>CAXKVI010000003.1:77633917-78222489 GCA_964058755.1 Campiglossa producta | reverse complement strand
CAACAACGGAAATATAGATATAGTCAAGCGGGTATAAAATTATCGGACATCCTAGCTAGGAAATGCTTTACGAATCAAATCCAACAAAGTACGGAGTACTCAAAAGGAGCGAAAAGGGACTCCGTCAAAACCCTCTTGAAGGAATCCTAATTGAAGCATCTACGGATTTGAAAAGAGGAGTCAGTAGAGTCCTTCGAGGGAGTGTTTCTTGAAGGAACACTTTTTTCTCTAACTGATAAACGCACCGTAAAAGGAGTCCTAACTAGGTAGGTATATCTTATAAGCGCACCGCGCATGGAGTCCGAACGGAGCGCCTTGTGAACTCTTCTATTTGGATGGGATGGAACGCACAGGTTTTGCTCTGTGGTTGGTTTGTGTTGGTAATGATCAAAAGAATAAAAAGGTCTAGGCGAGTTCATGCCAATTAAAATTGCTACAATTTTATTGATATATATATTAACATATATATATATTAAAATTTTATTTCCAAAATTTTACTTCAAAATCTGCCATTCGTAAACAAACGCAAGGTTGTACAAAAGTTGAATGATGAGTTGAACAAAATTCGGCTGGCTACCAACTTTGTTGCATGCAATTTTGCAAGACCCGTTGACACGAGTCAATATTCAGAATCAACATGAAATTGAACGAAAAATCGAGCAATGTAAACGGGACTTTACTTTGGAATTTTTTATTTGCATTACAATTTATATCCTCCTTTTTCAATTTCTCCACTAACATTTCCTTGACGAAAGAAAAAAAAAACATTTCTACTTTTTTATTCGCAAACGAAACCCGTACACATTTTCATATTGGGAGTGTCAATAATAAACGTCAAGGTAAGAGCAAACCTTATAATTGAATCATGCCCCGTAGTTATCTAAAAATTGTTTCATCTCCTTAGAGATAAACTGTTTACCATTGTCGCTATGGATATACTCAGGAACCCCGGAAGCTGGAAAAACCTCAGAGACGAAGTAGTTCATAACATTTGCAGTCGTCGCCCTCTGCATGGCCTTGGCCTGCCCTGGGCAGAAATAGTTTTGTCGAACGCGCTCCAAAGTCTTTTGCCAACCTCCATGGTAGCTTATGTGTGCGTCATGTGCCAGCCGTATTGCCTCCTCGGTTAACCCTGACGGTAGCCACAACCTTCATAGCGAGTCCTCCTCATCCTCCACACTTTCCGAAATTTAACCCTTTTGAATATTAGACCGTCATTTAATCTCAAATCCGTCAGAGTGTCCTCATTATCCAAAATGGTTTGGGACAGATCTTGATACTCTGCGATTTTAAATTCCGGTGCCTCTAAGTCTATTTCATAAGGTGTGGATGGTAAATTTAACTCATCCACGTCAAAACGAGAGAGGGATTCGGGTACCACATTCAACGTGCCCTTGCGATGTTCCATCGTGAAGTCATAGCTCTGCAACAGAAGGGACCACCTAGCGAACCTGCCACTCAAGTCCTTTTGTGTCATCAACCATTTGAGACTTGAGTGGTCAGTGATAATTCGGAATGGCAAACCCTCTACATATGGTCGAAAACGGTTGACACTGACTATGGCTGCAAGGCATTCCAGCTCGGTCACTGTATAATTTCGCTGAGCATTGTTCAGCTTTTTTCAAACAAATGCGATTGGATGCTCAGTGCCGTCGTCAGCGACCTGGAACAACACACCATCCACGCCTATTTTCGAAGCATCACACTGTATAACAAACTCTTTAGTGAAATCGGGTTGGGCCATGACAAAGGGCCTGCTAAATCAGCAAAATTTGTAATAAATGCCGTATACCAAGAGACTTAGGAATTGGAAAACTGATGAAAATTGATGGTCAGGCCCGCGTCCCTCAAGCACTTCGCCACTTCCGCCAATAAATTCAGGTGGTCCTCAAAGTTCGTGCTGCATACCATCAGATCATCCAGGTAGACGAAGACATTCTCCCGCAAACGCGAGGGAATGGCCTTGTCCATCAGGCGGCTCATTGTCTGCGGTCCGTTGCATAACCTAAATGGCATCACTTTATAGTGGTACAGAGGCTTCCCCGGAACTGTGAATGCTGTTTTCTCCTTTGAAGACTCCGCCAGCTTGATTTGTAAAAAACGCATCCTTCAGATTAATACCACTAATAAAGTGAGTGTATAACAAAAAAACCCGGTACATCCAACCGCAATGCAAGGGTGGTCTTGAGACCCATCTCCCTGAGACATGTTGGCGTACTGTAAGTAAAAGAAAAACGAACCTTATCGTTGCCGTATTCCTGACCGCAATGCAGGGGCTGTCTTTGGTACTGCCATCCCTGAGACAGGTAGAAATATTGGAAGCCAAAACAACAACAAATTGAAATTATTTATAAAATTTTTGGTTCAACACTTTCACTAACTCCGCCGCAATGAAAGGAGCGGATACGACCTGTCTCCCCAGACTTGCGAAGCGTGCAAGTGTATCGTCCAAAAACCAAAATTTGGTTTAGAAATTGAAATTTCTTAACTCCGCCGCAATGAAAGGTGCGGTTGAGGCCCGCTTTCCCCAGACTTGCGGTGCCAAGAAGGATCGCCAAAGATCCCAGCTTATCCAACCGCAATGCAGGGGCTGTCTTCGGGACAGCCATCCCTGAGACTGGTTGGATTAGTTGGGGTCAGCAAAATGAAATAATATTATAAAATTTTAAGACATATATAGAGTCCGGAAAATAGGTCAAAATCAAGCGCCTAAAATTATGTTACGTAATGTCTGACAGCACATTCAGTGGCAAGTTTAAGAGTGGGATGAATTCGGGTCTAAGCCCCCCGTGAATGCGATCGGATTTTTTGCTTACCAGGATGCCAGAAAAATAAATTTGTAAAGGTTTTTATGGGGAAATCCCGGTATTAACGGAATTCTCCACATAGCAGAATCCCGGGACTGACTTTCCTATACCGACACCGTTACTCCTCCTCGAACCATTTAGATGACTTGATGAAGGCCATCAGGTCCTTTATGTCCAGCTCCGTGACCTGGCGTAGGCTGACCAGGAAGGGAACTCCCAAAAAGCGCATTCTCGCGCCACTTAAAGCCGGGCAGTTGCAGATGAAGTGCTCCACCGTTTCCTCCTCCTCATCATCCTTACAACTCCTACAGCATCGTTGGTAGGGCACACCAAGTCTTTCTGCGTGCCTACCAATGAGGCAGTGCCCAGTTAATACGCCTATTAATATGGAGATTTCTCTTCTCCTTAGGGCATAAATTTGTCTTGATCTTTTCTGATCCCATTTCGGCCAGGTTTCTTTGGATATCCGGCATCCTGGAGATTGCAGCCATCTTTCGTTGGCTTGGCGGAGTGTGTACTCCTTCAGCATAAGCTTGCATGTGGCATACCTAAGCGCTCTTTATCGCGAAGAACCTGCTTGGTCGTACCCTGCCTCGCAAGTTCGTGTGCCCTACAATTTTCCTCAATGTTCCTATGCCTCGGGACCCAAGTGAGGTTAACGCGATTCGGTTAGGCCATCTCTTGTAGAGATCGACGACAGCTGAGCGTCAGTTCAGAGTTGAACGAGTAAGAGCCAAGGGATTTGATGGCCGCCTGGCTGTCGCTGAATATAAAAATGTCCTGTCTGATAGTGTGTTGGCCTATCCAAGCCGCGGCGTCCATGATTGCTGAAACTTCAGCCTGGAAGACGCTGCAGTGATCAGGTAGTCTGAAGGAGAGCTGAAGGTTCAGATCCTTTGAATAAACCCCTCCCCCAACTCTGCCGTCTAACTTCGAGCCATCAGTATAAATGGAAGTGCTGCCATGAGTGACGGGACTCCGATCCGTGCTCTCCCATTCTTCCCTGCTGGGAATGTTGATTTTAAAACCGCTATCTCCGACTGTTGTGGTCGCACAGCGATCTGTGCTCAGCGGAAGAAAGCTATAGGATCCCAAAATACAGGCGTGTCCAGTAGTGCTTGCGCCCTAGCCGGACGTTTCCCTTAGACGCAGAGGCGATGCTGCTGCTACTCGGTGCCCTTCCAGATCGAGTGGCAAAATGCCAAGAATGGCCTGGAGTGCTTCATTGGGCGTTGTTCTTAACGCACCGCTTATACAGATCATGCAAGATCTGTGTACTTTACCTAGCATATTAAGGTTTGTTGCCTTGCTCAGCGCAGGCCACCATACCACAACTCCATAGAGCATGATTGGTCGAATGATTGCAGTGCAGATCTATTTGCATATTTTGGGGCTGAGCCCCCATTTCTTTCCAATTGCTCTTTTGCACGTGTAGAGTGCAATACACGCTTTCTTCTGGCGCTGAAGAACATTCTCCTTCCAGGTTAGTTTCCTATCCAGAACTGTGCCCAAGAACTTGGCTTTGTCAGCCAAGTTCAGGTGCACGTTATTCAGTTTTGGTAGTATTAGCGGTTGGTGAAAAGGACCAGTTCTACTTTTCCCGGGTTGATGCTCAGTCCGCACCGCGAGCACCATGAGGAAACCTCTCTCAGTGCTACTTGCATAAAGTCGCACAGGGTTTGTGGGAATTTGCCCCTATATACTATAGCTAAGTCATCTGCATATGCCACTACCTTCCCGCCCCCTAGCTTGTGTCTCGCAGCATCGAGTTGACAGTGAGGTTCCATAGAAGCGGGGAGAGAACACCACCCTGAGGCGTTCCCCTTGTGACATAGCGTGATAAGTCAACTGAGCCCAGTGATGAAACTATTCGTCTACCCCTTAGCAGTTGATCAATAAGTCCAATAAGAGACCTGCTTATTCCCAGACTTGTTAAAGCGGTGTTTATAGCATCAGGGCTTATGTTGTTGAAGGCTCCTTCAATATCTAAAAAGGCCCCAAGACAGTACTCCTTTTCATACAGCGATTTTTCAATAACAGAAACTAGGCTGTGAAGCGCAGTTTCTGTAGATTTCCCTTTGGTGTATGCATGCTGATAGCTACAGATCAGGTTGCTATCAATAGTAGAGGAGAGGTAGTCATTTATTATCCTCTCGAAGGTCTTGAGCACAAAGGATGAGAGACTGATCGGCCTATAGTCCTTGGGCTCGTAATGAGACGCCTTCCCCGCCTTAGGAATAAACACTACCGTGGCACTTTTCCAGGAGCGCGGAATGTAGCTAAGAGCCAGGCAGGCTGTGTAGAGAAATACCAGCCATTTGGCTGATGTCTCCAGCGTGTTTATACCTGCGGGTGCCGATAAAAATACCTTCCGGGCCGGAGCGTCCTCGTTCATTCGCACTACGTGTCCTAGCTAGCGGAGCCGCTGGGTTTTAATTCGCTGAACTATGTCCACGTCTGCGTAAAGCTCATACAGCTCTTCATTATATCTTCTTCGGTACTCGCCGTCGCCAACTTTATCTTCACAGTTTTTATAGATATGACCCCCTCTACCAATCCCGAAATAAATTTTGTCGAAATCGTGGTACATTATTCTAAAGTTTGACCCTAATTATTTACCAAACGTTTTAGAATACATTTTTCTGTGCTTATGGGGAATATAACGTGCGTGTGTATTAGTGTGCTTTTTGCGATCAACTGTGACTTGCGCTTCTATATAAGGTATACAATGATGTATACTTAATATACCTCTGCATGACTCCATCCAAAACGGCAAATGAATAATTCATATTGAATTTGAATTGAACTGGCTTTGCTTTGCTTTGAATTTGAATACCTGGCTGTTTGAAATAAATGTCTACTTTGAATATTCAAAAAATTTCAAACGAAATTGAATTCTTATTTTTTTTGACATTTTTTTGACATTTTTTTTTTAATCTATGAAGATATCCCAACAATCACTTCTGTAAAAGTTTTTTATAATTGAATGTTGGATTGTAAATTTGAATGCTACATGTGCATTTCATACATATATCTTCAAAATGGACTTAAGTCCAGTCTGAACAAAATTTGTAAATTTTTCTTTTAAAAAAACATATCGTCGGTTATTCTGCAAAACGTAGTGACGGGCATTTTCAAAACGGTGTATGCGATCATGGTTCAATAATCTATGGTTGAACTGACAGCTTGTGGTTAACTGTTCTTTCGTGCACAGTTAGTTTTTCATCACTCAAACTATTACCCTTTTTGTTTTCTTGTTTACATTTTTTTGCATAATTCGTGGAAAAGCTACGGAATTCGTTTGCGTGTTTTAATGAGTTTTAGTTAATTTTTTTAGAAAAAAATAGCTGTTAAAAGAAATTTAGTGAGTGCTTCGTAATAATCTCTTTAGAAAAGGTGGAAAGGTAAAAAGCCAGGAAAAATAAGTATATCGTTTGTGTACGTGTTTTTATGCGTTCAAGCATTTTTCTGAATTATTTCAGGATTGAAAACCAAATGCAGGGGTATTTATAACAGCCAACTAAACCAAAAACTTTTAGCCAGATGTATTTCTAACCCTCACAAAACTCAAAACTCTATAATTACAAAAAAATACACCCATTTATGTTCTATTAAGTCAAAATTACTAATAATCTAGACCTTTATAAAAAAAATATGTGAAATTGTCAGCTGTGTAGCCAATATATTTGTTTTGAATCAGAATGAATAAAATTATTTTCATTCATTAGGTTAGGTTAGGTTCAAGTGGCTGCCGCAGAGGCACACTTAGGCCAGTTTTGAAAGGCCCGTTGTGATACCACCAACACAAGGAAAGTCAGTCCCGGGACCCAGCCATATGGAAAATCCCTGAGTTGTTGGGATTTTCCACCTAGCAGAATCCCGGGACTGACACTCCTAAACCGACACCGTTACTCCTCCTCGAACCACTTAGATGACTTTATGAAGCCCATCAAGACCTTTATGTCCAGTTCCGCGATCTGGCTTAGGTTATCCAGGAACGGAACTCCCAAAAAGCGCGTTCTGGCGCCGCTTAAAGCCGGACAGTTGCAGATGAGGTGCTCCACTGTTTCCTCCTCCTCATCATCTTTGCAACTCCTGCAGCATCGTCGGTAGGGCACACCCAGATTTCCCTCCTAGTTAGGGCAAAAATGCGTCTAGACTTTTTAAGATCCCATTTTGGCCAGGTTTGTTTCGATATCCGACACCCTGGGGATTGCAGCCATCTTTCGTTGGCTTGACGGAGTGTGTGCTCCTTCAGCATTAGTTTGCAAGTGGCAAACGGCATACCTAAGCGCTCTTTATCCTGAAGAACCTGCTTGGTCGTGCCCTGCCTGGCAAGCTCGTCTGCCTTACAGTTTCCCTCAATGTCCCTATGTCCCGGGACCCATATGAGGTTTACGCGGTTCTGTTGGGCCATCTCCTGAAGAGATCAACGACAGCTGAGCGTCAGTTCAGAGTTGAACGTGTATGAGCCAAGGGATTTGATGGCCGCTTGGCTATCGCTGAAAATAGCAATATCTTCTCCGATAACACGTTTGCTTAACCAGACCGCGGCGTCCAGGATTGCCGAGACTTCCGCCTGGAAGACGCTACAATGAAGGAGAGCTCAAGGTCCAAATCCCTTGAATAAACCCCTCCTCCAACTCTGCCGTCCAACTTCGAGCCGTCGGTGTACATGGAAGTGCCACCATTTGTTTCGGGACACCAATCCGTCCTCTCCCAGTCTTCTCTGCTGGGAATGTTTATTTTGAAACAGCTATCCCCGACTGTAGTGGTCGCACAACGATCTGTGCTTAGAGGAATAAAGCTGTAAGAAATTTAGAATACTGGAGTGTCCAATAGTACCCGCACCCCAACTGGAGGTTTCTCTTAGGCGCAGAGCTGATGCCGCCGCTGACCGAAACCTTTCCAGATCAAGTAGAAAAATGCCCAGAATGACCTGGAGGGCTTCGTTGGGCGTTGTCCTTAGCGCACCGCTTATACACATCATATTGGATCTATGGACTTTCCGCAACAGATTCAGGTATGTTGCCTTGCTCAGCGCGGGCCACCATACGACGACTCCATACAGCATCATTGGGCGAATGATGGCCGTGTAGATCCAACTGCATACTCTAGGGCTGAGCCCCCATTTTTTGCCAATGGCTCTTTTGCATGTGTAAAGAGCGATGCAAGCTTTCTTCTGGCGCTGAAGAAAATTCTCCTTCCAATTCAATTTCCCGTCCAGAACTATGCCTAGAAACTTGGCCTTATCCGACAAGCCCAGGCGCGTGCCATTTAGTTCTGGTAGGCTTAGTGGCGGTATTTTGTACCGGTTGGTGAAGAGGACAAGTTCCGCAGCGAGAGGACTACGTCGAAACTTCTCGCAGTTCTACTTGCATCAGGTCACACAGAGTTTGTGGGAACTTGTCTCTGAATGCAAAAGCTAAATCGTCTGCGTATGCCATTTATAAGTTGCGCGGGGATAAACCCGTCCGGCCCGGCAGCCTTATACGGTTCAAAACTATTAACTGCCCACCTTACCCTTTCCTCAGTGATGGGTATATTTACTGCCACGTTTGTTGCAGGTGCTAGTGGTGCGTCATGCAGATTCCCCGGAAAATGTGTATTCAAGAGCAGCTTAAGGGTTTCCTCTTCCGTGCTGGTGCAGGAGCCGTCAGGATTTCGCAAATAGCTGATGGCTGTTTGACTTTTCGAGAGGACTCGTCTAAGGCCCTTATTATGAGCTGCATTCGATGTTCGATCTTCGTTGGTTATCGAACATCGAAAATCGAACTTCAAATTCATATTATGGCTAGCGCATCGCTGACGAAATTTTCGTTGTGTGTCCATTTTTTCAACGAATAGCATTTTGCTTTCGACGCTGTATCGAATTGTTTTAAAATTACTAAAAATGTAGGTTTTTTGTATTTATCTTCTACTTTTTTGATTTATAGTACTAATTTTAACTTTTTTGCATTAATTTGATGAAGGTCTAAGGTCGTCAGCACAAAACAACATCTGGAAACGTTGGTTTCTCTAATGCACCAAGATCCGAGCCTAGCAAGAGGTGTTTATTCAAAATCCCAGGCTGCAAAAAAGTGGGAGGAAATAACTACGCAGCTAAATTGCTTAGGCCCATAAATCTGTTTAAAAACTTTATTATTATCAAACATTAATTAACACTTTTGTAAATGTACACTTACGCAGTGGAATTCATCTCCAAAGGATTGGATGCATCTCTTAATCGCTTTCTGTTTCTTGCTAGTTCTAGTAAGCTTCCTTCATCATCCGATGAATCTTCGAACCATAACTCTGTCGTAGTCATATTTTTGTTTTCTGCATCAATTTTGCTCAAATATTTGCTCGGTAATTTATTTTGTTTGTTTAGATGATTTTTTTTTTAATCACAGCTGATAAAAGATGTACTACTGTGAACAGTTGAAACGATCGAAATTCACAATAGCGCAAGTATTCACCGAATGCAGCCCATAATACCAAATGAGAATTTTTTCGTTGAGCATTTTCGACCACGGTCGAAGATCGAATTAAACTCATAATAGGCACCTAAGTCTCGCTGTGTCGTCGACCTTTTCGACGCCAGTGCAGAAATTTCTCCACGAGGTTCTCGTCGCCTGTCTCAGAGCTTTTTTGTAGGCCCTTAGTTTAGCTTTATATTCGTGCCAATGAAGCTCAGAGCCGAGGCTCTTGGCCTTGTTAAATTGTTTCCGGCATGATTTGCGGAGCGAGTCCAAATCGTAGGACCACCAATTTGGCCTGTGTTTACCGCGTGGTTTTGGCACTGGACAAGCCTGTCCTAGAGCATTTCAGAGCGCCGATTTAAATGTGGTAACAAGATCCTCCAGCTCCTCTACTGATGAGGGGGCTTGTGAGGGCAGTACTGGTAGGTCTCTTCCTAATATTGCATTGTGTAACTGCCAATTAGTGTTGCGTGGATTGCGCTTCATGATTGGTTGTTCTACAATAAAGTCTAAAACCATTTCTATGTAACGGTGGTCGGAGAATGAATGTTCTTCCAGAACCCGCCATTTTCTGACCCACTCATAAGCGCCTTCACTACAGATAGTGAGGTCTATGACCTCCCTGCGGGTCTTAGTGATAAAAGTAGGCTCATTACCCACGTTGCATATTACCAGGTTGGTTGTTAGAGGTAATCAAACAGAGACTCGCCCCTGGCATTGATATCGGAGCTCCCCCATTGGACATGGTGAGCATTAGCGTGCGCTCCAATAATAAGATTACCCGTGCAGAAATTTGACACCAGGTCTTTCACCTCCGTTTGTGGTGGGTGTTCTTCGGCGTCGTAGGGCATAAAGACCGACGCCACCGTCAGGCGGGTGCTGTCGGCCGTTAGACTGATAGCGGTAATATCACCATTGGTGTAGTTAGGTAGGAGAAAGGAGTTCAACTCAGACTTGACCAAAATACACGTTCTGACTTTGCTCTCCTCGCTGGCTCGAATGAGCTTGAAGCCCTTAGTCCCCAATCCGCAGATTCTCGAGGTATTGACCCAGGGTCTTGGATAAGGACCACATCCACGTCGCCTTTAGAAAGACGACTACTTAAAGCAGCCGAAGCCACTTTAGATTTGTGCAGATTAATCTGAAGCACCACCAACTTGAGAGCGCACAGACTTCCCTGCCGTCCCCATAAAAATAAGGCAAGAGCACTAAAACATTTTAATTTATTTTGTGGCTTGTTTACATTTTTGTTTGTGTTCGCTTGCGGAATTTCCAACTATCGCGAACGCAGACCTGTCAAACGCAGTGATTGCGCCGACATAACGTAACTGGAGGAACGCGAAATCTTACGTGCTTATAAATTACGAACTTGAGGGTGATGGTAGAGCTGGAAAACTATCGATATTGCCGCCTTGCAATATTTTCGATATTTTCAAAATTGACTATCGATAGTATCGACAAAATTCAAATGGCTTCAAATAACGGCTGATTTGCACGGGTCGATTTTTTGTCGTGCCACCGTATAAATAGCAATTCAAATATCGACAACAGGTATTGGTTTCCTTTAGCACCCAACTGTTAAAAAACTGGATAAAAGAGGGATCAAAATACGTGTTTTGGCCTCATGATTACGAATCCGGAAGCGCTTTTTAATATTTTGCTCCTGTGAAGAGATATTTGCAATCGAAATTGTCCCTAAAAATATACCTCAAGTTAATACTCATTTGGCAAAAAAGTTGATCTGCTACTGGTAGTTTATCTTTGAATCGAAAAATTATTGATTGATTAATTGATATTAAATTTTCAAAAAGTAGGAATTGACGTTGAAGGTTTCATCTCAAATACGTCCTAGGTTGATATCAAACAAAATGGGTTATTGGGCTTCACACTTTTGCTTCATTTTATTTCATTTGGAGTCACTCAGCCAGTGCCTTCCACTCAAATTCGTAAGAAGAAGAAAATAAGTTGCCAAACTATAGAGCATTGTACACACTAATACACACGCACAGCATATTCCCCATAAGCACAGAAAAATATATTCTCAAACGTTTGGCAAATAATGAGGGTCGTATTGGACAAAATTTGTTTTAGGGAATGGTAGACGGGGTCGTATGTATAAAAAATGTGGAGGCAGAAACGGTCGGACATTTATATTATAATTTTTATATTTAATTATTCCTCAAGTTAATACTCATTTGGCAAAAAAGTTGATCTGTAGCTCGATTCCCTAACTATTTTATCGCCAAGTGTTAGCGTTAATTCTGTTCAACGCCAGTTTTATCGCTTTTCCCTATTCTCTAAGTGTTAACCACACTAAAAGTTTGTAAACACGATCAGCTGTTTTCGCTAACACTTTTATTGTTGCTAGTTATCGCGAATTAATTTGGTGGCGTTTAGAAGTGTTTAATAGAAAAAAATAAACTTAAATTAAAAAAAATGTCTTTTGAGTTTGTGGCGCTTAATTTAGTGAGAAATATGGAACTAAGGGAAGTTCCCATAATAAATAGACGTTTGCTGAGGGAAAGTGATGACCCCTTTGGGCTGCCGTCGTCCCAGTTCCGTAAACTTTATCGTCTGCGTCCCGATACAGTATCCTCACTCGTGGAGCGTTTGGAAGGTTTTTTAAAGGGGCAGAGAATCACTTGTATATCACCAAAGAAACAGGTAAAACTAGAAAACAAGCATTCAATACGCATATGTGTATGAAAAGTGGGTAATTGTTTAGTTTAGCTGTCAACTGCTAATAAATTAGCTAAAAACGTGAGAGGGGGCTCAAAAGACGGGGTTTGGCCTCAGGATCACAAATTTTTTGTTTCAGTGAAAAGTTATGGTCAGAAAACCATAAATTGACTCGGGTGGGATACCAAAATTGGGGCGGAATCCATGGTATTTATGTACAGACACCCTGGGCTACGCCATTCCAAGTTCGGGTGGTTGCCTGAAAAGTGGCAACATGCCACTTTTCGCATTCTCTCGCACGTTCTTAGGAGCAGCCCAATGTAATTACAAGAACCACATGGAGCTTGCAACTTTGATTGCAAATATCTCTTCAGAGAAGCAAAATATTGAAAAATCGCTTCCGGATTTGCGATCCTGAGGCCAAACCTCGTCTTTTGAGCCCCCTCCCATCTAAGTTATTAACAGTTGACAGCTAAACTAGACAATTACCGAAAAGTTATTTCATTGTTCTCTCCGGCAGGTTTTGTGTACATTGCGATTTTATGCAACAGGGTGTTATCAACGGCCTGTAGGGGAGCAGTGGGGCATATGCATGAGCCAAACATCGATAAGCCGCTGCGTACATAGGGTTACTGATGCTATCAACCGGAATATTATTTTTGAGGAAATAAAGTTCCCTATGACGCAGATGGAGCGCCAAGTTGCAAAGGAAGTGTTTTCTTCGGTAGCTGCGCCTTTTGTGGGAGGTACTATAGGTGCTATTGATTGCACACATGTTGCCATTTTGGCCCCTAAAATCCACGAAGAGGCATATGTAAATCACCACTCGTATCATTCCTTAAATGTTCAAATGGTAAGACAAGTATCCTAACAAAAAGAGTGGCGTCAATACTTATGCATATATGTATATGTGTATCCTTATAGATATGCGACCCACATTTGAGAATTTTAAATGTGAATGCCAAGTTTCCGGGAGCACGACATGAGAATGGAAACCGAAATATGTTCTTGATCGGTATATTATTTTTATACCCAGCGTACTAGTACTAGGATAAGGGTATTTACATTTTGTCCACATAACGCTACTACGTAACGGCGCAGAATAATTGAGAACGAAAGTTCTAAAGGTTGAAAAGAGAAGTTGATTAAGGCATATCCGTCCGTCCGTGTACACGATAACTTGAGTACAAATTTGGATATTTGCATGAAATTCAGTTTACAGGTTTGTGGAAATGGGCGAAACCGGATGATAACCACGATATCGAAAATTTCGAAAATCACATAAATTGACATATCTCGGTTTCATGGTGGTACAAGAAATATTGCTAATGCAACTGGTTGTTGTTGTTGTTGTTAACAACTGGTAGAAACCGCTGGGTATTTAATGTTCGGCTTACCCGAACTTATACTTTCTTACTTGTTTTTAATTAATTATTCAATGTACATACATTACTAAAAACTAAAAAATCATTTTAGGGGGCTCTGGTTATCCGTTGGAACCGTGGCTTATGACACCCTTGCCAAATCAACCGGAGGGCACAGCGAAATATAGGTACAACGAGGCACTTTGTAAAGCCAGAAACCCCGTTGAGCGACTTTTTGGTGTGTTGAAGGCAACTTGGCGGTGTTTGTCACGACAGCGGGTTTTAATGTACGATCCCGCGTTTGCTGGAAAGGTTGTGAACGCGTGCTCAGCTTTACACAATATTAGCTTGAGCGACCAATCACTTGAAGTTGAAGAACAAGTAGCAGAAACGCAACCACCAGAAACACAACAAACCGAAGAAGAAAATTTTAATGATTTGAGCTCTGCCTCTTCCATTGCAAGACGTATCCAAGATAGACTAATGGCTAATTACTTTGCTTAAGTCCAATCAGGCAAGAAGCTGAACTAATAAAATATACATGTACATAATTTAAGTTTAAAATAATATTTTATTCCAACATCTTTTACCAGATTTTTTTTATTGACTAATTAATAACTACATTTTTTTTTTGTATATATAGTCGAGCTCTAGGTCATTATTATAACTTCTTTTTTTAATAATTCCATTTGCACAGCAACTGGCAGTTAATTACTAAAAAATGTTCACAAAAATGAAGTGTTGCACTTTCAATTAAATGTACTCTTCCCGAGTTGAAGAGCAAACTTCAATAAAAAGAAACTTCTTGATTTCATTTTAAATTCAGATTTTATTAAGATTAGCCTATTAACTAATTTAACAAAAATAAAAATTAATATAAAACTGAAAACAATTTAGGTACTAAAAAATTTAATAAAACTTAACATTTTGAATTCATTACTGGGTCCTTTCATGTTAAATCGACAAATAGTTCGAATTGACCCCTTAATATTTGTATGAATTTTGGTGAGACATTTTTTTTATTAAAATAAAACAAAGTTTTGCCAAAGAAGAAAAACTAAACAAATGTTTTCAATGATATGCAAATTTAAAATTTCACTTTCTTCCTTTTTTTTGATATTTCGGAAAGTACTGTTCAAAAATATGGTACTTTCAAAAGAGGTGCTTAGAAGTATAAAAAACCCTAAAAATTCCCACTAAAAAATTTTAGATTTAACAAAATTGTAAATATAAAACTTATCATTAATTTGTAAAATAAAACTTTTGTATATTAGTACTGCGTTTCTGTAACTCAATTCGATCGATCGTCTCGACTGAAATAGTCAATTTGGCGTCATATTGACATAATGACGACATGCAATCTAATTTGTGGATAACTATATGTCAGAGATTTGGTATTCGAAAATTTTATTTTTCAAATTAATGATAAGTTTTATTCTTAGAATTTTGTTAAATCTAAAATTTTCTTTTGGGAATTTTTATAGTTTTTTTTTATACTTCTAAGAATCTCATTTGAAAGTACCATATTTTCGAACAGAAGTTTCCGAAATATTAAAAAAAAAAGGAAAAGGTGAAATTTTAAATTTGCAATTATTGAAAAAATTTTTTTTGTTTTTCTTCTTTAGCAGAACTTTGTTTTATGTTAATAAAAAAAACTTTCCACCAAAATTCGTTCAAATGTTAATGGATCGATTGCAACTATTTGACGAGTTGACATGGAACGGCTCTGTTCTTAAATAAAAATAAGTAAGTATAAATCTACAACTAAGATTAAATATAGGATCTATAGATAAGTATAAAACTACACCTTTTCAAGTTTATAATGAGAAAATGTAAGTTTATATTGAGAAAACGAAAGATGATTATGAGAATTGTAACTTGATATTATCAACTTCTGTTTTCTCAATATGAACTTACATGTCTCATTATCAACTCGGGTTTCCTCAATATCAAGTTACAATTCTCATTATCATCTTTCGTTTTCTCAATATAAACTTACATTTTCTCATTATAAACTTGAAAAGGTGTAGTTACAAATAAAACAAAAAGGGACTTCATACATCTTAAAACTACTTAATACTAAATAAAAATTCTGAGTTATCCTAATTTTTATTACGATCAGCAATGTTACCGGCTAAAAGGTAGATCGCATTAGCATAATCACTGAATTGCTCGCCCATAACTTTTATGGATTCCGCCAACTCCCTATTACTCGCGGCTAGATCCTATTGCATGAAAGAAAAGTAATATGAATAAGTAAACAGAAATAAGTATGTAATGTTAATACAGCCCTACGCTTGAAATATAGCAAATTGCAGCTATTGCTTTTGCTATGACCTTTTGGATGTGACAATGCTCAACAAATTATTTCTAA
Source organism: Campiglossa producta (assembly GCA_964058755.1). Classification (NCBI taxonomy): domain Eukaryota; kingdom Metazoa; phylum Arthropoda; class Insecta; order Diptera; family Tephritidae; genus Campiglossa; species Campiglossa producta. The sequence continues at coordinate 78,206,804 of CAXKVI010000003.1, read as the reverse complement.
TAAAGAGGCAGAAGTAATTATGTCGTGAACTCGAAAAGGTTTTCGTTTGTTATTCGCATACATAAACCCGTTTCGAGTGACAAATTACTATGTATATTGAACTAAACTAAAACAATTATTAGCGATAACCAACGCTTTTACAGTTATTAGTTCACCTTCAAGGCATCAGCTTGCATTTCCGTCGCTCTATTGCTGTTTTCAGCCACCTTATTGCTGTTTTCTGCAAGTTAAATTACAGCCGCTGCCTGCGCTTTTGCCACCTCCATAAACTCACGAGCTAAGTCGTCGTTTCCACTTTTTCTTTTCGGAGCTCGTGGTGTTACGGCAGGAGTTCTGGGGGTTCTAGCCTGCGGCAAACTTGGGGCCCCGTTTTCTGAGGTGGGCGTCACCACAAGGCGTGGAAACTCCTGTCCTTCCTCCATCATTACTTGATGTTCCTGGAAATGGAAAATAAAGAAAAAATGGTTTACCATTTTTATTAAAAGAACATTTCACTTAACGTTTTATAAACATGTTTTTATGCATAACTTTTAAAGAAACTCACCTCCTCGAATGGCATGGTATCAGGGACGCCTTCGTTTCCCTCGACATACTGCACGCCAATTAAATCTAAGACCCGCATCTCTAACTGGGTCAGGGGGGCTTCTTCTATTGATGCGGCTTTTCAAGTCTTTCCAAGCCTTTTTAGAAAATAATAACATTGAGATTATAAAAATAATGGCGGTAATTGTCTAGTTTAGCTGTCAACTGCTAATAAATTAGCTTTTGAGTGCCCTCCCATAGTTTTAGCTAATTTATTAGCTGTTGACAGCTAAACTAGACTATAATCATGATGGCAAGCAGTGATGATAGTGGCTTAAAAATTAAAAAAAAAACTGTTAAGTTCATGTCTGCAACTCAATCTCATTCACTCCATAAAGTATTTAACATGATTTGGAGTGAACGATTGAGGTACAGATCATGGATTAGCCTGATTGTCTATTTGATAATGAACGCTAGTTGTTTGAATCTAACACTTAAAGTTTAAGTACTTGGATCACACTAAATACATACCGTTTGCCATTGCTCCGCTGTTTTTACAGCTCCTCCCATGGCGTTCAACTTTTCAGCCATTTCGCGCCACCTATTGTGGTACTCCACCTTCCCGTGGAGACGCATAAACTTCCCGGACGCCATCCCCGGATTCTCTCCCAACAAATCCACCATTGCAGCCATTTGTGTCGGATTTGTTCGTTGCCGTTTTCGTTGATCTATCGCCATTCTAGCACAAAAAACAAATATATAAAAACGATCAAAAAATTTTTAAAAATTTCAAATTTACTCACCTTTACTGCTACCGGAAAAAGAAATTATTGTTTTTTTTCTGATTCCTCTTTGTTTTTCGTATTTTTGACATTTCGAACAGCAGTATTGCCATATTTTCTCACTATAGAAAGTCAGCTGTTTACCAGCGTTAAAGGCAAGTTGGAGAATCGCAGTTTCGTTAAGAACAAACGCCAACCCCTGGCGAAAACCTAAACGCTTGGCGAATGGTTAAAAGTTAGGGAATCGGGCTACTGCTACTGGTAGTTTATCTTTGAATCGAAAAATTATTGGGGTTGATACTCCAATAATGTACGGTCCCGATTTCTTTCATTTTTTGTGGAGGGGTAGAGGGGGTCCCATAGACCACAAAAACAAAAACCGGGCAGGTCGGCGGCTTATATTTTTTAAGAAAATTGCACTTAAAGTTGCAATTTCACTAATAGGGCTGATACATTGACGCAAATTCCGAATTAACTACCATTTTGGGAGTTAACTTGAGCATTATCTTCATTATAAACTCCCGAAAATTAAGAAGATTTGAGAGGAAAAACCGAATTTTGTGCTGGCAACAGTGCCTAAAAATTTGACATTTATCTATTGTGAACGTGCAAAGAATGGCAATAACAATAGAAATAATAAAATTATCGCCATTATTGAAAGTTTTGGTAAAAGTAAGTATTTTTTGTTATATTTATAATTTTTTAACAAATAACTCATAAATTTATTCTAATTTCAGATGGAAAACAAAAAGCGGCGTTCAATGTAGATGGAGGGGGATGAACTGCTGCTCCTTCAATTGTGGGCAGAGCGGCCAAATGACCTGCGACGGGCCAAAAGAAATGCCCACATATACGCAGAAATTGCGATGGAAATGGCGGGCAGGTTCACTGGCGAAGAGGTCCACGTGAAAATTAAGAACATGACCAAAAGATATAGGTGAGTTTTTGGTATTTGTTTCCTTAAGGGGTCAACTGCTAATAAATTAGTTAAAATTGTGGGAGATAGCTCAAACGACGACGGATTTTGGCCTCAGGATCACGAATCAGGAAGCGTTTTTTTTAATTTTTTTGGTTTAGTGAAAAGTTATTGTCAAAAAATGGAAAAATTACCCGGGTCCGATACCAAAATTAGGGCGGAATCCATGGTATTTATGTGCGAAACACCTTTGTGAGTTGGCGGCCTTCGGCCGCGCTTATAAATAATAACACTGAACTACGCCATCCCAAGTCTGGGTGCTTGCCTGGACAACAACCACTTGAAAATTTGCAACTTTGATTGCAAATATCTCTTCAGAGAAGCCAAATAGTAAAAATGCGCATCCGGATTTCTGATCCTGAGGCTAAACCCTATAATTTTAGCTAATGTTTTAGCAGTTGACCCCTAAAGGAAACAAATACAGAGTTTTTTTATTAGCAAGTGAAAATATAATATTATTATCGATGGTAATTGTCTACTTTAGCTGTCAACTGCTAATAAATTGGCTAAAATTTTGGGAGGTGGCTCAAAGACGGCGTTTGTTCTCAGGATCACGAATCGGGAAGCGATTTTTTAATTTTTTGTTTCAGTGAAAAGTTGTCAAAAACCGAAAATTGACCCGGGTCCGATACCAAAATTGGGACGGAATCCATGGTATTTATGTGCAAAACATCTATCTGTGTTGGTTGCCTGAACCGTGGCAACATGCCGCGGTACGCATTTTTTTTTGGGCTTTTTTAGGAACAGTCTAATGTAATTACAACAACCACAGTAAGAGTAGGTCGCCTCCCCGGTGGTGCACCATGGGTAACGCTAAATGACGTACATGGCCGACACGGCTAGTTTCTTGTATTGGCGATTCTACGAGAACAGTACTAATACTTGTGTTGTACCCATCGTGCCGAAACCACCCGGGCCGTTTTTATTATATCGACCCGGCCAAGAGCACTACATGCGGGGTGACCCTGTCTAAAATTTGGGCAGGGCTACACCTCGTTACAACAACAACAACACCACATGAAAACTTGCAACTTTGATTACAAATATCTCTTCAGAGAAGCAAAATATTAAAAAGGCGCTTCCGGATTCGTAATCCTCCCATAATTTTAGCTAATTTATTAGCAGTTGACAGCTAAAGTAGACAATTTCCTTATCGATGTACAATGTTGTTTTTCAGGGAAGAAAAAAATAAAGTGGGCCCATCCGGCGGTAGTCCATCCGACTGGAAATATTACGATGATGTGCGCCGAATTGTGGGCGGGACAGCGATGAACTCTGCTCCGATAATAGAGTCATTTTCGGTGAGTATTGTCCAGTTTGTTAATAGTGAAAGTAGTTTGTTTACTTGTTGCGGTAAAGGTGCAGTTTACGGTCCCCTCCGAAATTTGAAGCAAAAAATTCAAGGGCTCAGTAGATTAAGAATCCGAAAGCGGAAATTAACTTTTTTCAACCCACCAAAAGTTATTAAGGGTCAAAGTTTATTTAAAGCATTTTTTAAATCAAAATGACTTCAATGCTATTGAATCGATTTTAAAATTTTTTTTCCACAGGATAAGTAATTAATTAATTAATTTCATTTGAGATACCACTGTTGTGGGTGCTAAACCAAGGAAGTGAAATATTTAAAATTTAATTTGGTATAATTACAGGATAGCTCCAACTCTCAAATTAAAAAAAAATGGTGAGGATTGATAGATATTAGGTTTGTTTATTGGGCTGCTCTAGCTTACGCCAGATCGAGATATTTCACAAAATTGTGTTTAACGAACACTTTACTTGCTCTAGGTTGCTCTATCTTTTGTTTCATGAGTACGCTCAAAACAAAACTAGAGTAATCCAGATCACAAATTTCTGCTCTAACTTTTTTTATGAAGTAAGTTAGAGCAGAGAAGCAATTGTCAGTCAGCAAAAAATAAATTTTTGAAAACTTCAAAAAAATTAGCTTGCAAGAAAATCAATGTTTTTGTATACGTGAATTGGCTTAATTTTGAAGATTTAAACAAAAAAAGCAAATAAAAAGAAACTATCGAGATTCAAGTGTTTCATGGCATTTCTGCTCTGAGTTGTCTATTTCTATTTTGACAGCTGCCCTGCTCTGCTCTGCTCTAACCTGCTCTGAACTTTTTTTTGGTCAGTAAACAAACCTATTATTGGGCCAAGTATATATATACATTTTTTTTGGCGAAAAAACAACAAGGGTTATTAAGGGTTAAAGTTCATTTAAAGCGTTTTTTAAAATCAAAATTTCTCAAAAACCAATGAGCCGATTTTCAAATTTGTTTATACCCAGCGTACTAGTAGTAGTACAAGACTATATTAATTTTGTTAACATAACGGTAGTACGTAACGGCACAAAATAATCGAGATAGATATAAGGTTCCATATATGAAAGTCCTTAGGTTGAAAAGAGAAGTTCATTAAGGCATGTCCGTCCGTCTGCCCGTCTGTGTACCCGATAACTTGAGTAAAAATTGAGATATTTGCATGAAATTTTTGGCCATCGTAGGTTGCTATTCAAAATGGTCGAAATCGGATGATAACCACGCCCCCCTTTTCGATATCGAAAATCACACAAATTGACATATCTCGGCAGCTGAAATAGCTAAAATGATATAATTTTATAGGTGAATCCCCTGGTTATTCTCTTATGATTTTTCCATAAATTTTTTATAGTGGGCGTGGCAACGCACACTTTTAAGGGAGGCATTTTTGAAAATTTGACTGGTCGTAACTTTTAAACTGATTACGATAGAACGATGGAATTCGGCACAAAGCATACTAGTATCGTTGGCAGTATACCAACCACGCCCACTTTCGATATTGAAAGCTTCGAAAGTCACCTAAGTTGATATAATTCGGTAACGGAAATGGCTAAAATGATATAGTTAGGTAGGATTAATAGATGGATAGATGTGGTCACGCCAACGCCCACCTTTAAGGGAGGCATTTTAGAATATTCGACTGGTCAAAACTTTTAAACTGATAACTTCAGACTCATGAAATTTGGCACAACATATACTAGCAATATAGGTGATGAAATTCGGTGAGATCGCTTCCCGACCACGCCCACTTTTGATATGGAAAATTTCGAAAATCACATAAAATGACATAGTTCGGTAAGGTAAATAGCTAAGATAGTAGAAACTTTAGGTAAATCCTCCTTCGTTTCTGTAACTCAGTTCGATCGATCGTCGATTTATTATCTCACTTGTTTTTTATTTGGTGACAAAAATTTATTTTTTCAATTTTGAATCGAGTCGAGTGTGACCATACTAAAATCGAGAGGTTAGGTTCAAGTGGCTGCCGCAGAGGCCACTTTTGAAAGGCCCGTTGTAATACCACCAGCACAAGGAAAGTCAGTCTCGGGACCCGGCCATATGGAAAATCCCTGAGTTGTTGGGATTTTCCACATAGCAGAATCCCGGAACTGACACTCCTAAACCGACAGGTTTTACGGAGCGAGTCCAGGCCGTAGGTCCACCAATGTGGCCTTGTTTACCGCGTGGGTTTGGCACTGGACAAGCTTGTTCTAGGGCATTTGAGAGCGCCGTGGGGTATGACACGCCATTTTCTGACCCACTCATAAGCGCCTTCACTGCACATAGTGAGATCTATGACCTCCCTACGGGTTTTAGTGATGAAAGAAGGCTCGCTACCCACGTTGCAAACTACCAGGTTGGTTGTTAATAGGTAGTCAAACAGAGACTCGCCCCTGGCATTGATATCGGAGCTTCCCCATTGGATGTGATGAGCATTAGCGTCCGCTCCTACAATAAGATGACCCGTACAAAAATTTGACATCAGATCTCTCACCTCCCTTTGTGGTGGAGGTTATTCGGCGTCGTAGGGCATATAGACCGACGCCATCGTCAGGCTGGTGCTGCCGACTGTTAAACTGGCAGCGGTAACGTCACCATTGGTATAGCTAGGTAGAAGAAAGATGTTGAGGTCAGACTTAACCAAAATACATGCTCTGACTTTGCCCTCCTCGCTGGCTCGAATGAGCTTGAAACCCTTAGACCCAAATCTGCAAATCCTCCAACTGTTGACCCCGGGTGCCAGCCCGCATCCGTTCCCGCCGTCGAACCACTTGGAGACGCCAAATAAACGTCGATGACAGCGTTTCCGTGTGCATTCCGGACGTGCCACCACTGGTCCTTGGGGATGGCCAAACGGTCGTTGCCTCGGTCAAGAATGCCTATAAGGATCCTGTCCTTGGTTACATCAGCAAAGCTAGGTTTGCCCACTCCGGGGGTGTTGTTATGCCGCTTGGGATGGGGTTTTAACTCCACGTCTGATATCTGGCGTTTGAAAGGGTTTACGTTTGCCCTCTTTGGCACATAACTGCTTTGGAAATCCGGTGAAAGAGATTGTGCTAACTCCGCACACTTCCTGGAGCTCGGCGACAGCGTTTCCTGCGGGACTCCCTCATATTTCTTCAGGATCCTAACAGCCAATCGTTTTTCCAGGTCGCTCCATTTGCTGACAACCCATTCACTGCTTCTCTTTCCTTTAGATCTCTGTGGCCAGGTCTTGAGCCCATTTCCACAGGCGTTGAGACCAGTGGGTGATGGAAGTTCAGCATGCGCCGTTGTCCGCTTAGCTGCGTAGGCAGCCGCACTGCTGCTGGCTCCCATCAAGTCAATCTTACTTGAAGATTTATAGGTTGACCGACCCGTAGTTGCCATCGCTGTCAGTCCCCCGAGAACTTTGTCGGTTTTTTAAATATGTACTAATTGTAATAATAGCCGATTTGATTGATGATTTTCTTGATAGTCCATTTATTAATTGATTACCATTACCACACATCAATTTTATTTTCAAAGTTTACACTAAGTTTAGAATAATTTAGTCAAATTTTTTGTTTAGGCCTGATGCCTAAATTCTTAGCATTCGGGCCACTCTAATGTCTCGCCCCCACTTTCGATAAGTTACCAATACCATCCCATCCACATATATGCGGGTGCGTGTGTATGCGTGTTTTGTCAGCACACCTGCACGTATATGTTGGTGCGATTGTATTGGTTAAAACCGGAGGCCAGTTTCGCGGCTGAACGGTTGTCCTCGATTGGACAACGGGCTCTTTTTTTCAACCCGCCATCAAGCAGTCCACTTCGTTCCGGAGATCTCAGCCACGTCAATATAATACGTAAGTGAATTGTACCTTGGAATTTATCTGCCATTAAACACCACCTTGCTATTCGCTAACAACGAATTTCTTGTGTTTTCTCTGTTTATTCCACCAAATCACAACTGAGGTGCTTACGAGCCTTTGCTGATCCGCCAGCATCTCAATTGTTCATGGTCCATCTCTCCGGAATAGGAACCAGCGCACTATCACCTTAATTACAGTCCGCTACGACAACAAAGTGCTTAAGAAGAAGACCAAAGCAACACATCTCAATTGCTCACGGTGATAAATTACAACCACCGGGTCAACAGTGCCAGTCGGCCACATATCCTGCCAATAAAAAAAACCAGCCTTCCAGCACTTTAGAACCACTTTGCCACTCACAAAACGGTCTAAGCTATACCACAGAGTATAACAGCGTAAGTTATATACTTCTAGCCTTTTTTTTTTGGTGCAAATATATATCGGAAACGGTCAAAATTCTAAAATTAAAATTCTGAAGTCAAAATTCCGGAATCAAAATTCTGGGTCGACAAAATTCTGGAAATCGGAATTCCGCACTTCCTTCGCCTTTTTTGGCTGTATTTCAAAATTCTGGGTTTTCATAATTCCGGAATATACGTTTTCCAGAATTAATTCTGGAAATTTTTTCCCCAAAATTTGAGCAAAATCGTGTATTTTAATAAATTTGCTTATATTTAAGATATATACATTGACTTTGATTTTTTGGTCATAAGACAGAAAACCAGCGGAACAATTTGTCTTCCCAACAAACCATGAAGCTAGATTTCGATTCGAGGTACATTCGAGAACTAGCCCCATTCTCCAATCTCTAACGTTAGAGGACGACTCGAGAAACACTCGAGAATCACAGTGTTCTTTAACAAAATGGGACATAATTCTCAAATCGAGAAAACTATAGTTTTCGAGTCGAATTCTAATGTCATTTTCTAATGGGATTCTAATGTGAATTTGCAAATACTCACCTTTTGGCTAGTTCTCTAACCTATCTCGAATCGAGTTGTAGTGTAGTTCTCTATGGTTGACTTCGAATAGAGAATAGTTAGAGAATTACGCTAGTTATCTAACGTAAAGGCGAGCATTTCTCTAACGTTAGAGACTGTGTTTGTTGGGTTTCTACTCTTCCGTGTATGGAAAATAGCTGCCTCATCATCATTGGAACAACGTCAAGTGTACCGTCCATAATCCAGCAGTCGCTCTTATTTAAAAACTGCAGTGAAAATTTTGTTCCAAAAATAAGAATGCATTCGCCATAACTTTAATAACTTTCTCACTTAAAATAAATAGTTGACCTTCCAAAACATTTAAAGTGATAATAAGGGAATATCTATTTTTTCAACATAAGTTGGCTCTTTAAAACATTTTAAACCGTTCCGTTGTCTTCTAATTCTTAACTTAAGGGCATTTATTGATGGCAGATAATGTCCAATACATATGTTTTTCTGTTATAGATACCGAACGCTGAATTATTTGGCTAGGCTGCAGAAAACTCGAGCAAACCATATTTTTAACCAGATTATTTGTTACTGCAACCGATTTTTTATGCGCACATGGATTATGAGAATGTTCATTTCACTTTCATATAACATGTTCACAGCCATGAAATTGTGTGACAATCGGCACGGTACATTTGATTTTAATTCCTTCAGAACAAGTCCAGTTAAATGTTAAAGGCAAAATTCTGTAATTAATGATTAAAAATGCGTGCTCACTTTTTTTTGTTATCAACACGCATTTTTAATCATTAATTACAGAATTTTGAATTTCAGAATTTTGGTTTCCAGAATTTTGCAATTTAGAATTTCGTTATCCAGAATTTTGAATTCCAGAATTTTGACTTCCATAATTTTGATTTCCGGTGTTTCGACTTCCGGAATTATGAATGCAGAATTTCCAAAAAAGCAGAATTTTGACCCCAACCCAATATATATTTGTTGAAAAGTGCCGCGAGTGTTTTAAGTTATGACCGCGAAAGGGTGAATTATTGTCAGGTAGTGTAAGAAAAACGTTTTCCGAGCCACTCCGTTCCCTTATAATTTAGCCTTGTGACTATCTGGATTATCCCCCGACCAACGGTAAGGTAATCCGGACACAGCGCGAGGCAAGAGGTAACATAACCTCACTTTTGGTAATCACGTCCACTTGTTGGTTTTTTTTATCAATTTCCATTATTTCGTGTATATAAAGTACGCGCACAATCACTTAATTGAAGAAAAATCATATTTTTTGGGAAAACTGTTTAAATAATTGAAAACTAGCACTGATAATTTCACTTTTTTGTGGGCCGCTTCTAAACACATCGCGAGCGATACAATATATCCCCTTGCACTACATACATACATACACACCATTTACGAGCGAGTACCCCTGCGGCGTCTTGCTGTACAAAATACAGGCAAGTCGGCCAAATCAGCTGTAGCTGCAATAAAATTAAATAAATATACGAATTTACCCTTTTTGATTTCGGGATTAGTGGCTGGGAGTAGGTTACGTATTCGAGTATAAATTAATCCAAAAGAAAAAAAAAAATAAATATGACGCCAGAGAATTACATCGAACTCGCAGAGTCCTTGCTAGAGTCCGAAACCGAGTTCGGCCGAACTGCGGAGGGTGATCACACCAAACACTCCATTGCCATTGAGCAAGAGGAGTTGAGAGCCCAATGGAGGAAGGTTAAGTCTGCCCTTGATTCGCTCCTGTCATCGGAGGATGTGTCGAAAGATGACAAGGTAGCCATTAAGAAAAAGCATAGGAAAACGTACGCGGCCTATGTACGTTTCGCCTCCACACTAGCTGCCAAGGCAGAAAAATTCAATACGGTGGAAAAACCGGCCAACGAAACACTGTCCCTCGAACATAGCATCCGCCTCCCTCCGTGCGACACGGAAGTATTCAAAGGTGACTATTTGTCATGGCCAACGTTTCGTGACATGTTCACGGCCATTTACATCCGGAATAGTCGCCTAAGTCCGGTTGAGGGACTGTTCCATCTCAACCAAAAAACCCAGGGAGAAGCAAAAGACATTGTTAAGAAATGTCCCCTTACCAATGAGGGTTTCGAAATGGCCTGGAAGAATCTATGTGAAAGATACGAGAATAAGCGTATTCTTGTAAACACACAACTTCAAATTCTGTTTAATCTAAAGAAGGTAGATAACGAGTGTGGCAGTTCGATAAAGAAACTGCAGAGCGACATCAATAATTGCCTGTCTTCCCTAAAATGCCATAAAATAGACACGTCAAACTGGGATGCCATCATAACGTATCTATGCTCGACGAAGTTGCCGGAAAGTACATTGGCTCTATGGGAACAAAGCATAGATAAAAAAATGGACATATCCAAATGGGAGGATATGGATAGGTTCCTTTCCAATCGCTTTCAGACATTGGAAACAGTGTCAGGATTTGTAGGGACCACCAGCGTTAAGATGTTAAATCCACCCAATAAACGCCAGACAAACGAAGCACAGGCGAAAAGAATAGGGGCTTTTCAAGCCAAGGTCACAAAAGCACGATGCAAAATGTGCAATTCAAATGAGCACAGGTTGCTCGGCTGCCAACGTTTTCGTGACATGAAAACGATCGATAGGATCAATTTCATCAAGTCCAAAAAGGGTTGCCTGAATTGTCTCTCTACAGGGCACACAGTGACGAAATGCCCAAGCATTTACAACTGCATCACGTGCAACTCTCGACATCACACGCTGCTTCATGTAGAGAACTTTCAGCCAAAGGCAACCCATCGCCCGTCTCAGCACTGGAACGACAATACAAGGGTCCAGGGTTCAGGTCCCTGCTCGGGCGCCACATTGTTGTATAACTGGCTGTTGGGGCAAGGCGGAGGTGGCAGGTGGCTTGGTGGCAAGCCCGCTAGCTCGTCGGGTGGGGTGAGTTTTTGCTCACCAGCCTTGCCTACAGCTATACAAACAAAAAGAGAGTTCATGCCTAGGTGGATATCTACTAAAAGAGGAGGAAGGAAGTGAAAGAAGGAGGCCTGTCCGTGTCAGGTGGAGTCATCCCACCCCTCTCGTTCATAGATCATGAACGACCTTGGACTCCACTTTGACTCCGCAAACCGAGTGGAGTCCCCTTAGCCTGACAAAAGTCTATTGTCCGTTATCGTCCCATGTCTCTTAACTTGTCCGGTCTGTCATAGTCGCCTCACATTCACGCCCCCTCTAATGCACTAGTGCAACACCCACACCAATTGACCGTTGTTTTAGCCAGTCATGGTGTTATTATCTCACCCCATAAAAAAAAGGAAAATTAATAACGCGGAGGAAATTTCGTTTTAGAATTTCACAAACTTAGATTATTTATTAATATAATATTATAAAGAGAAAGAAAAGAAAAGCAAAAAATAATAAAAGTGGAATTTAACTTAATTTAAAGAAGTTCAAAAAGGACCAAAAAAATTATAAATAGTCTTACAACTAGTACTTAAATTTATTTACAAGAAGTTTATAACCCTAGATGTCTTCAAAGTAAAAATACAAAAAAATTATATATATTCCGGAAGTTAAACTAATCACTGTTGGGAAAACTTCCGCGACAAAAAAAATATAAAGATAAAAATAGGAATCCATTATAAAATGCAAGAATCCAAAACTCAATAATAACACTTATTTAAGTTAAAAATTAAATGCAAAAAAATAAAAACTAATGAGAAAAATAAAACCGCGCAAAGAATAAAAAGGAATAAAACGCAAGGTAATCCAAAATATGTTAATAAATCCCAAATCCAATCAGAACTTAATTAAACGAAATTTAAAAAAAAATATAAAGAAATTTGCTAAAAGTAAAAACCGTGGCTTATCGGACGACCCTCGTACGCCGATAACTTACTCTACTTCTTTAGCTTTCCAACTTATGAGTTTGGATATATGTACGTAGGTAAATTTTTAATCTTGGTAAATATACCTTAAACTTTAGCACTTACCAATCTTTCCTGTGACAGAGGCGCCTGCGTCGCGGAGAGAGGGTTGCTGAAAAAAAGATTGATCTACACGCATACATATATACATATAAATTCTCCTATATTGGAAATTCTTCCAATGCCCACTTGTAGGTAGGCAAGGTAACCAACCTTGGGCTGGAATTTATTCGGACGCGCGGCTGCCGTCCGAATCAAAGCCAAATAACAGCGGGAAATATTTAATAATATTTAACTTGGTTTGCGAAAGAAAAAAATATAGGAAAATAAAGATGTAAAACACGAAAAAAAGGAACTTGTGGCTCGAACTTAATGATGAGTCTGAACAAAAAGAAATAAAATAAATAAAGTGCTTAACATTGGGTCTTTTGCATGTAAAAGGACGGGAAAGAAACAAGGCTGATGCGGGAGAGGAGTGGTGTGGAAGTGAACAAATGAAAAGATGACAAAGGCAAAACAGGTGTTAAAAGGTTTCTCAGGAAAGGAAGGTGGAAAAATAATGCAAAAGGCTCAATAATATTGGAATTAAAAGTGCACAGAAAATGAAAGTTGGATTAAGCGTTTAAAAACAAGGAAATGAGGATGAAAAGGTTTTATTAAATAAAAAAATAAAAAAATTCAGCTAACTAAGACGTAGAGAAAATAGTAAAAACAACTAGTATTGAAGTTTTGCTTGCGGTAAAAAGTGAAGATGCTGGATGGGAGGGGTGAAAGTGATCCAAGGAAGGGGTGTAGGGAAGAGGAAAAGGAAGGTGGGAAAGGTGTATGCAAACGTTTCAATAACTAGAAAAATGAAATCAACTTAAAGAAAAATTAAATCAAAAAAAGTCAAATAAGATTAAATATTGACAAGGAACCAAAAGCGGGTCAGGGCAATAAACTGTTAAATAAAAGAATTTTTAACCAAAAAAAAAAAATATAAAACAATAAGCATGGGAGTATGTATTCCGGCAAAAGGAGGAGCAAAAAAAGGTAAGAATATTGAGTTTTGGGTAATTATACAGGAAGAAGAAACTAGGCAAGAAAGATAACAAAAAAAGTGCGGAGTTGGAGATAACTAAGTAAAAGGAAAACTGAATAACTAAAGGGAAAGCTAACTTAATAACGAGGCCAACGACTTGGTCTGAAATAAATTAATATTAGGGTGGATCGATAAAAAAAATAAATAATGTAATAATGATCAAATGAACTGGAAAGAGAATTTTGGCTAGTTGTATGTACAACGAGAAAAAAAGGATTAAAAGTTAAATAAAATAACTTAATTTAAATATTACAAAAACGAAATAGATGTCTCATGTTGAACCACCATTGTAATTAGGTAACGATAGAAAGAAAAACTGATTTAAACAAAAACGGCAAAAAGTAGTCTACGATTAATATGAGGGTGGCAAAAGAATTATGCGCAAAAAATTAATTGGTAATTTAACTTGAAAAAAGGTCTAGGAACAAAAATAAAAAAATGCAACTGAAATTATTTAATTTAACTATCTGATAAAAAGTATGTGTGACGGCAGCTTGTCTCTCCTCCCTCTGCTCTCTTCTTCCGCACCGGACCCTTTTGGCGTCGACCTTTTTCCTTCTCCTTTTGATGCTATGCTACCCCTTTGTATGCTAATGCACGGCGGCTGGATCAGGGACGAGGTGTGTCAAACTACCTCCGACGTGTCGTCCGGCGACGTATATATGTATGCACACTCCCTTCACCCGATCAACGCATAGGAGTATATAAGTATGTTTGAGTATTCCCTTTGTATGTGTTATGTTGTTGTCTTCCCCACTCTCTTTGGCTTTGTATAGCTCAGCCTATGGTTGCCGGTTTGAGGCCGTTGCTTCTGCCTGCCTAGCAGTTTCCTATTGGGACAAGAGAAAGGACTTTAGGGTCTAGATACAGGAGGGAAAGCAAGAACAACCCGGGGGTGAGTATGTGAACGTGTCTTTTACAAGTTACTGCTTTGCATGTGTTCTATCAACGACATAGATACACCGTATTTAAATTCAACTTGTTAGGCATTTACTTTCTAATTTTGTAGTTACTATATGTATATTTAATTTTAAAGTTTGTTCGGATAGGAGAACTTTAATTAATGCACTTTTTTTTTTTTTTCAAAAAAAGGAAAGGAAAGAAAATTTCAGTGGCGGGCCTTATTTATTAATATAAAAAGACCAAAATTATTTATATAATTTTTCTTGGACACGTTCACGATACCTAGTCTAGGGGACTCACCTATAAGATTAGGAGTTGGACTGTATTTATTCTGGTTCCTTCGGTGACCGGTACTTTTGCAGACCGTTATTGCGGTGCTCCAAAAAAATGTATATATGGAAACTTTTTACGACTTTCTTCACACGCGTATAAAAGAGTTCCGTCTTAGCTAGGCTCAACTTTACATTTGAATCATTGCCTAGTTTCGTTTGGCTATCGTACCTCACAACCAGACAATCTACCGCTTTTCCAATTTCACTCAACCACGAACAGATATACACTTTCACGACACAAAATTTCACCATACTAACAGATACATTCATACATCTAAATACATGTATTTGACTCTCGTCACATCACTAATACATAAACGGGTAACTCGGTTTCTGTTAACTCACAGATACAGCGGTGCTCGGACTTTTGCAATGTTGCATTGACACACAGGCTGTCGCTACAAGGACCTCACGATTTGCAGGACTGAGCGATTAACTCTCTCCGCTGCATTTCCCTGAGGGGAATAAAAAGCGGTTCGAATGTGTTTCGCCCCATATTTCTCTAAAAATTTAGCGAACATGTCGGAGACAAATTGTTTCCCATTATCCGAGTGAATGTACTCCGGAACCCCAAAAATGTGAAATACTTCTTTTTCTAAAAATTTACAAACATCTACAGACGTGGCTTTACGCATAGGTTTTAAAAATACAAATTTCGAAAAATGATCAAGACACACAAACACATAAACATTACCATCACTAGTACGTGGGTATGGACCCATAAAGTCGATAAACAGACGTTGGAAAGGTCTTTCGGTTACGTGTTGCTTTCCCATGGGCGGTTTATGAAACACATTTTGAGTTTTGTTTCCTTTACAAACTTCACATTCTTTAAGGAAGGTTTGTACATCGGTTACCATACCGGGCCAATAGTACTTTTCACGTATGCGGGCTAACGTTTTATGGATGCCCCCGTGTCCGGCCGAAGGTGAGCTGTGGGAGGATTCCACCAACCCTGCGCGTAACTCTGACGGTACCCAGAGTTTCCAGGCTTGGTCCTGCTGAAGCTCGTCCCCCCTGTCAAACTGAGTCCGTTTATATACATAACCGTCCGACACGCATAGTTCTGGAAGTTTGTCCTGGTTTTCTGTCACTGTTTTCCTAAGTTCGTCATACTCTTCCGTTTTAAAGTAGTCCGAGTCTAAGTCAACGTCCATTAGTCTGTCTGATAGCTGCATTTCCTCCATGTGCGCTCGCGACAGCGTATCGGGTACAACATTGAGTGCTCCTTTTCTGTGCTCGATTTGAAAGTCGTACGCCTGAAGTTTTAAACTCCACCTCGCGAGTCTTCCAGACAGGTCCTTTTGGTTCATCAACCATTTGAGACTCGCGTGGTCCGTTATGATGGTGAAGGGTAAACCTTCGACGTACGGCCTGAATCTTTTCACACTTATCACCGCGGCGTAGCACTCCAGCTCGGTGATGCTATAGTTACGCTGCGCTTTGTTCAGCCTGGCGGAAATGTAAGCTATCGGTCTTTCGTTGTTCTCGTCGTCTAACTGGAAGAGTACCCCGCCCACTCCGTCGGTTGAAGCATCGCACTGGATATAAAAGCGTCTGTCAAAGTCAGGGTGTACCAGTACGGGAGCGGAAATCAAACTCTCCTTTAGTCGCTCAAACGAACTCCTTGCTTCTTCTGTCATTGTAAACTTTTTAATTTTATCTTTTGTGAGACAGTCGTGCAGCTGCGCTGCAATGGTTGCGTAGTCCTGGATAAACCGACGGTACCAGCCTGACATCCCTAAGAACCGTCGGAGCTGTTTTGGCGTTTTTGGTTCGGGGAAATCCCTCACAGCCGCAACCTTGTTCGCATCGGTTTTGAGACATCCATCGCCTACTACGTAACCTAGGTACCTAACTTCCTTGAAACAAAACTTGCTTTTCTCGACATTAATGGTCAGGTTAGCTTCACGTAAACACTTAGCGACCTTTTCCAACAACACTAAATGAGACGGAAAATCTACAGAACACACTAACAAATCGTCTAAATAAACAAAAACACAGTCACGTAAAGAAGCGGGTATAACCTTGTCCATTAATCTACACATTCTTTGTGCTGCATTACACAGCCCAAACGGCATGACTGTGTAATGGTAAAGGGGACGCCCTGGCACTGTAAACGCTGTCTTTTCTCTGGACTTTTTCTCCAGTGGTATTTGCCAAAAGGCATCTTTTAGGTCGATGGCCGAAATGAACCTAGTGTTTTGGAGTCGGCTGAGAATCCCGTCAATGTTCGGAAGGGGATAAGCGTCCTTTATAGTCCGCTCATTCACCTTCCTCGCATCGAGACAGAGACGCTTCTTTTCACCCTTTATCACCAGCGCTACGGGAGAGCTCCAGCTACTGTTGCTTTCCTCAATCACCCTAGACCCAGCATGCGGTCTAGCTCTGCGAAAACAAGTTTTTGGATCGCTGGTGATATCGGATAATGTCTCTGCTTCACTGGGAGATTCTCATCCGAGACCTCAATCACGTGTTCTTCCACGTTGGTTTTCCCCAACCCCAAGACAGCAAAAGATGGGTACTGCGCCTTGACCCTTTCTAGTGCAACACTTTGCTCTTTCGTCAGGACATGTTGCACGGCATCAAAAGACAAATCGCCCTCAGCGGGTACAAGCTCTGCAACGGCAGTGTGGGTAGAACGCACCATCGTTCCCCGACTGACAACGTCCAGGTCGAAAGCCTGCCAAAAGTCTACCCCTAAATAAACTTCCTGTTGGAGGCCTGGCACGATCAAGAACTCTAAATTTTTAACTTCTTCTTCCCATAGAACTGGCAGAGTGATAGCACCTACTACAGGCGTTTCACCGCCGTTTGCCGTTCTAATATTTTGGTTAGCCAACTTAATGATGCTATCCTCTCTGCCCTCTATCAAGTTCTCATAGTTTTTCCCTAGACAGTTCGCGCCAGCCCCCGAATCTAACAAAGCCAGAACTTCCTTTTCTCCAATTTTCGTTCGCGCAAAGAAACGATTATCTCCCTTCAGGGTCACAATCGTGGACACTATTTTCTGATGAATTCGCTTCATAATTTTCCTCTTCTCTCGCATCTTCTTGATTTTACTATAATTTCTCTTCTTCGTTATTAAAATTTCCTCTGTAAATATTCTATTTCTGGCTTCCTCATATTCTCTCTTCCTCTGGTGTAGACTCTTTGGCACAACCTTCTTCCCTTCTGCTGTATTGTCCCTATCCTTCACACCGCTTTCTCTATGCGTTGTCCCGCTAACTCTCTTTAAAATTGTGACGGCTTGTTGGACTCCGGGAGGTCTTTCGCCTGGCGAGAGCCCCCGGCAATCTCCGCCAGTAGGGAGTTTCCCTTCCCCGGCTTAAACACACAAAAAGACGTATCTTTACCACACGCAAAACAGATCATATTATGAAACGGGGACTTACAATGGTTTTCTTTCTTTAACTCGGACGGATTCTTTCCAAAAAAGTCGACAGGCATCCCACACGCATAACACAACATTAAATGGTAGGGAGACGCACAAAAAGAATTGGTGGTAGGATTGGGGTTGAGATTCAACTTCGGCTGGGCCGAATTCCCTTGAATGGTGGACGTCTGCTGCTGGAACGGCGCCTTCCGCTGGAAATTACCAGTGATCGCGTCTACGGGAGCCTGCTTTACTTCCTCATCCGCAGGTGTCGCTTCGGGATATCCTATCTCGCTAACCGCTTTGGCCCTACTTTTATTCTCCTTCATGAGCCGCTCCGCTCGCCTACACTCGGCCTTTAGCTCAGCCAGCGTGCCGATTTTCGACGCAAACGTCAAATTTGCTAAGTAGGGCTTCAGGTTCCCCCTAATTATCCCTACCAGCTCCTTCTCCGGGATACTTTTCCGGAGCCGGAAAGTCAAATTATGGACCTCACCGCCCTTAGCTCGGGGTACCCAAACTCTGGTTCCTCCGAGTGGTCCTCTAAGACCTGCCAGTACCACCTCAAGGCAGAGCCCGTTACGAGACAATGGAAGTCGGTGAAGAGCTGAAAGTGTGATATATTGTGCTGCTGTCGCAACTTTTCGATTCTAAAAAGAAAGCTCTCCACCGTTATTCCTTTATTTGTACCGTCAAATTTCACATGCCACTTTTCCAGATCCAACTTCTTCCATCTCGGTGGGTCCTGGGTGTTGCTCGCTGAACCTGAACCCCCCAACGTAGCATTTGAGTCGACACGCTGGTTGGCTGGTTCATCCCTACCATTTCTACCTGGAGTCGATGACTGAGCAGGTCGGTTTCCTAACCCGTGCGCCGAGGTTTCCATCAACGCGACTCGGCTACTGAGGTTCGACACGTTATCGCGTATATTGCGGACCTCGCCCATATACTGCGCCATCACCTGATTTTGCTGCGCCATCATCTCCATCATATGGCTCAGCTGGTCGAGGTTGATGGCCGTTGAAGTCGGTCCGCCCTGCTGCTGTACCGCAGCCTCAGCACCCTTGTCTTTTGATGGATCCTTGGGCCTGGGGATAGCTCCGGTGCCTGCTCCGCCAACTGCTCCACCTACTGCTCCCTCTAGCTCCGTATCAGACATATTGAACAACCCGTCGATCTTCCTCGAAAAGCTACTCTCCCCCCCGGAAAATGAAAATGCTTCGGAAATCCTAAAACTAGACGGACGGACTGATTGGACTAACTGTTCCCCCGATGGTCTAAAAACCCGCGAAGCGCACCTGTCAATAAGGTCCGTTGGTAAGCGATCGGGATGAGGTATGCCCGTATCGATCTGCGTGAATATTGATCCAACGACCTCGTTCCGCAACGCCCTAGAGATACTTCGCGTCACAATCCTGTTCAAATCCAATCCACCAACGATCTCTTCCTGTGGGTCGTCCCCTTCCATACAAGGAAAACTCCTTCCGCCAATAAGAGGTATGAGTCGCCAAACGTTGCGGGAACCGGAAATGAGTATAGGGGTCAAGGGTCACAGACAGATGGGTAAGGGCAACAAGGTTTTCGACTAAACTCCCAGACAAGGTAGAAAGCTTCAAAACCAATTCAAAAAAGGAGTGATCAGAAACAAAACTATAGCAGAAAGATGCTGCAACAAGAGTAAAAAAGCTATTATTGCCACAAAAAGTGTAAAAGGTACAAGGTATAAAATGAGAAAAAATAGATAAAAATTAAATATCAAGGAGAAGAACAAGAAAAATTCAGCTAATCCAACTGTTCAATGGAAATGGGTATGGTAAAGCAACCGGAAATTCAAAAAAACTACCCAAATGTATAAAAGCGAGAAGTACACCAACACCAATTATTAAAAATAAATTGGTGTACTGTAAAAGTATAGGTACAAAGAAAGGGAAGCAAGGTAAAAGGAAAAGAAGGAAAGAAATTTTGTTTGCAACTAAGTTCGATTGAAATAGCTATCTGCTTGGCCCGAATTCAAATTCAAAACAAGGCCGAACAAAGAATATAAAAAAAAATAGTAAAAAGTAAAAAGTAAAAAAAGTAAAATTAATAAAACCACCCAAAAACGTTCAAAAATTTGGTTTAAAAATAAAATTCAGTTACGCGGTTTTAACCGCTAATAAAAAAATTAAAAGAAATATGTATATAACAAAAATTTTTAAAGATACGTGTGTATAAAAAATGAGATTTAAGGGAAATATACGTGGTGGTAGATAAGAGTGAAATATGAGATTATGTATAGATACCTATATATATGTATATGCCTTTTGCATTAAAATTAATTAATTTAAATAGTGTTTAAGCTTTGTTGTTGTTCTATGTGTGTTTATGTGAAAAACTAATTTTGTTTAATATTGGTGTGTGTTGGTGTTGCACCTCGGCAAGGTCATGGTGAATGCGAGTGAGTGGTCCGTTTGTCACTAGTCTAGGTCCTAGTCAACTAAGTCTCCCCAAATTCGTCCGTTTGTTCAGTGTGGCACCACAAGCCTACAAGCACTGGCCTCAAGCTTGGTTGCCACACTGCTTCAACTCTCCTTCGTGTAGGCTGACTGCAACCCTCACGTGCACGCTGTGCTGGACTGCGGACACGGTAGCCTAAACAGTCACCTACACGCTACTACATCTATTTGTCAATATACTAGCCTTACCGCAGAATACCACTTATGCCAGCGTTGAAGCTCTCATAAGGAACCTCTGCGGCAAGACGAGTATCCCCCCTTGTGTTTTTGTTGTAGTGGCACGTATCGCGTCGGACTGATCCAAGCGACGCAGCCCCTACAACGGTCAATAGTCCCGTCGGAGAAGGAAATCGGAAATTGAACTAAAGGAGAGAGTGGTAAATGAAAATGAAAGTTATGAAGAGCAAAAAAAATTTTTATAGAAGGAAAAAAAGTTATGCAAAAAAATTTATGTAAAAACAAACGATTATAAGAAAACTTTGTGGAAAACGACAAAAGGAATTATGAGAAAAGGTTACGGAAATAATAAACTTTTATGGAAAATAAAGCAATAAAAGGAAGCAAACAAAAAAATAAATCAAAAAAATAACAATGAAATTAAAATTAAATGGAAATTAAAATTGGGCTATTACGTTGGGCGCCATTGTTGTATAACTGGCTGTTGGGGCAAGGCGGAGGTGGCAGGTGGCATGGTGGCAAGCCCGCTAGCTCGTCGGGTGGGGTGAGTTTTTGCTCACCAGCCTTGCCTACAGCTATACAAACAAAAAGAGAGTTCATGCCTAGGTGGATATCTACTAAAAGAGGAGGAAGGAAGTGAAAGAAGGAGGCCTGTCCGTGTCAGGTGGAGTCATCCCACCCCTCTCGTTCATAGATCATGAACGACCTTGGACTCCACTTTGAATCCGCAAACCGAGTGGAGTCCCCTTAGCCTGACAAAAGTCTATTGTCCGTTATCGTCCCATGTCTCTTAACTTGTCCGGTCTGTCATAGTCGCCTCACATTCACGTCCCCTCTAATGCACTAGTGCAACACCCACACCAATTGACCGTTGACTTAGCCAGTCATGGTGTTATTATCTCACCCCATAAAAAAAAGGAAAATTAATAACGCGGAGGAAATTTCGTTTTAGAATTTCACAAACTTAGATTATTTATTAATATAATATTATAAAGAGAAAGAAAAGAAAAGCAAAAAATAATAAAAGTGGAATTTAACGCCTAAACTTAATTTAAAGAAGTTCAAAAAGGACCAAAAAAATTATAAATAGTCTTACAACTAGTACTTAAATTTATTTACAAGAAGTTTATAACCCTAGATGTCTTCAAAGTAAAAATACAAAAAAATTATATATATTCCGGAAGTTAAACTAATCTCTGTTGGGAAAACTTCCGCGACAAAAAAAATATAAAGATAAAAATAGGAATCCATTATAAAATGCAAGAATCCAAAACTCAATAATAACACTTATTTAAGTTAAAAATTAAATGCAAAAAAATAAAAACTAATGAGAAAAATAAAACCGCGCAAAGAATAAAAAGGAATAAAACGCAAGGTAATCCAAAATATGTTAATAAATCCCAAATCCAATCAGAACTTCATTAAACGAAATTTAAAAAAAAATATAAAGAAATTTGCTAAAAGTAAAAACCGTGGCTTATCGGACGACCCTCGTACGCCGATAACTTACTCTACTTCTTTAGCTTTCCAACTTATGAGTTTGGATATATGTACGTAGGTAAATTTTTAATCTTGGTAAATATACCTTAAACTTTAGCACTTACCAATCTTTCCTGTGACAGAGGCGCCTGCGTCGCGGAGAGAGGGTTGCTGAAAAAAAGATTGATCTACACGCATACATATATACATATAAATTCTCCTATATTGGAAATTCTTCCAATGCCCACTTGTAGGTAGGCAAGGTAACCAACCTTGGGCTGGAATTTATTCGGACGCGCGGCTGCCGTCCGAATCAAAGCCAAATAACAGCGGGAAATATTTAATAATATTTAACTTGGTTTGCGAAAGAAAAAAATATAGGAAAATAAAGATGTAAAACACGAAAAAAAGGAACTTGTGGCTCGAACTTAATGATGAGTCTGAACAAAAAGAAATAAAATAAATAAAGTGCTTAACATTGGGTCTTTTGCATGTAAAAGGACGGGAAAGAAACAAGGCTGATGCGGGAGAGGAGTGGTGTGGAAGTGAACAAATGAAAAGATGACAAAGGCAAAACAGGTGTTAAAAGGTTTCTCAGGAAAGGAAGGTGGAAAAATAATGCAAAAGGCTCAATAATATTGGAATTAAAAGTGCACAGAAAATGAAAGTTGGATTAAGCGTTTAAAAACAAGGAAATGAGGATGAAAAGGTTTTATTAAATAAAAAAATAAAAAAATTCAGCTAACTAAGACGTAGAGAAAATAGTAAAAACAACTAGTATTGAAGTTTTGCTTGCGGTAAAAAGTGAAGATGCTGGATGGGAGGGGTGAAAGTGATCCAAGGAAGGGGTGTAGGGAAGAGCAAAAAAACTATATTGGAGGAAAAGGAAGTTGGGAAAGGTGTATGCAAACGTTTCAATAACTAGAAAAATGAAATCAACTTAAAGAAAAATTAAATCAAAAAAAGTCAAATAAGATTAAATATTGACAAGGAACCAAAAGCGGGTCAGGGCAATAAACTGTTAAATAAAAGAATTTTTAACCAAAAAAAAAAAATATAAAACAATAAGCATGGGAGTATGTATTCCGGCAAAAGGAGGAGCAAAAAAAGGTAAGAATATTGAGTTTTGGGTAATTATACAGGAAGAAGAAACTAGGCAAGAAAGATAACAAAAAAAGTGCGGAGTTGGAGATAACTAAGTAAAAGGAAAACTGAATAACTAAAGGGAAAGCTAACTTAATAACGAGGCCAACGACTTGGTCTGAAATAAATTAATATTAGGGTGGATCGATAAAAAAAATAAATAATGTAATAATGATCAAATGAACTGGAAAGAGAATTTTGGCTAGTTGTATGTACAACGAGAAAAAAAGGATTAAAAGTTAAATAAAATAACTTAATTTAAATATTACAAAAACGAAATAGATGTCTCATGTTGAACCACCATTGTAATTAGGTAACGATAGAAAGAAAAACTGATTTAAACAAAAACGGCAAAAAGTAGTCTACGATTAATATGAGGGTGGCAAAAGAATTATGCGCAAGAAATTAATTGGTAATTTAACTTGAAAAAAGGTCTAGGAACAAAAATAAAAAAATGCAACTGAAATTATTTAATTTAACTATCTGATAAAAAGTATGTGTGACGGCAGCTTGTCTCTCCTCCCTCTGCTCTCTTCTTCCGCACCGGACCCTTTTGGCGTCGACCTTTTTCCTTCTCCTTTTGATGCTATGCTACCCCTTTGTATGCTAATGCACGGCGGCTGGATCAGGGACGAGGTGTGTCAAACTACCTCCGACGTGTCGTCCGGCGACGTATATATGTATGCACACTCCCTTCACCCGATCAACGCATAGGAGTATATAAGTATGTTTGAGTATTCCCTTTGTATGTGTTATGTTGTTGTCTTCCCCACTCTCTTTGGCTTTGTATAGCTCAGCCTATGGTTGCCGGTTTGAGGCCGTTGCTTCTGCCTGCCTAGCAGTTTCCTATTGGGACAAGAGAAAGGACTTTAGGGTCTAGATACAGGAGGGAAAGCAAGAACAACCCGGGGGTGAGTATGTGAACGTGTCTTTTAAAAGTTACTGCTTTGCATGTGTTCTATCAACGACATAGATACACCGTATTTAAATTCAACTTGTTAGGCATTTACTTTCTAATTTTGTAGTTACTATATGTATATTTTTTATTTTAAAGTTTGTTCGGATAGGAGAACTTTAATTAATGCACTTTTTTTTTTTTTTTTCAAAAAAAGGAAAGGAAAGAAAATTTCAGTGGCGGGCCTTATTTATTAATATAAAAAGACCAAAATTATTTATATAATTTTTCTTGGACACGTTCACGATACCTAGTCTAGGGGACTCACCTATAAGATTAGGAGTTGGACTGTATTTATTCTGGTTCCTTCGGTGACCGGTACTTTTGCAGACCGTTATTGCGGTGCTCCAAAAAAATGTATATATGGAAACTTTTTACGACTTTCTTCACACGCGTATAAAAGAGTTCCGTCTTAGCTAGGCTCAACTTTACATTTGAATCATTGCCTAGTTTCGTTTGGCTATCGTACCTCACAACCAGACAATCTACCGCTTTTCCAATTTCACTCAACCACGAACAGATATACACTTTCACGACACAAAATTTCACCATACTAACAGATACATTCATACATCTAAATACATGTATTTGACTCTCGTCACATCACTAATACATAAACGGGTAACTCGGTTTCTGTTAACTCACAGATACAGCGGTGCTCGGACTTTTGCAATGTTGCATTGACACACAGGCTGTCGCTACACGCTTCAACGTCCAAGGAAGCAGAAACGAGACGGGAAACGGGCAATCAGAGTTCGACAGAGAGACGAAATATAAACTCCTGTCATACGAACTCGAGCTCAGGTGTGCTGCTAGGGACAGCTCGCGTTAATATATACCATCATGGTATCGAGTTCCCAGCCAGAGCACTGATCGATTCGGGGTCGGAATGTTCCTTCATGACGGAAAGACTCAAAAAACGAATCAGCCTGCCAACGAAGAAAGTTAATGCCCAAGTTTCAGGCATAACTAACGCAGTAACAGCTCAAGTGAAAGAAGCAACCAACATTGAACTACGATCGCCAGTAGATCAAGGCTTCCGCTTGACAACATCGGTACTCATTTTAAGTAAACTAACGGGAAATCTACCATCCTGCCATATCAATGCCATGACTATGGAGGCGCTTCCGGACTTAGTTTTAGCAGACCAAAGGTTTTACATGAATGAGGAGGTCGACCTGATTTTGGGTGGAGATATATATCCGCAAATTCTATTAGGCGGAATGCGAAAAAATGCACCCGGTACCCTTCTAGCCCAAGAAACCGTCTTTGGATGGATACTCACCGGTCGCACTGACGCACCGCATCCAACCAGCAAAATCGTGTCCTTTCACAGCGAAGTAGCGCTGGATAGACAACTTACGGCGTTCTGGGAATTGGAGAATTTGCCAAAATCCAAACATACAACGGAAGATGATAAGTATTGCGAAAAATTGTACCAGGAAACAACTAGGAGGACTAAAGAGGGGAAATATATAGTCTCACTTCCGTTTAGACAAGAGTTTCCAGAAACAATGAGTTTAGGGGGATCTCTCAAGCGAGCATGCTCACAATTTTTTCGCAATGAAACAAGGTTGTTCAAAGATCTGTCGTTAGGTAAGGAATATATCAGAGTTTTATCCGAATACGAAACGTTAGGACACATGCAAAAGATAAAGCAAAAAGTAGTGGCAGATGATCCTAATAGTTACTTTTTACCTCACCATGCTGTGGTAAAAGCAGAAAGTCTCACCACGAAAGTCCGCGTCGTCTTTAATGCCTCCAGTCCAACAGAAAATGGCATCAGCTTAAATGATGTTCTCCTCCCAGGGCCAGTGCTCCAGGCAGATTTGGCCATCTTAATACTGCGATCGAAAAGATGTACAGGCAAATTTGGGTCAACCAAAACGACACCAAATTCCAACGAATTGTGTACCGAACGTCTCCAAACGAGCCAACAGGTCTTTATGAACTTAAGACTGTCACATTCGGAATTAATTGCGCGCCATACCTTGCGATAAGAACCCTCCTACAACTCGCAGATGATGTAGAAAATGCACACCCAACTGCATCCACCATACTGCGAGAAGGTATGTACGTCGACGACGTCTTAGCGGGTGGGCATACCATCGCATCCACTATCAAAGCAAGAGACGAAATTCGCCAAGTGCTGCAATCAGCAGGCTTCCCACTCAGAAAATGGACATCCAATGCGAAGGAGATACTCCAAGATATCCCAAAGTCGGATCTTCTCAGTGAGGACTTCCTAGCTATCGAGGATACCAGCATGGTGAAGGCATTGGGCATACGATGGAATGCCCACTCCGACCTTTTCTACTTTAAAGCAGGCACACTGGAGAATTCGCTAAAGCCTACGAAAAGAGCCATACTGTCTGCTATAGCTAAACTTTTCGACCCCCTAGGGTGGCTAGCACCAATGGTAATCACGGCAAAGATACTCATGCAGAGTATATGGTTGGAAGGCACCGATTGGGATGATCCAGTTTCGCCAGCGACTCTCGAACGATGGACGGATTTCATCCAACACTATCAGGCAATCGATAACATCCGGATCCCCAGATGGATAAATTTTTCCCCAGAAGCCAACTTCGAGATCCACGGTTTTTGTGACGCGTCGGAGAAAGCTTATGCAGCCGCAGTCTATATGCGCGTCCAACGGAAGGACAAAATTTTCACCCATCTTCTGCTATCTAAGACTCGAGTGGCTCCGGTCAAAACCATATCGCTGCCGCGGTTGGAACTTTGCGGGGCAGTACTTCTCGCAGAAATCATGGAGTCAATCATCACCAACATAAGAATAGGACCAGTAAGACAATACTTATGGACGGATTCTACTATCGTACTTGCATGGATAAAGAAACCACCCTGCTCCTGGTCGACCTTTGTCGCACATCGCATTACAAAGATCATCGACATGGTCGGTACAAAAGACTGGCTGCATGTAAACTCGGAATCGAATCCCGCAGATTTAGGCAGTCGAGGTCTTCCTGCTTCGGAATTGGTTAACAACTCGTTGTGGTGGCAGGGACCTTCTTGGCTGCAAGAAGACAGTTCTGAATGGCCATCACAAGAATGCGACTTCCATACATCCATAGAAGAAAAAAGAGCCCAGACATATGCAGTAACCAACACGAATCATGAGGATGTTCTTGACCGTTTTTCCGATCTATCCAGAGCCCTGCGGGTGCTATCTTATGTTAGGAGATTTATTTTAAATACCCAGCCTCACACAAAAGCATCCTTTAGGGAAAACTCGTGCCTCATCTCAGTCGATGAAATCAAGGCGACGACTCAGCTTCTGATAAAAATCAGTCAAAAACGGTACTACGGTCAAGAATATCTAAACATGAAAAACAGGGAACCCATAGATAGGAAAAGTGAAATTCTGCCACTGAACCCGTTTATCGATGAAAACGATATAATTAGGACAGGGGGTCGTTTAGGAGCGTCAAAGGACTTAGCCTATAATGAGCGTCACCCAATTATTCTCCCGTACAGCTGCAGGCTATCTCGTCTGATAGTTTCTTTCATCCATCGGATATCCGTGCACGGAGAAAATCAGCTCATGCTGCGCCTTATCCGCACTCAGTACTGGATTCCCAACGTTAAAACCATGATTAGGGCCATAATCCACAAATGCAAAATCTGTACCATTTATCGAAATCGCGCACAGACCCAATTAATGGGGACCCTTCCCAGCGAACGCACTACCTTCAGCCGTGCATTTACGACCACCGGAGTAGATTTTGCAGGACCCTTCGACATCGCAAACTACCGAGGTAGGGGGTGTCGGATCTCGAAGGGCTACGTATGCCTTTTCATCTGTTTCACTACCAAGGCGATCCATCTAGAAGCCACGAGTGATCTAAGTACCCCTTCCTTCCTAGCAGCCTTTTCTCGGTTTATCGCTAGAAGAGGATGCCCAAAAAATGTTTACTCCGACAATGGGACCAACTTTGTCGGAGCCTCACGATCCTTACGATCCGAAGTTAAAAAATTTCTGTCGGAAGCCCGGGACCAAGCCATCTCGAAATACAGCCATCAAGAATTGGCCTGGCATTTTATTCCCGCCGGCGCCCCACATATGGGAGGGCTGTGGGAGGCAGGAGTGAAGAGCTTCAAAAGCCACTTCAAGAAGATAGCCTCACCACACAAATTCACGTTCGAAGAATTCCACACCCTTTTATGCCGAATTGAGGCATGCCTTAACTCGCGACCACTCAGCCCGTCGTCAAACGAACCAACGGACCTTGAGCCGCTCACTCCGGGGCATTTCCTCACCGGCGGCCATCTTATGGCCCCACCAGAACCGGATGTGAGCGAGAGCCGGGCTTCCCTGATCAACAGGTGGCAGAAGCTTAAGGCACTCCATCATACCTTCTGTAGGCGATGGAAAGTGGAATACCTCTGCGAACTTCAAAAGCGGGTGAAATGGAAACACTCGAAACAAAATATGAAGGTGGGAGATCTCGTCGTCCTCAAAGAGGACAACTTACCCCCGAACGAATGGAGGTTAGGGAGAGTTACCAATGTACACCCCGGCGAAGATAACCGAGTACGTGTCGTTGACCTCATTACGGAAAAGGGCCAGGTCAGAAGACCGCTGGTCAAGCTGATCCTGTTACCCGCTGAGGAGACGGATGACGCGAGGCCAACCGCCTCATCTTAATCCTCCAACTCATCACATTCACCCCTTACCCGCTCCCAACCACCAGCTTCAATTTTTCCAAATGTCAGATTTTTCTAAATTTTCATTTCAATCTCCTTAGTTTAAAAAAGTAACCGTTGTCTGATCAAACATTAACTACCGAACTATCACCTTGGTTTGAATATACCACTATATTCCCCGTGACTCGAAATCGGAAATGCAAATGTTCATAGAACTTTCAGAAAGCCTTTTCTTTCTTCAAATATAAGACCGTGGACAAAGATAATGTGGCCCAACAAACCCACGGGGTGACCAACTACTAACTAGCCTGTCAAGCCATAGCTCCGCCTCTGCTTTCCCGTGCCCCGCTTCACCGTGTTTCCCCCTCAGAGCTTCAAAACTACCTGACAAAACCCTCGGGCTCTTTACGTGAGTCTCCCGTTGATGGCTGTCACGGCATCCTATTTCTTTGCACTGGTTTCACTTTGCCGGTACATTTGGCCATCGGGCTCATCGTATGAGTCTCCCGTTGAGGACATGTTCGTCAACAAACTTACACACCCCTGGGCTCGATATCCGAGTCTCCCATTAGGGGTGCGATCTACCGAAGCTCCGAGGGCGAATGATGTGCGTGAGAAGAGGGAGCGTTGGAAGGGAAGGGGTGACCTGGCTCAAACGGATTAGTTCCTGCCCTACGCATCAGCGTAATCCGCCCCTCAACGCTACCGCAATCCCTATTCAATTCTTAAAGTCCTTTTGAAAACCCAACTTACCCCAAAGCCCTCGCTTACACCTAGTGAGTATTAGAAGCCCTAACGCGGACAGGCGAACCCGTCGGCAACAGAAAGCCTAACGCGGACGGGCGAACCCGTCGGCAACAGAAAGCCTAACGCGGATGGGCAAACCCATCGGCTACAGACCCCTAAATGTCAACATAAAGTGACGTGATTAAAGCTGCAAAAAAAATTAAAATTCAATTTGCATAAAAGCTTTTCATGTACAAAAAAAAAAAAAAAAAAAGCTTAAGCAATACTCAGTCAAACAAGTTGGATTCTACACACAGACACGTTGCACTCTTTGTTTACCAAATGATTTAGTCGTCGCTGGGCAAGGGGCGAAACCACTTCGCGTGGGGGTGTCGCTTGTTTGGTCAGCGAATGTTAAAAATATAGTTCGGACGTCACAGCGCGTGTATAAGCGTTCTCACTTATACACCTGCATTTACAAATCTGCCGACCCATGTTGTAAACGCATGTCATAGATGAAAGTAATTGAATGCTGCTCAAATGAAATTAATGAATCTGATAATAACTCGTCAGACACATAGCCGCCAACCATAGCAACCGGCACACACTCAGCGCATTAACGATTTTTTATTACCACTAAACGATGTAGCCAGTATACAAATGCATATGTTTAGAGGGGTGTGCATTATTTTGAAATATGAAGCTGGTTGCTCGGGATAGCTTATTATTTTTTTTTTGGACACAATCTAGTGTTCGTACAACGTTTTAAGTGTCGGCACATTTATTGATGTCCTTTTGCGAGAGCAAACACATAAATGTATCTATTAGAATATTTCTAGGAAAATGGCCAGAGTTGACTTTTAAGGTAAAAGGCATTGATGTGTGCTAATGAAATGGCAAGAAAAGCGAAAGTGCAAATAAAATGAATGAATGGGTGCCCATGTTATTAATAGCATTAAGCTTACTCAAAAGCATACCCAACAACCTATGCACATACATTCATTTGATATAACTGGAAATATATTTCAATTTCACTTCCTTAAATATTATGTTGCATCATAATTGATTGAGATTCGTACTTGAATGATGGCATAATCAGTTTAACGGCAACTCTACCGCCGCAACTACCACCGCTGTACCAGCACAACAGGTACAACTTAACGGCGTTGTAGGTCATGATGATTTGTTAAAGGCTGCTGGTCAACAGCAAACTGCACCACAGTTGATTGCTGCTACTGCTTCGCCCTTGGTCGCACCACCTGCTGTAGCAGCTACTATATTGGCTGGACCTGGAGCTGGCGTCGCTGCTGTACCAGTCGCTGCCACTGCTGCTGGTCTGCCACAAAGCGCCAACGCTGTTAACATACCCGGCTTCCAACAGACCACGCTATTGCAACAGCATGTCATGCAACAGCAACAACAACCCTTACATCAACAACCATTGCTACAACAACCACGTCAAACGCAAACACAATCAGCAACTGCAGTTGCTTTGGAAGATAACAACGGCAATAGTCCCACCATGATCATCAGCTCTGCCGCCGAATCAATACCACCGCGTATCAGTTCAACAGGTATTCTTGCAGCAGCAGCTGCTGCGGCAGGTGTTGATAATACGCCAATTGTTGACGATTTCAAAACAATAAATGAGCAGCAACAACAAGAAAAGTATGAGGCGGCTAAACAACAACAGCAGCAATCATCTAACAATTCGTATCAATCGGCAACTACCATATCCACCACAACATACTCACAATCGAATTCGACTTCGTCACTGTCCGCTTATAATAATTGCAATAGTGACAATACATCTCTGCGTCTAGACAACAATACAATGAGCTCCGTAACACAAGGTGCTCCCTTACCACAACGTACTAATATTTCGCGTATTAATAAGGATTTTGAACCACGCCGCACCAGCAATGCTCAGCAATCGGACAACCAACGCCGGCAATATGACCCAAAATGGGGTTAGGGATGAAAACCCCTGCAATTCCGTTGCGTCAGGAATTGTACCTCCACTACTCAGGTGTCCAGGGTTCGCCATCTGCAATGAAAATAAAAAGAAGATTCCATTAACAAAAATTATAACAAAACCAAATATATATATTCAAGAAATACTTACGGTATTTACTGCTCCTCGTGCGTACGCGTACAATAAAAAACGGAAATGAATGAAGCAATTCACATGGCCCAAAAACTCGATAGTGATGTCGTGGTGAGTAAAACGGGTAGTAATAAACCCGGTCACACGACTTGCTTAACAAGGGCAATTTGAAGTACTGATTAGCGTTGTACTGATTAGATTTTTTGATTTTTTGTTTTGTTGTCGGGGGCAGGAAATTTGTTGGTAGGAGCACCAACAACACTCAAACCATTGGGTTATGACACATGTCACGGCCTACTAGTAGCAGGATACTCCCTTCAGCCAAGCCACGTCCCTCCGACTCTTCACCCCACTCGCACGTATTCTACCGGCCTCAATATTAGCCCCGACCAACCTATCTGTTTTATTTCTCCCCAACAGCATGACTCGCTATACCTCATTACGCAGGAAGGCCGAACGTCAGGCCGCTCGTTACCCTAAACCATGCCATCTATGCGACGGAAGACACCCACTTCGTCTATGCGCCATTTATCGCGCGATGTCACCACTTGAGCGCCAACGCGAAATAATACAACAGGACTATTGCGAGAACTGTCTGTCCATGGTGCATCGCGTTAGGGACTGCACTAGTGATGCCAGGTGCCGACGATGTGGTGGTAAACATCACACCACCGTACACTTCCCAATGGAAGATCCTTCTCGTCAACCGGCGAATTATAAGAGTTGGGCAGAACAGGTCGAGGAGGAGGAAGAGGAGTACAACCGTGACACCCCACGTCAAGAAGCACCCGAAAAGCTGGGCACAGCAGGTGGGGGAGGCGAGTCTGGACGGAGCTCTTTCCATCCCGAGTCAGCCATTCCCACGGAGGTACGCGATATCACCGAGCCCGGACCGGAAACACGGCCTTTCCGGCCGGCGAGTAGGGGATCGGAACCACGGCCAATCCGACCCTCACTAGCCCACGAGCGACGTCAGCAACACGACAGAGACGTAGGGGTTTCTCAACCGTCACGACGACAACACCACACCGCTAAAAGCCGCAGACGTGGATCAACGTGGAAGCACTCACAACAGCGTCGACTGGCCATCCGGCCACGCCAGCTACCATCAACCAGGGGCTTTCGAAACAGCCTCATCTCAGCGCATTCGTCAATGAGCCCCACGCTACGGCCCATGATCTCCATCGCACCAACTGCAATCGTGAAGGTGGAAGCCGGGGGGCGATTGCACCTCATTCGCGCAATCATTGATGCGTGCTCTCCCCGCACAACGATCGACCGCAGTCTGGCGCAGGACCTAGCGCTGCCCACAACAACGATTGGCGGGGAGCATGGCTGCTTTCTTCGACTTCGTGGGAAGCACGGACGCACCACAAGTGTGACCACCCACGCATTGTGTCTTCGGAACTTCCGACGCGTCAGCCCGTCCCGGAGTGTGGACCCCGCCATCGCCATGCCGTACGAGCACATACGGCTCGCCGATCCACACTTCTTCGGATCTACGCCCATCCGCCTCGTACTCGGCGGCGACATTTATGCCGAGATAGTGACCCCGGGCACCCTCCCGCCGTCTTTCGGATCGTTGCTGGCCCAAAGCACGATTTTTGGATGGATACTTTCGGGCATCGCCAATATTTCAGCATAGTTTAATATCACTTGTAAAAATATCTTTTTGCTTCAACTATGTTTCTACCTTTCAAAATATAAATAATAATCTCGGCAAGAAGTATATGCCATTTACATAATTTCAGTCTTCTCTCCCCTTTTATTTTAGCTCTAGGTGAGACGACGAAGGCAAGGGGACTCCGACCCTGGAATTGGACCCGCTACACTATAGAATTAAGGACCTAGTTTAAGAAACGTCGTGGCCAGAGATCCCCGGACGAAAGGACGTTGCGTACCGCAAGGGGGCCGGCATGTTTAGGCCTGATGCCTAAATTCTTAGCATTCGGGCCACTCTAATGTCTCGCCCCCACTTTCGATAAGTTACCAATACCATCCCACCCACATATATGCGGGTGCGTGTGTATGCGTGTTTTGTCAGCACACCTGCACGTATATGTTGGTGCGATTGTATTGGTTAAAACCGGAGGCCAGTTTCGCGGCTGAACGGTTGTCCTCGATTGGACAACGGGCTCTTTTTTTCAACCCGCCATCAAGCAGTCCACTTCGTTCCGGAGATCTCAGCCACGTCAATATAATACGTAAGTGAATTGTACCTTGGAATTTATCTGCCATTAAACACCACCTTGCTATTCGCTAACAACGAATTTCTTGTGTTTTCTCTGTTTATTCCACCAAATCACAACTGAGGTGCTTACGAGCCTTTGCTGATCCGCCAGCATCTCAATTGTTCACTTTTAAAAACGGACATCAAAATTTTCAAATTTTTTGACAAAGTTTTCAGATAAATTTTAAGTATCAGTTTAGTAGCCCATTCAATTAGTTCATGCGTGCTGTGGAAGTAAACACCCAACACCCTTGACAAAAAAAATGCTGAAAATTCCGGGAAAATTTTTAGCAAGTTCTAACTTGTATATTTCTGCAGTAAAATTGAAAGGGCTACTAAACTGATACTTAAAATTCATCCGAAATTTTTTTCTGCCACTGTATATGTATGAATGTATAAATTTTTTTTAATACATATGTACTTATATTCTTTGTTTTTTTTTAGTTAAATCCATCAAGCCAGCCAGAGATACCATCCACATCTCCTAGTTCATCTTCGCCACTAGCAACAGATATACCATCATCATCAAGTTCTACAATCTCGAATGGAACAACGCTATCTCCAATGTCACCATCACCACCAGACACATCAGCAACTAAAAAGAAACGCAACAATTGGAATGAGCTTGCTAAAACAATAAAACTACAAACAGAAATATTGCAATCGGTTGCCGATGAATCACGGGAACTCAAAGGAGAGATAGTTAATGTTATTAGAGAAAATAATGGGTCGTCAGAAAAGCTCTTGGGCCTGGTAGAAAAACTAATTGAGAAAATGTAACTTATGGCAGCATCGAAACGGACGGGACATTTAACGTTTCGCCTATTATAACGTTTTTACTTAGTTTGATTTCATTATGTTATTGATTATAGTTTAACAAGTTATTATTGATATCTACAATACAATAAAATAAAATAAAATACAACAAATTGCAAAACAATAAAACAAAATACAATACCATAAAATAAAACCAAATAGAATAAAATAAAACAAAATTAAATTAAATTAAACAAATAAATAAAATTAGATTAAATAAAATAAAATAGAATAAAATGAAAAAATTAAATAAAATAAAGTAAAATAAAACAAAATAAAAAAATTAAACAAAATAAAAAAATGAAAACAAAATAAAATAAAGTAAAATAAAATAAAACAAAATAAAATAAAGCAGAATAAAATAAAAAACTTAAATAAGATAAAATTAAATTAAATTAAATAAAGTAAAATAAAATAAAGTACAAAATAAAATATAATAAAATAAAAAATTAAATAGAATAAACAAAATAAAAAAATTAAACACAATAAAATTAAATAAAATAAAAAATAAATTAAAAGTGCAATCGTGTACATATGTAATACCTACTAAAAAAATTCGTTCAATGAGTAAATACAGTCGTATGAAATTATCATAAATTAATAAAAAGCTTATATAAATAAATAAGTTTTACGTAAGCTTGTTTTTAAAGCGAAAAGAAAAAAATGAATTAATGATTGATTTTTAAAATATCTAATTAATATTACAAAATGTCGTTCAATGAGTACCTACATAGTCGTATGAAATGAATATATATAAAAATAAGTTTTAAGTAAGCATGTTTTTAAATCGAAAATAAGAACAAATTAATTAACAAAAAAATTAATATTAATTAATGAATGAATTTTGAAAATATTTGAATAAAACTAAAAAATGTCGTTCAATGAATACATTCGTATGAAATAAGTGGTTAAGTTTGCTTATTTTAAAAGCGAAAAAAAGAAATAAATGATATGGATCTCAAATAAAATTAATGAGTACAAATTTTAACATGATGTAGTTTTTAGTCTCATATGAAACCCCTTTTTCCAGAAATTTACTGTGGACCAGGTTTGGTTCTAGAAGGTGTTTGCAAGATATTTGAATCAAAATAAATCGGCTGATAAAAGTTTAGACGGGGATAGGGATAGAGAGAGGTATAGTGACACGATTTGAGAGAAGAGAAGCGTATGAAAATGATAAAAGGGGATTTATGGGATATGGATATGATATACCCACTAACAAAATCGGTAGTTGAAAATAAAAAAAATTTCGGCAGATAACGAGCTGGCGCGCCAGCACACTTGTACCAAAATGCTATCCACTACAGAGTACTATGAAATTCTTTCGGCAATATTCAATAGCTTTCATTTTATATATTTTTTAATACTACGTAACGGCACAAAATAATCTAGACAGATACAGGAATTTTTGAAAATTCTAATGGTAATAACTTTTCTACTGATAACGGTAGAATAATGAAATTCGGCAACAAGGTATACTAGCATTATAGGGGATACCTGATGAAATTTGGCGAAATTGGAATTCTGAGTTATCATCGAAATAAACAGGAGGAATAATCAAACATTATTCCATTTGGAGATCAAAAACTCAAGAATTCAATGATTAAATTCTGAGTTAAATTTGAAATCAAAGAAGAAAAATAATCAAATATGTTTACTCTAGGTAAACCAAAACTGATAATTATTATCAACATTTCTAACTTTTAAATTTGTTTAATCATATCATAAAATTCAGAAGAAACACAAACTTTTTAGGAAATAAAAAATATTCTTTATCAGTTCAGGGATCTGCTCAGCATATATTGATAAGTTTTTGTGACATATTTGTTGACAAATACCTGCATGTTCTTATCTTTCCTTGCCTCGTCTCAAAGTTCTCAGAAGTCATGAGCTGATTAAAACGCTTGTAAGTGGTAGTCAGAGGGCTTTATCAGCAATTGCGACGGGACTGCCGAATTTCTTGATGTCAATCGGCTTTTTTGGAGGTCCGTCGGAATAGCTGAAATACTCCAGAGACTTGCCCCACATGTGTGGTCTTCTGCAAATGACTTCAAAACACCCCCAAAAAAGAATCAACTTATGATCATAAAACAATATGATGTATGATTCCACAAAGTATTCAAACACGAAATTCAAATTATATTCGAAATAGGTAACGTGAAAAAACTTCGAATTTACATAGATACTCACGTAAACTTGATGCTATTGCAGTCCTAATGTCTGCTGCTGAGATGTCATTTTCTCCAGCTCTACTCCTGTGATTTGGCTGGTTTTGGGTAGCTGCTGTTTCTTCCTGACGCCATACAGAAGGAACCTCATCTTCTTCATTTTTCAAAAAATTGTGCAATAAACAACATGCATGAATTATTAAATTTACATTGTTTGGTGCAACTTGTAGACCTCTTCCAACTCTACGAAATCTGGCTTTATACTGGCCAAACGCGTTTTCAATAACGCGACGACACCGGGACAGGAAGTAATTAAATGTTTTCTCAACAACTGGCTGGTTTGGAGAATAAGGGTACGGTTTCATAAGGTACCGCGACAAGCGAAAAGCTGAGTCTCCAATCAATGATACCGGTACATTGAAGTTCCCGATTACTTTGCTACACTCCTGAAAAATATTTGCAGTCTCGTGATACTTTTTCAAAGAGCTGTTTTCATATACGTAAGAATCGTTATTACGCCCAGTAGATCCAACATGTATATAAGTAAATTTTGATCTGCCAAAGATAAATGGGGAAAATTTAAATTTGTATAGGTACTTGATCATACATATGAATATTTATACCTATGATCACAGCTTGCCAATAAAATCACTGAATACCAGCCTTTATAATTGTAATAATCAATAGCATCTTCCTTATTGGGCTGAACCTCTATATGACATCCGTCTACAGCTCCATAACATTGAGGAAATCCGAGTTCGGCGAAACCGTTGACACTTCTTCGGGCTCTGCAGGGTAAGAATTGATGCAATCGCCCAAATTTTCACAAACTGCATTGCAAAACTCTAATACAATTTGTCCAACAGTAGTGCGTCCTACACCAAACAAACTCGCAACAGTTCGGTACTCTGCCGAGGAACCTAATGCATACAACGCGATTGCCACTCTCTTATGAAGAGGAATACACGGTCTCATTCTGGTGTCGTTTCTTTCAATGCTTTGGACTTTTTCACACAACTTTTGAAAAGAGGTTTTGTTGACACGAAAATTTTCCTTAAACCGAAAATCATCCATCCTAAAGACATCGAATTCCCAAAAAGTGCTACTTCGTTCCTTCAAGTAATCATATTTGGCACTAAATCAAAGAGAATATATCAACAAGAGCCACCACTCGTTATGAAAGCAACGAACAAGATGGATGCCGTTTTCTTTCATGGTTTCGGTAATTTCGATATAAATATGTTATTGTCTAATCAAAACAAAATGTGTAAAAGAAAATATACGCGAAGTGAAATAACACAAGAGTCGAAACAAAAATTTACCAGCTGTCGAATTTACAAAACTGAGGATAACAAAATTACCGAAACCCTGAAAGAAAACGGCATCCATCTTTTTCTTTGCATTTATAACGAGTGACGGCTCTTGTTGATATATTCTCTTTGACTAAATGTATAAAATTGTTTAACTAAATGATTCCCACAAACTTACAAACGTCCAGACATGTCTTTGTCTGACATCAGCAGAAGCAAGCGCAGCAGAAGTTAACGCCAACACGTTTGCTACGGCGTTCAACACTTTTATGTTTTCCATTATTCTTATTAATAGTAATTTAATTTTTTCTCCAAATAAATAATTATTTTTAATTATCATGGCTACAACCAGTACAATTTCTTGTTTTCGCTCCATTTTTATTGAGAATGACATCTAAAAGCAAATTGAAAATCAGCTGTTACCTTAATTCTCATGTTGTGTGTGTGTCAGGGTAAAATTTGGATCTGATTTAAGAAGATTTATTGGAGATAATCTCGGTGTGTGTATCCATAGCATAATACAAAATTTCTCATTTAACTAGATTTCCCTAAAATTACACACATAAAATTTTTTTTAAATTTAAGAACATGGCTTCTTTTATTACCCGCACTACTTATTTTTTATTTCAAAGGCGAGTAAATAGCATAAATCCCGAAAATTATTATCTTAAAAAATCCGCCATCACCGGAATCACTAGGCAACAACAATGCCTTTATATTACTTGCAGTTACAGCGAGTTGCAACTGCTGAAGTGAATACATGAATAAACAAAA
Organism: Campiglossa producta; assembly: GCA_964058755.1. Lineage (NCBI taxonomy): Eukaryota > Metazoa > Arthropoda > Insecta > Diptera > Tephritidae > Campiglossa > Campiglossa producta. Next base: position 78,167,759 of record CAXKVI010000003.1, on the reverse strand, counting down.
TATGTGCATAGGTTTATTCAATTACACATGTACTTATTTTGTTTAAACACCATTTCACATTTTTCTTTAGTATATTTTGTTTTATAACACTTTTTATTTCACAATTACAGCTTTTATTTATTTTACACACAAAACTAAAGAGCCTCGTAGCGAGAGCTCAACTTGAACTAATTGTTCCTCGTTCATATGTTTATCGAGTACGATCAAAAAGGCATTGCCAGATCTTCCAAAAATGTTTATTGTACAAAACCGAATTATCGCCGTATTTTTATGACTTCTTATAACTTTAGGTAATATTATAAAAATTATACAAGCATTTATGGAAAATCCCCTTTGTGTTAATACCTATAACTGATAATACAATTCGCACTTCTTGCTAACTGTATGCATTTAGTTATTATTTGTTACATACCCTCTGAGACTAGCGCCACTGGATATTTTCATTAGTTAGAGCTGTTGAAACTAACGGGACTTTTGCTTACTCGCTTTAAAAGTTTTATGCAGTGTTTAACAAGTTATATTGTTAAAAATTATTCATTTAAAATGACTCGAACCGAATCAGGTAATTTGTATCTCTTAAACTTCTACAAAATAGTGTCTAACATGGAAGAAGTGGTAACTAACAAACAATTATGTACCAAAAAACGATTAAGTAGTTATAAAACTAACCCAAAGGTTTATAAAATAAAAGCTGTTCTTTTAGGTTTCATTAACCCATAAACTAGTTATGACTAACGCATAAAGTAGTTAGAGGTGTTTATTATGAGAGTATCCCCACCTTCGGATAACAATATCCTATGAAGTGGTTATAACTAACAGTCAATAAATTATTAGAAAACAATTTCCATTTATTACCATAAAAATAAAGAAAATTTGGAATAAAAATCACGCGATTTACAACCGAAAGCGCTATCAGGTAGTTATAACTAACCCATGAAGTAGTTATAACTAACAAATCAAGTAGTTATAACTAACCCATCAAGTAGTTATAACTAACTCGTAAAGTAGTTATAATTATCCCATAAGTAGGTATAACTAACACATAAAGTAGTTATAAATAACCTATAATTATAATTAATGATGAATGATGATGAGAAACTATTGCGTTTATTAAAAAAAGGTTTTCTCCTGCGGCGCTTTTTCTATAACCGAGAAACCCCTACTGTTGTGTTAATTAAACGAAAAAGAAAAACAAGTTAAACTAACCCATAAAGTAGTTACAATTAACCCATCATGAAGCTATAACTAACCCATCAAGTAGTTATAACTAACTGATAAAGTAGTTAAAACAAACCCATAAACTAGTTATAACTAACCCATGAGGACTAACCCATCAACTAGTTATAACTAACCCACAAAGTAGTTATAACTATCCCATCAAGTAGTTATAACTAACCCATCATGAGGCTATAACTAACCCATCAAGTAGTTATCACTAACTCATAAAGTAGTTATAACAAACCCATAAACTAGTTATAGCAAACCCATCAGGACTAACCCATCAACTAGTTAAAACTAACCCACAAAGTAGTTATAACTAACCCATCAAGTAGTTATAACTAAACTATAATTATACAAGTGTTAATGATTGGGTTGGGTTGGGTTTATTAATTATGGTAATCCAATAAGGGAGTGTGTATTAAGGAGCACACTCGGTGGGTGAGAGCACCACGCCGAAAGTCCTAACGGGTGGTATGAACGCACAGGTTTTGCTCTAGGTGTCTCAAATCCAAAAAAAGAGGAACAATTCCAATAACTTTTCAATTCCATTTATATTTATTTAATTTATTCAAATTTATTTATTACAAAAGTTGTCAACAAAATCTGACAAAAAATTACGAATGTCAGTTCGTAAACAAACGCAGGGTTGATCAAAAGTTGAATGTTGAGTTGATCAAAAGTCGGCTGGCTGCCAACTTTGTTGCATGCAATTTTTCAAAACCCGTTTACACCGTTTTCAGAAATTGAATGAAAAGTCGATCAATGTAAACGCCGCTTTAGATGGGACGAAATGCACAGGTTTTGCTGTAGGTTTTGGTGTTGAACACGAAAAAGAAACGCCAATTTAAAAAGAAACAATTTATTATGAATTTTTTTTATTTACAAATTTTTTTATAAAAATCTGACAAATATTTACATCTCTCAACTCGTAAATAAACCCAGGGTTGTACAGAAGTTGAATTATAAGTTGAACAGAAGTCGCCTGGCTACCAACTTTGTTGCATGTAATTTTGCAAGACCCGTTAACACGAGTCAATTTTCAGAATCAACATGAAATTGAACGGAAAATCGAGCAATATAAACGGAACCTTATGTACATAATATTTATACATATATGAAGACATGCATGGATGAAGGGGGTATGTCCCACTTTGAGTGAAACGAGAAAATCGGCTTTAAAGTTTTGCTTAAACATTTGAGGTTTTTTTGAATCTTTATGGAAAACTGACAAAAAAATTATGCAAAGCCATAAAAGACGTTGCATAATATGCAATAAAAAGCATAAGTTTATATTTAGTGTTTTATATGAAAAAATCGGAACATACCCCCTTCTTCCACAATTCATATTGCAAAGTTGTGTACATACCCCCTTCATCCATGAATTATCTTCTACAATTTTCACGATAGGCAGATTCTGATAAGACAGAAATATAAATCTGCATAAACACTATTCACCAATGCCAAAAACAGAAATTGAGTGAGAATGCGACATACCCCCTTTATCCATGCATGTCTTCAAATATGTGCAGTGAACAGTTAAAAAAGTAAGCAAAAACAAAAAACCAATAACATAGTTCGTGAATATAACCAAAAGTTACTACTCGCTGTGCACACAACTATTTCAATGGCATTGTTGTTGCCAAGTCATGGCGGGTTTTAAAATAATGTTTTATATTGGTTATTCGCGTGAAAAGTGCGAAATAAATAATGGAAAATTTAAAGTGGTGAATAAACAAAATATATGCTTTTGTAATTGAGTAACCATATGCACATAGTTTGTTTATTCATGAATGGGCATTAGGCAACTCGCAGTAACTGCAAGTAATGCTAATTGTTGTTGCCCAGTGATTCTGTGAAAATAAAAATTGCGGGTTTTTTTAATTTTATAATTTGGCTTTTTTTGATATATTCGATTAAAAGAGCAGTACGGTTAGTAGGAAAAGCGTTTTTTTATAATATAGTTGTATTTTGTGCGTATAATATTAGCGAAATCGGGTTGCACTGGTAAATTTGTTTGGTCAAATTTGCTATTTTAAATGCAAATTTCTCATAAAATATAAGCCTCCGACGGCTCCGGTTTTTTATTTTGTACTCTGTGCGACCCCCTCTACCCGTTAAAAAAAAAAGCCGCTCCGTACATTATTGGAAAGAATCCCCAATTATTGATTGATTAATTGATATTAAATTTTCAAAAAGTGGGAATTGACGTTGAAGGTTTCATCTCAAATGCGTATTAGGTTGATATCAAACAAAATGGCTTCATTCCATTTCATTTGGAGTCACTCAGCCAGTGCCATGATTCAATAATTACTGGTTGTATTGACAGCTGTGGCTAACGGTTCTTTCATGCTTTGTTGATTTTTTATCACTCAAACTATCACCCTTTTTGTTTTCTTGTTTACATTCTTTGAAAAGTTCGTGGAAAAGCTACGGAATTCGTTTGCGTGTTTTTTAATGAGTTTTAGTTAATTTTTTTAGAAAAAATAGTTGTGAAAAGAAATTTAGTAAGTGCTTTGTGATAATCTCTTTAGAAAATGTGGAAAAACAAGTAAAAAGCCAGGAAAAATAAGTATTTCGTTTGCTCACGTGTTTTTATGCATTTGTTGTTTTGCCACTGCTTTTGACACAAAAATTCGGGCCAAAGCGGTAATTTCGTATTCTGTTTTGGGCTGCGATTACCATTCAATTATTTTGTAATGGCCAGTGCCTTCTGGGTCAGTTACATAAAACTTTATTTTGGCTTTACCTCAAACTTTGACTTTGACAGAAAAGTTCAGTATACGTATTTAAACGAAGCATGGCAAATTGGAGACCTCAAAGTTGAAGCGAGGTTGAAATTTGGCAAACTCTCAAATTTTGCTTGCTTTACTTGCTTTGACAATCAGATGTTGATGTCTTTGCTTCAATTAAAGAATAAAATGTTGGAGAAAATAATAATTAATTCATTTTTTCTCTATTAAATTAATAAATTAACTAAAACACTACGAATGCAAAGAAAAAAATAACGAAAACAAATGTATAAAAGAGAAGCGTCAAGGCGTTCATTGTAGCATACCTCTAAAGTTGGACGCAAAGTTTTGAGGTAGCAAATGTCAGGCGAGGTTAACAAAGCTTTATGTATTCGACCCTTTCCACTCAAATTCGTAAGAAGAAGAAAATAAGTTACCAAACTATAGTAAGGATAAACAATGGTGACCGCGTCGTGTCTAGTCACCGTGATTTAGAAAACCAGGGCATTAAATTGCAAATACAAAAATAGAAAAAATTCAAAATTTGTGTCTGTTTATATTTAGAGTAATCATTTTTTAACAAATGGATGGAATTAGTAAAAAGATGAAGGTATATAAATATGTAGTTTAAGTAACGGCATTTGTTTCCTTTGGGGTCAACTGCTAATAAATAAGCTAAAATTATGGGAGAGGAATTAAAAAATGTGTTTTGGCGTCACGATCACGGTATAAATGCAGAATAGATCCAACTCCCAAATTAAAAAAATTATCGATGTTGGTATCAAAAGACGCGTCTTGACTCCAGGATCAATAATCCGAAAGCGGAAATTAAAAATTTTATTTCTGTGAAGGGATATTTGCAATCAAAGTTGCAAGTTTTCATGTGGTAATGCCCCTAAAAATATGCCATAGAATGCGTACCGTGACACGTTGCCACGGTTCAGGGAACCACCAGGACTTGGGATGGTAGTCCAGGGTTATCTTTTATAAGCGCCAACTCGGACTTCTGCACATAAAAAGTATGGATACGCCCCCGGTTTTGGACCGATTTTTGGTAATTTTTTGGTTTTTTGCCAATAACTTTTCACAGATATAATATTTTTAATTTCCGCTTTCGGATTATTGATACAGGAGTCAAGACGCATCTTTTGATACCAACATCGATAATTTTGAACCGTCATGTAAAATGGTACCAAAAAAATGATGGATAATGATAGATATAATTGAGGTGAGTATAAATGTATAAATTTTGAGGCAAACGCGGTAAAAACGGAGTAGCCATGATACTCCAAGAAAAATACAATTCTATATAAAAAGGTGCCCCAATTAACATGGCTATGCCCTAGGATTGGCCCACCTAATCCAACTAGGAGTACTCCATCCCGTACTCCATGGAATACCCACACAAGAGTATATTCCAAAAGAGGTCCAACTAGACCAAGTATCAGCGCCCCATAGATCTTAAGATCAGTCAAACAAGTTGGATTCATCACACAGACACGTTGTGCTCTTTGTTTACCAAATGATTTAGTCGTCGCTGGGCAAGGGGCGAAATCACATCGCGTGGGGGTGTCGCTTGTTTGGTCAGCGAATGTTAAAAATATAGTTCGGACGATCACAGCGCGTGTATAAGCGTTCTCACTTATACACCTGCATTTACAAATCTACCGACCCATGAACTAGACTACTCCAGTTGGAGTAGGAAGCGTAGCGAGAGAGGAACACTTACTGCAACTCTCGCTTTACTTTGGAGTACTCTATGGATTACTAATTGTATACAGGTGGCCCAATCCAATCTACAGAGTATTGAGCGAGATCTGACAATATCTCCGACAAAATAAACGGCGACGCTTTTTACGACATGGACGCACCAGGTGAGAAATGAATTAGACATTTTCGTTGATGGCACTAAGCTACCAACTGTCAGCCACCCAAAGTTATTAGGGATGACACTGGATAATACTTTTTCATTTGCTGATCATGTGTCTGCAATGGTCTCAAAGGTACGTGGTCGCAACAAGATCCTCAAGTCACTTGCCGGCAGTACTTGGGGAAAAGACAAAGAAACGTTGCTGACTACATATAAGGCCATTGTCCGACCAGTCTTTGACTATGCTGCACCCATATGGTCGCCTAATGTACATAACACCAACTGGACGAAGTTACAAGTCTGCCAAAATACTGCCATCAGAACTGCTACGGGATGTCTCCTCATGCCTTCCGAGTCTCACCTCCATCAGAAGGCAAAACTGCTCAATGTAAAAGAGCATGCGGAAATGCTGAGCAGGCAATTCCTTCTGAACTGCCACAAGCCAGCACATCCAAACCGTCATCTTTTGGACATAGATCCGCCCCCGAGAGACATAAGGAGACATCTCCGTAAGCATTAAGCATGTTGAAATGGTGTCATTCAGTCTGGATAAGTAAGAGTTTAACCTCACACTGTATCCAGACCGAAGCTGTGCCATGGTAACTTTCGTCTCCTTTGGTAAGGTGCATTCTTCTTCAGGAATATCGGGTGGAAAACTAAAACGATGTTCACAGTCCGAGATCTGACAAAGGTATCAACCGACTCAGTGTAGATGTCGGTAATTTGATGTTGGATCTCGTCATAATGCTTACGGAGACGTTTCCTTATATTTCTTGGGGCGAGCCTGTGTCCAAAAGATGACGGTTTGGATGTCCTCGCTTGGGGCAGCTCAGAAGAAATTGCCTGCTCATGTTGTTGTTGTTGCCTGCTCATTATTTCCGCGTGCTCTCTTAGTGCCCTTTTACAGCAGGCAATTATTGAATTCAACTCTGCCGCGAAATATCAAACAAGAAATATGAACAATTTTCATTTGCCTATTGTAAGATCTGAGTTTGATAAAAATAGTATATATTATGAGGGGCTAAGGGCATATAATGAGCTACCAAGTGAGATAAAAGACACGTATTGCCGGTTCTGCGAGAACGGTATTTGTACCTGTACAATACCCTTCGAACCGAAACGACCCGGGTTGTTTTTTTTTTTATAATGACTCGGCCAAGAGCAATACATTTCGAAGTGACCCTGTCTAACGCGTCACGATTCCCTCACCTATTGTCATCCCCGGAACAGCCCCTTGCAGCACGGCTGCTCCTTATTCTCTTGATCCGGGCTGGCATTGAGCCAAATCCTGGCCCAAGAGAATGGTTCTGCTGCGTTTGTCGGAAGAAAATATATACAAGACGATCACACTCAGTACAGTGTGCATCATGCAAAGGTTGGTTGCACAAATCAAGTTGCTCCGGACTAGATCCGAAAGCACATCGGCCCACAAGTTTCTATAAAAATTTTGTGGCGCCCTGCTGTTCACGTCGAAGGACGTCCCGAGGCAAGCGACGCTCATATGTTGCTTTATCGCCCTCTAATAATAATCAAGTCTCCACGACCTGCAATAATTATATTGCCCAGCAGAATATATGTGTTCCCGGCTGTAGCTTACTTCCTAGTGCATCAACAGCACAAGCACCCACTCATGGCTACTTTCTTCGTAGCACATCGGTTGATGCTTGTAGCACTACTGAGCTTCAGCCCCCGTCTCTAAACTCTTTAATAACTTCTTCCGGCACTAGCACGAATGAAAGTCAAGTCCATCAACTTCTGGTCCCTCACTCTTCGTGCACTGTATGTCGGCACAGGATATATGCGTCTGTGGCATCGGTCAAGTGCAACTCCTGCCTAGGCCTGTGTCACCTACGCATATGTTCTGGGCTCGCAAACAGAAATCTTTGGACTGATGTGTTTGTCGCGCCTTGCTGTCGAGTTGTGCAGCCCTCAACGCCGACGGAAGTACACTCATCTAATAGTGAACGAATTCCGCCGGCTTCAGGACTGCAACGGAGATCAATATCGCGACATAACCTACCACCATCTAGGCGAACACATCAGTCTTTAACTCCCAGAGTGGCCATTGCCTCACCTTCGCAATTTACATTGTAGCAATTTAACTGCAACGGCTTGACCGGCAAGATAGCGGAGATAACCACATTTATGCAGCTACATAAAATCAAAATTGCTGCAATCCAGGAGACAAAACTTGGCCCCCACTCGAATCTCCGAGCGAGTGGAGGCTACCACGTACTCCGGCATGATCGTACAGACGGCGGAGGTGGTCTCGCGTTCCTTGTACACCATACGGTGCAGTATAGGGAATTTGATATCAACACTGACCAAAGTGACTTACCTTTAGAGTGTCAAGGTATAGTTATACAAGCTGGTGGCGTTGATCTCGAGCTAATCAATATATACATTCCTCCCGTCACCTGCTGCCCCAGAAGTTATCGTCCTGACCTTAGGGCGTTTCTTTGTGGCGATAACCGTATCATCATGGGCGATTTTAATGCCCATCATGATATGTGGCATTCACACCTTTCGGTGGACGGCAGAGGACGGGAATTAGCCGAGCAAATTGATAACTCCTCTTTCTGTACTGTGAACGGAGACTCCTCAACTAGGATGGCTGTTAACTGCAGTAGCTCCCCGGACCTAACTATTGTTAGCCCGGGGTTAATTAACAGCATCAACTGGCAACCTATGGTGGCCCTGTCATCCGACCACCTGCCTATCATCCTGTCTGTCGATCGTGCCACGGATTTTATCACGTCGGAGAAACGTACTTACGTGAATTTCAAAAAGGCCAATTGGGTCGGCTTTTTGGAATTCACGGAGAGCTCCTTTGGTGATCTTCCCATTCCCACTGACGTACACGTTGGCGAGCGCAACATACGTGAGGTCATTAAAAAGGCTACAGCCCGTTTCATACCAGCTGGTAGGATAAAAGATATCAGGCCTAACTTCCCAGCTGAGGCCGCAGCCTTGGCCAACGAACGTGACCTCATACGCAACATCGATCCATCTGACCCACAGATCGGTGATCTCAACGTGGAAATCAGAAGGCTGGTTAACGAACACAAACAAACCAAATGGGAGGAGCACCTCAGGTCTTGTAACCTCTCTACCGGTGTTGGGAAATTATGGTCCACCGTCAAGTCCTTGTCGAATCCTTCGGGTCCACCAAAAAATGTCGACATTACCTTTGGTGACAAGACAATAAATGACCCCAGGAAATGTGCACAGGCTTTTTGTCGACAATATGTCCCACACCCTGCGCAAGACAGGGCTAGACGTGGAATCTTCAGGCGTGCGCATAAACACAAAAACTATGCCCCCGTTCCCATCACCGCTACAGAGGTTCAAGAGGCCATCCGGAAGGCCAAAAACTCCAAAGCCATCGGCCCTGATGGCATAGCCATGGTGCATCTAAAACACATCGGCCTAGCGGGAGTCAAATATTTAACGGCCGTCTTCAATTTGTCTCTGATCACAGCTGTCATACCCGACAAATGGAAGCAGGCAACTGTGATCCCACTACTAAAGCCTGGCAAGCCAGCTAACGTTGGGGAGTCATATCGCCCGATATCACTCCTCTCGCCAGTAGTAAAGACACTTGAGGCGGTCCTACTCCCGCTCTACACATCACACTTGATGTTAGCCGAGCACCAACATGGCTTCAGGAAGGGTAGGAGCACAACATCTGCTCTAAATGTCATAAACACTCAGATAACTGACGGTCTTAATCAAAATAGGCCTAATGACAGGACGGTTCTAGTTGCACTTGATTTGAGTCAAGCTTTTGACACAGTAAATCATGGGCAACTTGTAGCTGATTTGGAAGACTCGTCACTCCCCCCCTGTCTAAAGCGTTGGACCGCCAATTATCTCAGTGGTCGTCGGTCGTCTGTTGTATTTAGAAACAAAAAATCTAAAGCCAGGAAGATAAAACAAGGGGTACCACAGGGTGGTGTCCTCTCCCCGTTATTGTTTAACTTCTATATTTCGAAGCTTCCTCCTCCACCAGAAGAAGTTACGATTGTTTCTTACGCAGACGATTGCACGATATTGGCAACTGGTACTTCCGTTGATGAGCTGTGCTCCAAAATAAATGGTTATCTCCCCTCTCTAGTCGAGTTCTTTACTGCCCGAACCTTGACATTGTCGCCAACAAAGTCTTCGGCGACCTTATTCACGACGTGGACGGCGCAGGTTGGCATGGAATTAGAAATCTATGTAGGTGATCATAAAATACCTACTGTCGCTCACCCAAAAATTTTAGGAGTGACTTTTGACACCATGCACACTTTCGCTGCCCATTCAGCCGCAATTGTCTCAAAATTACAGAGCCGCAACAAAATCCTCAAGTCACTAGCCGGCAGTACTTGGGGTAAAGACAAAGAAACGTTGTTGGTAACGTACAAGGCAATTGGTCGGCCGATCCTGAACTATGCGTCGCCGATATGGTCGCCGGGGCTTGCAGACGTTCACTGGAATCAGCTTCAGGCCTGTCAAAACACCGCGCTCAGAACCGCTACGGGGTGCGTCCTTATGTCACCTATATCTCATATACATAATGAGGTGGAAATGCTTCCAGTTAGGGAGCATAATGAAATGCTAAACAAGCAGTACCTACTGAACTGCTGTAAACCACAGCATCCCGGTAGACAACTGCTTGAACTCATTCCGCCTCCTAGGACCATAAGGTCGCATCTACGTAAACATTTTGATGAGATCCGTCACTATATAACAACGCCGTTTGATCTACAGGTGCACAAACAGGCTTTGGGGCATATCCATACAACGTCTGTTGGCCATTACTCTGCGCTCTGTCCGCTAAACAATGTCTTACATGCCGCAACACCTGGCATTTCAGAAGAGGAGCGTCATCTTCCTCGAGAGACAAGGGTCACTCTGGCTCAATTACGCTCTGGATATTGTAGTAGGTTAAACTCCTACATATCTAGACTGAACCCTGATGTGCCGAATGTATGTCCGGCATGCGGCTCATCCCCCCACAATACCAATCACTTATTTTCTTGCTCATTTGAGCCCACTCTTCTAACACCCATCTCTCTTTGGTCCAATCCTATTGAAACTGCTAGTTTCCTTGGACTCCCGTTAGAAGATATTGATGACAATTAGGTTAAGGAAAAATACGCGTTGGGCAGGACTACACATCGTTACAACAACAACAACAGGGGTGTAAGAGTAGGTCGCCTCCCCGTTGGTGCACCCTGGGTAACGCTAAGTGACCTACATGACCTACATGGCTAGTTTCTTGTATTGCCGGTTCTACGAGAACGGTACCAGTACTTGTGCTGTACCCATCGTGCCGAAACGACCCGGGCCGTTTTCCTATATCGACCCGGACAAGAGCAATACACTCGGGGTGACCCTATCTGACATTTAGGCAGGACTACACCTCGCTACTACAACAACAACAACTGCATAGGTTCCCTATGTACAGTCACTTCTCAGAGCAGAAAACCCAGGACATCGCCATGGATCTCTGCGCAGTGGAACCACCCGGAGTTTTACCTCGGCCAAGGATTGTCACTTTCAATGTAACCCTGTTTAGTATGTTTTGTCCCATTCCGAAACTATCATCCTCCCCCCTTGCAGCAGGGCTGCAAGATATTCTATTGTTACGGGCGGGCGTTGAGCCGAACCCCGGACCAAAAGAATGGATATGCAGTGTCTGTTGCAAAAAGATATATATTAAACGGTCGCATTCTGTGCAATGCTTCTCGTGTAAGAGATGGCTTCATAAATCTGGATGTTCAGGGCTTAACCTTAACATCCACAGACCCCGTACTTTCTTTAGTACTTTCGTGGCCTCTTGTTGTTTGCGCCCTCGGGCGTCCCGCTGTAAGCGCCGTTCAAGCGCACCCCTACCGCCACTTTCTAGTAGCAATACTAATAGTAATAATAATAATGTCTTAACGGCCAGCAGCACTTCTGCTATACCCGCCACACAAACTCCAGACTGTTGCTCGTGCCTTATGGCGTCAACATCACGCGCAGCAGCTCAACACTCTCGCTCCCACCGGAGCAGTTTAGACATGAGCAACTCCGAGCACCAGTCTCTCTCTGTTTCTACATCACACCCCCCCTCCCGTTTAAATTCTCACGTGAGTCAGGATTAACATCTTCTCGCACCAGTCTCTACGTGTACTCTTTGTCGGCAAAGATTATACACAGCAGTTATTGCAGTTGATTATACACAGCAGTTATTGCTTAGGTCAATGCCACTTACATCTATACTCTAGGCTCGCTAACAGGAACCTCTGGACGGATGCGTTCATCGCACCATGCTGTAACACACCTCAACCTACGACGCCAGCCAGCCCGGTTACACCGGGTCCACAGCTAACTAGGCTGAGGCACAGTCTTGGTCTTAGCCTACCAACCCTTGCGCGAACACATCCGTCTCTCACGTCTATGGTTAACTCGACATCGACCCCACCGGCGCACTTCCAAATCTTACAGCACAACTGTAACGGATTAACTGGTAAGACCGCAGAGATAACTAATTTGATGACGCAATATGACATAAAACTTGTCGCAGTCCAAGAAACCAAGCTCAGTCCTAGGTCGGACCTCATTACCTATGGCGCATATAACATCCATCGGAAAGACCGTCATAGAGTAACAGGAGGTCTGGGAGGTGGTCTAGCGTTCATAACGCAACTCTGTGCAGTATCATCTATTTGATACCGATATCGAAGGATCGGATGATACCTTAGAAAGCCAAGGTATTACCATCCGTACAGGAGATGTCGATCTGCAAATCATTAACATCTACATACCCCCTGTCTCAAGTTGCCCCACCGGTTATCACCCCGACATTAGCTTGCTATTACGAGGAGATAACCGCGTGATCCTGGGCGACTTCAATGCGTACCACGACATGTGGCACTCAAACTTGCCAGCAGACAATAGGGGCATGTACTTGCAGAACAAATAGATGATACGGCTTTCTGTACATTGAACGGAGACGCCCCAACGAGAGTATCGGGTAACTGCTATAGTTCGCCAGATATTTCCATCGTAAGTGCAGGACTATTGAACAACACCAATTGGCGACCCATACTCACGTTGGCGTCTGACCATCTCCCAATAGTCATTACCATCGAACGACCGCCGGACTTTATTACACCTGAGCATGGTACATATATTAACTTTACCAAGGCGGACTGGGACAGTTTTCAGACATATACGGACGAATCCTTGGCTGCTCTATCCATTCCTACGGACGTACGCAAAGGCGAACGACACTTCCGCAATATCATTGACTTGGCCTCTAAACGCTTCATTCCTGTGGGTCGAATATCTCAAATAAGACCAAATTTCCCCGCGGAGGCAGCGGCCATGGCTAGAGAAAGAGATGAAGTGCGAAGTCTCAATCCCGCAGACCCCCGTATAAAGGATCTCAACGCGGAAATTCGTAGGTTGGTCGATAAACATAACCTGGCCAAATGGAAACAACACCTAGAGCAATGCAACCTCTCTGATGGTGTTGGCAAATTATGGACTACGGTCAAAGCTCTATCTAATCCAACGCAACACAAGGATAAAGTAGATATTACTTTCGGCCTATTATTAGCGGCCTAAATAAAAACCAACCAGCGATACACACTTGAAAGTCTTAGAATAATGCAAAATAGAGAGGTAACAATGAACAAGAAGGAAGATACACAAGATATAGGACCAAATTACCTTGTATGTTTATGATAGATATAATTAGCTTTAGTTTGACAAGTGTACTACACAGTGATGGTAACAACACCTAGTGAATAGTTAATAATTTATACCAAATGTAAGTTTAATATATATATTAAAAAAAAAAAAAATAGTGCAATATTTATGTTAATATGTGTTTGAAATTGATTCTAATGTTGTTTTTGTATTTCGTTATAAATTAATATAGAAAGCCCCTGAAGAAGATAAGGAGTTTATCGAAACGTTGGGCAAAATTGTGGAATAAATCGTTTTTTATTTGCACTCGACCCTGATAGATCGGATTAGCTGGAAAATTTATATTAAAAACCAACCAAATTACAGGACTGTGTTAGTGGCACTTGACCTGTCGAAAGCTTTTGACACAGTCAACCATGCCACTCTCATACAAGATCTGTTTGAGACACAGATACCTGATGGTTTAAAGAGATGGACCGCTAATTATTTGAATGGACGACAGGCGTCGGTTAACTTTAGAAACGCAACATCAAAACCTAGACGTATTAGACAGGGGTGCCACAGGGTGGTGTCCTATCCCCGACACTGTTTAATTTCTATCTATCGAAGATGCCCCCACCACCAGAGGGCGTCTCCGTCGTTTCATATGCCGACGACTGTACAATAATGGCGACGGGGAAGGGCCCCTATACTGATGAACTCTGTACGAAAATCAACGGTTACCTCTGCGACCTTTCCAGGTTTTTCACTGAGCTCAACGGCGACGCTTTTTACGACATGGACGCACCAGGTGAGAAATGAATTAGACATTTTCGTTGATGGCACTAAGCTACCAACTGTCAGCCACCCAAAGTTATTAGGGATGACACTGGATAATACTTTCTCATTTGCTGGTCATGTGTCTGCAATGGTCTCAAAGGTACGTGGTCGCAACAAAATCCTCAAGTCACTTGCCGGCAGTACTTGGGGAAAAGACAAAGAAACGTTGCTGACTACATATAAGGCCATTGGCCGACCAGTCTTTGACTATGCTGCACCCATATGGTCGCCTAATGTACATAACACCAACTGGACGAAGTTACAAGTCTGCCATTAGAACAGCTACGGGATGTCTCCTCATGTCTTCCGAGTCTCACCTCCATCAGGAGGCAAAACTGCTCAATGTAAAAGAGCATGAGGAAATACTGAGCAGGCAATTCCTTCTGAACTGCCACAAGCCAGCACATCCAAACCGTCATCTTTTGGACATAGATCCGCCCCCGAGAGACATAAGGAAACATCTCCGTAAGCATTATGATGAGATCCGGCATCATATTACCTTGCCGTTTGATCTGCAGAATCATAAGCGGGCTCTAACCGACATCCACACCGAATCGGTAGACACTTTTGTCGGATCTCTACCTGTGAATCCCGTTCTGAACAGTCCTCCACCGGATATTGCTGAAGAAGAACGCACCTTACCAAGGGAGACAAGAGTCTCCTTGGCACAGCTTAGGTCTGAATATAGTGTAATGTTAAACTCCTACTTATCCAGACTTAATGATACAATCTTTAACACATGTGTAAAAGTAGGTCGCCTCCCAGTTGGTGCACCCTGGGTAACGCTAAATGACTTACATAGCCTACACGGCTAGTTTCTTGTATTGCCGGTTCTACGAGAACGGTACCAGTACTTGTGCTGTACCCATCGTGCCGAAACGACCCGGGCCGTTTTCTTATATCGACCCGGCCAAGAGCAATACACTCGGGGTGACCCTGTCTGACATTTAGGCAGGGCTACACCTCGCTACAACAACAACAACAACATGCCCTGCATGTGTTGGACCCCCCATGATACTCTACATCTCTTCAATTGTTCATTTGAACCTACTCTTCTAACCCCTCTGTCCCTCTGGACAAACCCTGTTGAAACTGCACGTTTCCTTGGACTCCCCTTAGAAGAGCTTGATGAAGATCTTCGGAATGATCATACACTCTAGACAGGGCAATGCATTGTTAACAACAACAAAGACTGAAATAGTATTACCAATTTTAAAAAATTATTTAATTACTGTAAGACTCTACCTTTTAGATAATGTCATTGGGATAGTGAAGATATAATCTAAGTCAAAAAAGACTATTAAATAAATAAATAAAATAAATAAATAGGCGAAGGGGGTGAGGAGCGAGGGGAAGAGTACACTCAAGTTGGCATAAATGCAGAATACCGCAACCTCTAGAATTAAAAATTGAAGCATTCGGATCGAAAGATAAGTAACGTGAGTATAAATATGTAAATTTTTTTGGGCGTAGAAGACTAGCACTGTTCGTTGTTTGCGTGGAAGACTAACACACTTCGTTCTCTGCGTGGAAGACTAGCACACTTCGTTCTCTGCGTGGAAGACTAGCACACTTCAGGGGCGTCCTACCGTACTGGACTTCACACAATCCAATTTTAATCACCATATGCCGAGAATACCACTTCTGATGTTTTCTTTTGAATCTTTCAATATCTCCCTTGAATTAAAAAAAAAAAATACATTTTACTAAATAATATATCCTTTTTACTTTTGTGAATCGTTGTGCAGTTATATAAGTTTTTGCCTACGAAACACAAAAGTTAATACACGTAGAAACATGAAAAAACTTGTTAAGAGTATTTCTTGAGGTAAACGTGGAGATCCACGGCAAAGGTGAGTACATATTTCGCTAAACATATTTTGTAAATTTTTATAAGAGTAATTTGCAGAAAAATGGAAAATTTGGTAAACGTCAAAATTTCTTGACCAGACACAAAAAATATATGTTCCTTTTTTCCTTGAGGCATTTCTTGGCAGGTGGGTAGTCCGCATAAGGCTGTCAATGCAGCTGTTGTTTTAGCGGGTTTTATTTCCCTCTATACACCAGTGTGTAGGGTTTATATACTTTGTTTTAATTCTACTTTTTTATTTTTTAAAGTTCATTTAATTGTTTAATATTTTTTGATGAATTTAAAGTCAAATGAAAATTTTATTATTATTGAAAATTTTCTGATCTTAATCAAAGAAAAATAAAATATAATAATTATTCAATTTAAAATAATTAATACTTCCAACTCTATAATTGGCGATCCTCCATGGACCTTTTTCACATTATTTAAACCAAGGACTGAAACCGGAAATGAATACGTAACCGTAACTACCCTGCGGGTTAGGGGTTTAGAATATGCCCGAGGTAGGCATACCGGTCGTAAGAGGCGACTAATATGCCATACGTGCTACTCGATGGTTGATCTACGGATATGATTCCTCTCACCTCTCATTACCCATCTTCTTCTTCCTCACGGATGGATGGATGACATGACCTAGAAGGTTCCACTGGTCATACCAAATCGCTACCACGACAGTCGGGCAGTACCGCAAGGGAGTACCGCAGCGTACCGGGGTCATATCCGGCCAAGGACTGTCAACTTCGGCATCACTCCCCAAAACCTTCGGGGAGTGTTTTGCTGTTAACAACAACAACAACAACAACAACAACGTTACCGTAACCGATTAATTTTTCAAAACCGAAACCGTAACCGTTATTTTGATCTGAAAAAGAACGAAACCGAAACCGTTCCAAAATCCGGAACCGGTTCAAACGGTTTTGATAGTTTTTAGTGTCTTACTTCTTTTAGAGGGCACATATGTAGGTATTTTCTTTTATAAAAAGGTACCCTGAAAGATTTTCATGGAAGATTGTCGAGCAAGTTTAAAAAGACACGTTTTGACATCAGTATCAAAATCACATTTGACTATAGTTGAATGAAGCCATACAAAAAATTTACGATATTCGATAAAAAAAAGTTATGAAAATTCAGACCTATTTGAAGCTACATACTTGTGTTCGTGTTTTTATTTGGAAACCGAAACCGGAACGAAACCGTAACCGGAACCGAAATAAATGTTGGGGAACGAAACCGGAACCGAAACCAGAAAACGTTACAAAACCGAAACCGAAACCGGAACGTTATTTTAATCGGTTTCCACCTTGATTTAAACACATCTGAGCGAAATGTGCTGTACTCAAATTTTGAGAATGCTAAAAAAAAATGCAGTGACTAATATTGCAATTCAAATATCAACATCAATCAATTGTTATATTGTAAACGAAGGAAATTTATAATAAGCTTTTTCGACTGTTTTGTCCTTTTCAGCTTCGGTGACGTCACTTTTGTTGAGTGGATCTTTCAAAGTTTTGTCGCCTTCCTGTTTTTCGTTGTCTTCGTTTGAGGGTACCTTGCTGTCGTCTTCTTCACCAGTTTCGGATTTTTTCTTTTCAGTGTTGTTTTGATTTTTCTTTGCAACAGCCGCTTTCGATGTTGAAGCAACACTTTCCCTATGTACAGTCACTTCTCAGAGCAGAAAACCCAGGACATCGCCATGGATCTCTGCGCAGTGGAACCACCCGGGGTGTTACCTCGGCCAAGGACTGTCACTTTCAATGTAACCCTGTTTAGTATGTTTTGTCCCATTCCGAAACAATCATCCTCCCCCCTTGCAGCAGGGCTGCAAGATATTCTATTGTTA
Source organism: Campiglossa producta (assembly GCA_964058755.1). Classification (NCBI taxonomy): domain Eukaryota; kingdom Metazoa; phylum Arthropoda; class Insecta; order Diptera; family Tephritidae; genus Campiglossa; species Campiglossa producta. The sequence continues at coordinate 78,149,724 of CAXKVI010000003.1, read as the reverse complement.
CGGGCGGGCGTTGAGCCGAACCCCGGACCAAAAGAATGGATATGCAGTGTCTGTTGCAAAAAGATATATATTAAACGGTCGCATTCTGTGCAATGCTTCTCGTGTAAGAGATGGCTCCATAAATCTGGATGTTCAGGGCTTAACCTTAACATCCACAGACCCCGTACTTTCTTTAGTACTTTCGTGGCCCCTTGTTTTTTGCGCCCTCGGGCGTCCGGCGGTAAGCGCCGTTCAAGTGCACCCCTACCGCCACTTTCTAGTAGCAATACTAATAGTAATAATAATAATGTCTTAACGACTAGCAGCACTTCTGCTATACCCGCCACACAAACTCCAGACTGTTGCACGTGTCTTATGGCGTCAACATTTCGCGCAGCAGCTCAACACTCTCGCTCCCACAGGAGCAGTTTAGACATGAGCAACTCCGAGCACCAGTCTCTCTCTGTTTCTATGTCATACCCCCCCTCCCGTTTAAATTCTCACGTGAGTCAGGATCAACATCTTCTCGCACCTGTCTCTACGTGTACTGTTTGTCGGCAAAGATTATACACGCTCGCGTCATCGGTCAAATGCAATAACTGCTTAGGCCAATGCCACGTACATCTATGCTCTGGGCTCGCTAACAGGAACCTCTGGACGAATGCGTTCATCGCACCATGCTGTAGCACACCTCAACCTACGACGCCAGCCAACCCGGTCACACCGGGTCCACAGCTAACTAGGCTGAGGCACAGCCTTGGTCTTAGCCTACCAACACCTGGGCGAACACATCCGTCTCTCACGCCTATGGTTAACTCGACATCGACCCCACCGGCGCACTTCCAAATCTTACAGCACAACTGTAACGGATTAACTGGTAAGATCGCAGAGATAACTAATTTGATGACGCAATATGACATAAAACTTGCCGCAGTCCAAGAAACCAAGCTCAGTCCTAGGTCGGACCTCATTACCTATGGCGGATATAACATCCACCGGAAAGACCGTCATAGAGTAACAGGAGGTCTGGGAGGTGGTCTAGCGTTCATAACGCACAACTCTGTACAGTATCATCTATTTGATACCGTCATCGAAGGAACGGATGATATCTTAGAAGGCCAAGGTATTACTATCCGTACAGGAGATGTCGATCTGCAAATCATTAATATCTACATACCTCCTGTCTCAAGTTGCCCCACCGGCTATCCCATCGACATTAGCTTGCTATTACGAGGAGATAACCGCGTGATCCTGGGCGACTTCAATGCGCACCACGCCATGTGGCACTCAAACTTGCCAGCAGACAATAGGGGGCATGTACTTGCAGAACAAATAGATGATACGGCTTTCTGTACATTGAACGGAGACGCCCCAACGAGAGTATCGGGTAACTGCTATAGTTCGCCAGATATTTCTATCGTAAGTGCAGGACTATTGAACAACACCAATTGGCGACCCATACTCACGTTGGCGTCTGACCATCTCCCAATAGTCATTACCATCGAACGACCGACGGACTTTATTACACCTGAGCATGGTACATATATTAACTTTACCAAGGCGGACTGGGACAGTTTTCAGACATATACGGACGCATCCTTGGCTGCTCTATCCATTCCTACGGACGTACGCAAAGGCGAACGAGACTTCCGCAACATCATTGACTCGGCCTCTAAACGCTTCATTCCTGCGGGTCGAATATCTCAAATAAGACCAAATTTCCCCGCGGAGGCAGCGGCCATGGCTAGAGAAAGAGATGAAGTGCGAAGTCTCAATCCCGCAGACCCCCGTATAAAGGATCTCAACGCGGAAATTCGTAGGTTGGTCGATAAACATAAACTGGCCAAATGGAAACAACACCTAGAGCAATGCAACCTCTCTGATGGTGTTGGCAAATTATGGACTACGGTCAAAGCTCTATCTAATCCAACGCAACACAAGGATAAAGTAGATATTACTTTCGGTGATAGGGAGAAGAAGGACCCTAGGGGATGTGCGAACTCCTTCTGTAGACAATTTGTACTACATTCCCCGCCCGATAGAGCTAAACGTAGAACCATGCGACAGGCGCGTAAATATAAAAACCAAAATACGCCCATTGTCATCACTGCCTCAGAGGTCAAGGAAGCCATCAGAAAGGCTAAGCCCTCAAAATCCATCGGTCCCGACGGCATTGCCATGAAGATGCTGAAACATCTAGGCCAGGAGGGACACAAATACTTAGCGGCTCTATTCAGTCTTTCACTGAACACTTTCGTCATTCCTGAAATATGGAAAAAGGCGAGAGTGGTTCCATTACTAAAACCTAGAAAACCGGCAAACATAGGCGATTCATATCGTCCTATATCACTTTTGTCACCGGTAGTGAAGACGCTAGAGTCAATTTTGCTCCCGTATTATACTGCAAATCTGCACCTGGCTAGTCATCAACATGGCTTCCGTAAGCTGCACAGCACCACCACCGCACTCAATGCCATTACAACTCAAATAAATAGCGGCCTTAATCAAAACCAACCAAATCACAGGACTGTGTTAGTGGCACTTGACCTGTCGAAAGCTTTTGACACAGTCAACCATGCCACTCTCATACAAGATCTGTTTGAGACACAGATACCTGATGGTTTAAAGAGATGGACCGCTAATTATTTGAATGGACGTCAGGCGTTGGTAAACTTTAGAAACGCCAAATCAAAACCTAGACGTATTAGACAGGGGGTGCCACAGGGTGGTGTCCTATCCCCGACACTGTTTAATTTCTATCTATCGAAGATGCCCCCACCACCAGAGGGCGTCTCCGTCGTTTCATATGCCGACGACTGTACAATAATGGCGACGGGGAAGGGCCCCTATACTGATGAACTCTGTACTAGAATCAATGGTTACCTCTGCGACCTTTCCAGGTTTTTCACTGAGCGAAATCTGACAATATCTCCGACAAAATCAACGGCGACGCTTTTTACGACATGGACGCACCAGGTGAGAAATGAATTAGACATTTTCGTTGATGGCACTAAGCTACCAACTGTCAGTCACCCAAAGTTATTAGGGATGACACTGGATAATACTTTCTCATTTGCTGGTCATGTGTCTGCAATGGTCTCAAAGGAACGTGGTCGCAACAAGATCCTCAAGTCACTTGCCGGCAGTACTTGGGGAAAAGACAAAGAAACGTTGCTGACGACATATAAGGCCATTGGCCGACCAGTCTTTGACTATGCTGCGCCCATATGGTCGCCTAATGTACATAACACCAACTGGACGAAGTTACAAGTCTGCCAAAATACTGCCATCAGAACTGATACGGGATGTCTCCTCATGTCTTCCGACTCTCACCTCCATCAGGAGGCAAAACTGCTCAATGTAAAAGAGCATGCGGAAATGCTGAGCAGGCAATTCCTTCTGAACTGCCACAAGCCAGCACATCCAAACCGTCATCTTTTGGACATAGATCCGCCCCCGAGAGACATAAGGAGACATCTCCGTAAGCATTATGATGAGATCCCGCATCATATTACCTTGCCGTTTGATCTGCAGAATCATAAGCGGGCTCTAACCGACATTCACACCGAGTCGGTAGACACTTTTGTCGGATCTCTACCTGTGAATCCCGTTCTGAACAGTCCTCCACCGGATATTGCTGAAGAAGAACGCACCTTACCAAGGGAGACAAGAGTGACCTTGGCACAGCTTAGGTCTGGATATAGTGTAAGGTTAAACTCCTACTTATCCAGACTTAATGATACAATCTTAAATACATGCGCTGCATGTGGTAGGCCCCCCATGATACTCTACATCTCTTCAATTGTTCATCTGAACCTACTCTTCTAACCCCTCTGCCCCTCTGGACAAACCCTGTTGAAACTGCACGTTTCCTTGGACTCCCCTTAGAAGAGCTTGATGAAGATCTTCGGAATGATCATACACTCTAGACAGGGCAATGCATTGTTAAGAACAACAACAACAAGCAACACTTTCCTTAGAAGGCTCGTTATTTCCAAATTCAGCCAATCGTAGTACGTCGTAAAGAATTTCGTCCAAAGGCAATCGAATGTATTCACCAGTTTCATTATCGACCGTAAATGGCACGCCAGCCCATTCATCCTGTTCATCTTCGGGTACGCCAGCAGCAGCATTATCATCTTTTTTGTCATCAAAACTTGGTTTATCTATTTTAAGCTCATTTAATGCTTTTAAATTCTTCAATCAACAAACATACATACTTCTTCCTCTAACATATACATTTACTGGATTTTTGATTATATCGTTGAATACTTTCCTTCACCTTTAACGCAATTAGACGTCCTTTATTTTTGCTAATATTATTTATCTACAATCAACAAAAATTCAATAAACTATATATTAATATACAATCAACAAAATTTCGGTGAGCTGTATGTTTTAAACCGATTACTTACTTACTTACTTAAAATAGCCTTTAACCGCCTAGGCGATTTTGGCCTTCTAGCATGTTTCACCAGTCGGCTCTTTGTTGAGCCAACTGTTGTTGTTGTAGCGAGGTGTGGCCCTGCCTAAATGTCAGACAGGGTAACCCCGAGTGTATTGCTCTTGGCCGGGTCGATATAAGAAAACGGCCCGGGTCGTTTCGGCACGATGGGTACAGCACAAGTACTGGTACCGTTCTCGTAGAACCGGCAATACAAGAAACACCGCGTGTTCTCAGATCTGCCTCCACTTGATCCTGCCATCGTAGAGGTGGCCTCCCTCTGCTTCTACTTCCACTGGCGGGTGCCGATAAGAATACCTTCTGGGCCGGAGAGTCTTCGTTCATTCGCACCACGTGTCCTAGCCAGCGAAGCCGCTGGGTTTTAATTCGCTGAACTATGTCGACGTCTGCGTAAAGCTCATACAGCTCATCATTATATCTTCTTCGGTACTCGCCGTCGCCAACTTTTAGGGGTCCATAAATCTTTCGAAGAATTTTTCTCTCGAATACTCTCAAAGCCGCCTCGTCAGATGCTGTCAGTGTCCATGCTTCTACACCATATAGCAGGACGGGTACGATGAGTTACTTATAGAGTGTTGTTTTTGTTCGTCGAGATAGGACTTTACAATTGCCTACTTAGCCCAAAGTAGCATTTGTTTGCAAGAGTTATCCTTCGATGGATTTCCAGGCTTAAATTGTTGTTGGTATTAATGCTGCTTCCCAGGTATACAAAGTCCCTTACTATTTCGAAATTATTGCTGCCAACAGTGGCGTGGTTGCCAAGACGCGAATGCGCTGACTCTTTGCATGATGCCAGCAGGTACTTCGTTTTACCTTCGTTCACCACCCATTTTTTCCGCTTCTTTTTCTAATTTAGAGTACACAGAAATTACGGCGCGGTTGTTGAGGCCAATGATGTCGATGTCGTCGGCATACGCTAACAGTTGTACGCTCTTGTAATATATTGTTCCAGCGCGATTAAGTTCTGCAGCTTGAATTATTTTCTCCAACATTAAATTAAAGAAATCGCACGATAGGGGGTCGCCCTGCCTGAAACCTCGCTTAGTTTCGAACGGCTCGGCGAGGTCCTTCCCAATTCTGACGGAGCTGGTGGTGTTGCTCAGCGTAATTTTGCACAGCCGTATAAGTTTTGGTGGGAAACCAAAATCAGACATAGCGGCATATAGGCATCTCCTTTTCGTGCTGTCAATCCTTTTCTCACGGCTTTTTCCAAGATTTGGCGTATTGTAAAAATCTGGTCGATGGTAGATTTACCAGGTCTGAAGCCACACTGACAAGGTACTATCAGTCGGTTTACGTCAGGCTTCAGTCTTTCGCACAATACGCTTGATAGGACCTTATATGCGATATTCAAAGGCTGATTCCACGATAGTTGGCGCAGTTTGCGGGGTCACCCTTCTTATAGATTGGGCAGAGAACACACCTTACCAGCTCCTCGCCGCCGAATTGGAATAGCTCAGCGGGCAGGCCATCAGCACCCGCCGCTTTATTGTTTTTTTAGCCGTGATATAGCTATTCGCACCTCGTTATAGTCGGGTTGTGGAACTTCGATTCCATCGTCTTCGATTGTGGGGTCGGGTTCGTCCTCTTCTCTGGATTGTTGCTCTGTTCCTCCGTTTAGAAGTGCAGATAATTGATCCCTCCATACCATTTGTACTCTCTGAACATCTGCCACCAGGCCGCCGTTGTCAGGAGTTTGCCCCGAGTTTAAAACCTTCCGTCATTCGTCGAATTTTTTGATACAATTTTCGGGTGTTGCTTCTGCTGGCTAGCATGTCCAGCTCTCCGATTTCACGCTTTTCCGCTTCCCTTTTCTGCGCCCTTGCTTGCATTCATCCGACCATATTCTGCACAAGAGCTGGTGCATGCACCTTACCAGCTGTTGTTGTTGTTGTTGTTAACAACAAAACACTCCCCGAAGGTTGTGGGGAGTGATGCCGAAGTTGACAGTCCTTGGCCGGATATGACCCCGGTACGCTGCGGTACTCCCTTGCGGTACTGCCCGACTGTCGTGGTAGCGATTTGGTATGACCAGTGGAACCTTCTAGGTCATGGCATCCCTCCATCTATGAGGAAGGAGAAGATGGGTAATGAGAGGCATCATATCCGTAGATCAACCATCGGGTAGCACGTCAATTACCTATGTGCATATTAGTCGCCTCTTACGACCGGTATGCCTACCTCGGGCATATTCTAAACCCCTAACCCGCAGGGTTACGAGCTCCTCGCTACCGCATTTGAATAGCTCAGCGGGCAGGCCATCAGCACCCGCCGCTTTATTGTTTTTTAGCAGTGATATAGCTATTCGCACCTCGTTATAGTCGGGTTGAGGAACTTCGATTCCATCGTCTTCGATTGTGGGGTCGGGTTGTTGTTGTTGTTGTAACGAGGCCTAAATTGTCATCAATATTTTCTAACGGAAGTCCAAAGGGAAATGGGTGGTAGAAGAGTGGGCTCCGTAGAGCAAATGAATAAGTTGTTGGTATTGTGGGGGGATGAACCGTATGCCGGACATACATTCGGCACATCAGGGTTTAGCCTGGATATGTAGGAGTTTAATCTGCTACAATATCCAGAGCGTAATTGAGCCAGAGTGACCGTTGTCTCTCGAGGAAGATGACGCTCCTCTTCAGAGATGCTTGGTGTTGAGGCATACAAGACAGCGTTCAGCGGACAGAGCGCGGCTGATGACCAACTGACGTTTTATGGATATGCCCCAAGGCCTGCTTGTGCACCTCAGGATAAAACGGCGTTGTTATAAAGTGCCGGATCTCATCAAAATGTTTACGTAGATGCGTCCTTACGTTCCTAGGAGGCGGAGTTAGCTCAAGCAGTTGCCTATTGGGGTGCTGTTGTTTACAACAATTCAGTAGGTACTGCTTGTTTAGCATTTCATTATGAAACTGAAAGCATTTCCGCTTCATTGTGTATGTGAGTTATGGGAGACACAAGGACGCACCCCGTAGCGGTTTTAAGCGCGGTGTTTTGACAGGCCTGCTGCTGACTCCAATGAACGTCTGCAAGCCCCGGCGACCATATCGGCGACGCATACTTCAGGATAGGCCGACCAATTGCCTTGTACGTTACCAACAACGTTTCTTTATCTTTTCCCCAAGTGCTGCCGGCTAGTGTCTTGAAGATTTTGTTGCGGCTCTGTAATTTTGAGACAATTGCAGCTGAATGGGCAGCGAAAGTCTGCATGGTGTCGAAAGTCACTCCTAAGATTTTTGATCACCTACATAAATTTCTAATTCCATACCAACTCGCGCCGTCCACGTCGTGAATAAAGTCGCCGAGGACTTTGTCGGCGACAATGTCAAGCTCCGAGCGGTGAAGAACTCGACAAGAGAGGGGAGATAACCATATATTTTAGAGCACAGCTCATCAACGGAAGTACCTGTTGCCAATATCGTACAATCATCTGCGTAAGAAACAATCGTAACTTCTTCTGGTGGAGGAGGAAGCTTTGAAACATAGAAGTTAAACCATAATGATTAAATCGGTAATGATTAGCATGTCATTGATTATTTTTTGAGAAACCACGTAATGATTGATTACCAATTACTTTCACTTTTTAATGATTATTTTTTCAATTGATTAAAAAAAAAATCAAAAAAAATCAAAAAAATTAAAAAAAATCAAAAAAAATCAAAATTTTTTTTTTTGATTTTTATACCCAGTGTACTAGTACTAGTACAAGGGTATATTAACTTTGTTCACATAACGGCTGTTTGTAACGGCACAAAATAATCGAGATAGATATAGAGTTCCATATATGAAAGTTCTTAGGATTAAAAGAGGAGTTGATTAAGCCATGTCCGTCCGTCTGTCCGTCTACTTGATTAAAAATTGAGATATTTGCATGAAATTTTGTACATGTTACTTTCTGGCCAAGGTAGGTTGCTATTGAAAATGGGCGAAATCGGATGATAACCACGCCCCCTTTTTCGATATCGAAAATTTCGAAAATCACACAAATTGACTTATCTCGGCAGCCGAAATGGCTAAAATGATATAATTTTATAGGTGAGTCCCCCCGGTCATTCTCTTATGATTTTTCCATAAATTTTTTATAGTTTGCGTGGCACCGCCCACTTTTAAGGGAGGCGTTTTTGAAAATTTGACTGGTCTTAACTCTTAAACAGATTACGATAGAACGATGGAATTTGACACAAAGCATACTAGTATCGTTGGGAGTATACCTGATGAAAGTGGATAAAATCGCCCTTCAACCACGCCCACTTTCGATATCGAAAATTTCGAAAATCACACAAATTGACTTATCTCGGCAGCTGAAATGGCTAAAATGATATAATTTTATAGGTGAATCCCCTTGGTCATTCTCTTATGATTTTTCCATAAATTTTTTATAGGGGGCGTGGCACCGCCTACTTTTAAGGGAGGCGTTTTTGAAAATTTGACTGGTCGTAACTCTTAAACAGATTACGATAGAACGATGGAATTTGGTACAAAGCATACTAGTATCGTTGGGAGTATACCTGATGAAAGTGGATAAAATCGCCCTTCAACCACGCCCACTTTCGATATCGAAAATCACATAAATTGACATATCTCGGTAGCTGAAATGGTTAAAATGATATAATTTTATAGGTGAATCCCCCTGGTAATTCTCTTATGATTTTTCCATAAATTTTTTATAGGAGGCGTGGCACCGCCCACTTTTAAGGAAGGCATTTTTGAAAATTTGACTGGTCGTAACTTTTAAACTGATTACGATAGAACGATGGAATTTGGCAAAAAGCATACTAGTATCGTTGGGAGTATACCTGATGAAAATGGATAAAATCGCCCTCCAACCATGCCCACTTTCGATATCGAAAATTTCGAAAATCACATAAATTGACATAATTCGCTAACGGAAATGGGTAAAATTATATAATTTTATAGGTGGATCCCCATGGTCATTATATAATGATTTTTTGATAAATTTTCTAAAGTGGGCATGGCCCCGCCCACTTTTAAGGGAGGCATTTTTATACCAAGCGTACTAGTACAGGGGTATTATAATTTTGTCCACATAACGGTACTAGGTATGTACCGGCGCAAAATAATTAAGATCCATGTATGAAAGTTCTTAGGTTGAAAAGAGGAGTCAATTCAGGCATGTCCGTCCGTCTGTCCGTCCGTCCGTCCGTCTTTGTACACGATAACTTGAGTAAAAATTAAGATATTTGCATGAAATTTTATATACAGGTTACTTTTTGGCCCAGGTAGGTTGCTATTGAAAATGGGCGAAATCGGATGATAACCACGCCCCCTTTTTCGAGATCGTAAATTTCGAAAATCATACAAATTAACATAACTTGAGTAAAAATTGAGGAATTTGCATGAAATTTGGTATACAGATTACTCGGATTATAACCACGTCCCTTTCTATCATTCTATTATGATTTTCTGTTACATTTTAAAAAGTGGGCGTGGTACCGCCCACTTTCAAGGGAGGCATTTTTGAAAATTCGACTGGTCGTAACTTTTAAACAAATTATGGTAGAACGATGAAATTTGGCACAAATCATACTAGTACTGTTGGGAGTATACGTGATGAAATTGGATAAAATCCCCGTCCAACCACGGCTACTCTCGATATCGAAAATCATTGATTATTTTTTGAGAAACCACGTAATGATTGATTACCAATTACTTTCACTTTTTAATGATTATTTTTTCAATTGATTAAAAAAAAAATCAAAAAAAATTAAAAAAAATCAAAAAAAATCAAAATTTTTTTTTGATTTTTATACCCAGTGTACTAGTACTAGTACAAGGGTATATTAACTTTGTTCACATAACGGCTGCTTGTAACGGCACAAAATAATCGAGATAGATATAGAGTTCCATATATGAAAGTTCTTAGGATTAAAAGAGGAGTTGATTAAGCCATGTCCGTCCGTCTGTCCGTCTACTTGATTAAAAATTGAGATATTTGCATGAAATTTTGTACATGTTACTTTCTGGCCAAGGTAGGTTGCTATTGAAAATGGGCGAAATCGGATGATAACCACGCCCCCTTTTTCGATATCGAAAATTTCGAAAATCACACAAATTGACTTATCTCGGCAGCCGAAATGGCTAAAATGATATAATTTTATAGGTGAGTCCCCCCGGTCATTCTCTTATGATTTTTCCATAAATTTTTTATAGTTTGCGTGGCACCGCCCACTTTTAAGGGAGGCGTTTTTGAAAATTTGACTGGTCTTAACTCTTAAACAGATTACGATAGAACGATGGAATTTGACACAAAGCATACTAGTATCGTTGGGAGTATACCTGATGAAAGTGGATAAAATCGCCCTTCAACCACGCCCACTTTCGATATCGAAAATTTCGAAAATCACACAAATTGACTTATCTCGGCAGCTGAAATGGCTAAAATGATATAATTTTATAGGTGAATCCCCTTGGTAATTCTCTTATGATTTTTCCATAAATTTTTTATAGGAGGCGTGGCACCGCCCACTTTTAAGGAAGGCATTTTTGAAAATTTGACTGGTCGTAACTTTTAAACTGATTACGATAGAACGATGGAATTTGGCAAAAAGCATACTAGTATCGTTGGGAGTATACCTGATGAAAATGGATAAAATCGCCCTCCAACCATGCCCACTTTCGATATCGAAAATTTCGAAAATCACATAAATTGACATAATTCGCTAACGGAAATGGGTAAAATTATATAATTTTAAAGGTGGATCCCCATGGTCATTATATAATGATTTTTTGATAAATTTTCTAAAGTGGGCATGGCCCCGCCCACTTTTAAGGGAGGCATTTTTATACCAAGCGTACTAGTACAGGGGTATTATAATTTTGTCCACATAACGGTACTAGGTATGTACCGGCGCAAAATAATTAAGATCCATGTATGAAAGTTCTTAGGTTGAAAAGAGGAGTCAATTCAGGCATGTCCGTCCGTCTGTCCGTCCGTCCGTCCGTCTTTGTACACGATAACTTGAGTAAAAATTAAGATATTTGCATGCAATTTTATATACAGGTTACTTTTTGGCCCAGGTAGGTTGCTATTGAAAATGGGCGAAATCGGATGATAACCACGCCCCCTTTTTCGAGATCGTAAATTTCGAAAATCATACAAATTAACATAACTTGAGTAAAAATTGAGGAATTTGCATGAAATTTGGTATACAGATTACTCGGATTATAACCACGTCCCTTTCTATCATTCTATTATGATTTTCTGTTAAATTTTAAAAAGTGGGCGTGGTACCGCCCACTTTCAAGGGAGGCATTTTTGAAAATTCGACTGGTCGTAACTTTTAAACAAATTATGGTAGAACGATGAAATTTGGCACAAATCATACTAGTACTGTTGGGAGTATACGTGATGAAATTGGATAAAATCCCCGTCCAACCACGGCTACTCTCGATATCGAAAATTTAGAAAATCACCTAAAAGACTGGTCGTAAGTTTTAAACTGATTACGGTAGAATCGTGAAATTCGCACAAGGTATACTAGAGTCATAGGAAGTATACCTGTTGAAATTAAACGAAATCGCTTCCCAATCACGTCCACTTTCAATATGGAAAATTTCGAAAATCACAAATTGACAATTCGGTAAGGTAAATAACTAAAATAGTATAATTATAGTATAATTTGGTAGTTAAATTTGTATGGAATTGTCTACTATTATCGAGTCCTAAAAGATGAGTTAATTTTGTTAAGTGAGCCACCTATAATTTTTTCGACGGCCATGTATTTTATTGAAAGTGGGTAGTATGGCTCAGAACGATTAAACAAAAATACGTATACAATTTTTCAAAATTCGAATTATTTTGAAAGTTAAATCTATCAACAGTTTTCGAAATTCCTCACTTTTTGATGATTTTCTCACGATTTTAAATATATATAAAAGATGGTATCTTCTACAAAAGGATATTTCCAATTTTTGAAAAAAAAATTTTTTTTGCAAACATTATTCGCAATTTTTAACTTCTCCATTGTGGCGAGATGGCGCTTTTGTATGATGTTGTTGGGCATTGCATTAGTAACTATTAGTAAAAAAAAATTTGTTTGGCACTTTAAGGGAGCGGAAGTTATTTACATCAAAAAGTAAGGAATTTCGAAAAGTGGTGATAGCTATAACTTTGAAAATAATTTGAATTTCGAAAAACTGGCCCAAACGTTTTTTTTTTTCAATTTAAAACTTTGTCACAAATTGGGCGTAAGTATATTAGAAGTAAGAAATGTATTCAACTATAAGTAATATTTTGAGGGCACACGAACAATGTTATACCGTAGCATAAATAAATATTAATTTTATAAACTAACCAATAAATTTATTGAGTTCGTTTTTCCCAAATTATAATATATATAGAAAATATATAACTTATAGGTACTACTATTGTTTCCATACACTGGGTATTTAATGTTCGGCTTACCCGAACTTAGACTTCCTTACTTGTTTTCCAGTACCTACTGTTGTAGAAAAATATGTACATACATAAATATTCACTTGCACCAACATACAAATGTATAGGTGAAGCAAGAAGTTCTTTTATATAAATGCATGTATTCATGCACATAAATATCCCTGGAGGAAAAATCTTGAGATCTTTCGTACTACTTAGTTCTCATCAAGTGGTCGAACTACAACCTAAACAGAAGACTGGCGCTTTTGCACATTCAGTCTATTATTTTTAAAAAGGTATATGTAATATGGAATGATACACGGAGGGAAATCTATGGATGGAACATCCATAATTATAGATATCACATTAAATAAAAATTGATATTTCTGTCCCATCAATGAATATGGATGTTCCATCAATGCTTTTTTGATAAATCACTATTGAAATGGTATCCATATAAACTATTGATAAATTCTAAATAGTTTAAAAAAACAAAATTTTATATAATTTGACATCTGGTTTCAGTGAGACTCGAACCATGCTCCTCTGGCATGTTAGCCCACTATTCTACCATTCGGCTACGGAATATTATACAATTTTTAGAAAAATGTTCTATCATAAGAAATTCAAAAAATTTTGAATTTATAAAAACCGCTCCAACAAGTTGTAATATTGTTAGAAAATCCATAGTAAAAATTGTTGAACTATTATGATTATGCGTCGCAGAAAAATTTACATTTCGTCCATATATATTAATACGCTGTCTCTACCATTATTACTATGTAGTAAATATGTATATGGATATACCGATAATAAAATTCATATCACGACCATAGATATTGACATGCCGTTCAAATATATTAGTATTCTATCCATAAATATAAAAAATAGTACATCATATCGAAATGGTTGACATGTCATTTTACTTTTTATTGGGAGCAAATAATATTTGATAACTCGCTCATTCTGAATGAATATTGCATCAAACTCGGCGCTATCAATAGTGATATTGTCACAACATTCAATGCATTTCTCTCAGTGTAATGATGATAAAATATTAATATGAAAAATATGGAATGTAGCGGTGTAATTTACAATTTGTTAATAGTACTGTACGATGGTAAATCAAATGTCAAATGCCCATAAATGACTACGTCGCGCAAGTCTCTTTTGGACATAGTTGGTATGCCTATGTTTTAATTTGTGTAGCATACTTAGGCTACGCTCACACTGCAACCGACTTTTTCATCCGGTCTCATCAGAGATATTCGAACGCGGCCAAAGTTTGTTTACATTCGGGTGAAATCGAATGAAATCGAGGAGCTCATTTAAAACACATGTGTGTGGATGTGTGATTGTTGCCGGACGGCCGAAGTCGGTTGCAGTGTGAGCCTAGCCTTATAAGTGTTCAAATAGAACTATCCGACCGTACCCGTAGGGTATCAAACGAGAAATGTCCGACACTAGCCGTTTACATATAAAAGGACAAATTACACTAGTTTACAGACAGACCGTCAAAAATTCTAAAAATGGTTGATTTGGACTTATTGGCTTAGTAATGACTAATACTATGAATATTTTTTTTGAATATCTAAATACTCAGATATCGAACTTTTACAATTCTATTAAAAGTAGAGAGGTTGAAAGTTACAAAAAAATCGCCAAAAATACAGTTTTTCCTAGATCTTGGTAATATTACGCTTAAAGTGTTTGCAATTATACACACTAATTTTCGAAAAAATAAACAGTTCTGATTTTCACAACTTCGCATGAAAAAAAAATTTTTAAAATCAATTTTTTTTTTTCGTAAAAATTCGACAAAATTTCGACTTTGGCCATCTATTGCTCAGCGATTGTTTGACCCACCCTTATATTTTATAAGTCGTTAGAAGCGTATTTTAATTTCCTTTCGAACGAGGTATCGCTTAGCTCCATCGCTTTTGCAACATTGGCAAAAAGAAATTTTGAATAAAGTGATACCTGAAAAAACACAAAATTACCGATATCTCGAAAACCTACCCATACAAAAAATTTAAAAAATATGTTTTGTGCTTGGCATATCAGTGCCAATTCACCCATATACATGAATATCTTGGTATTTTTTCAATTTACTTATTTGTAAACTAGTGTTATCATCTCTCCAACCAATATAACCATTAAACCTGGCATTTTTTCTCATATGTACATATACTTAGCGATCAAGGTTCATTCTAGAAATCCATGAGCCACAAAGTGTAAGTAGGTGTATATATTTGCATACAAATATACACAGATGTTTACACTTTTAACAACAAAACTTTAAAATAATCAAAAAAAAAAAAATTAAAAAAAATCAAAAAAAATTAAAAAAAAATCAATAAAAATCCAAAAAATTAAAAATAATCAAGAAAAAATCAAAAATAATCAAAAAAAGCCGTTTTTGATTACTTTTGATTATTTTTGGTTTTTTTGATTTTTTCTTGATTTTTTAATTTTTTTGGGATTTTTTTCTGATTTTTTCTAATCGTAATCAATTAGTAATTGCTTTTTCTTGAAAGCAATTAAAATAATCATTACTAATTAAAAAAAACCGTCTAATCAATCAATTACTAATTACTAATCAAAATTAACAGCTCTGAGTTAAACAATAACGGGGAAAGGACACCACCCTGTGGTACCCCTTGTTTGATCTTCCTGGCTTTAGATTTTTTGTTTCTGAACACAACAGACGACCGACGACTGCGATAATTGGCGGTCCAACGCTTAAGACAGGGGGGAGTGACGAGTCTTCCAGATCGGACACCATCTGCCCATGATTGACTGTGTCAAAAACTTGACTCAAATCAAGTGCAACTAGAACCATCCTGTCATTCGGTCATTTTGATTTAGTGCGTCAGTTATCTGAGTGTTTATCATCTTCTCTGAATTGTTGCTCTGTTCCTCCGTTTAGAAGGGCAGAGAAGTGATCCCTCCATAACCTTAGTACTCTCTGAACATCTGCCACCAGGCCACCGTTGTCATTTTTACAAGAGTTTGCCCCAGGCTTAAAACCTTCCGTCATTCGTCGAGTTTTTTGATAAAATTTTCGGACGTTGCTTCTGCTGGCTAGCATTTCGAGCTTTTCGATTTCACGCTTTTCCGCTTCCCTTTTCTTCGCCCGGAAAAGCCGTCTCGCTTCCCTCTTCATCTCACAGTAGTGTTCACACACGCTCCTCGTTGCATTCGCTTTTCACGTTGCCTTATATGCATCGTTCTTTCTTTTGACTGCGTCTTTGCACTCTATCATCGTACCAGCTGCTTTTTTTCACTTGCCGGAATCCAATTACTTCTTCGGCTGCGGTACGAAGTGCTCCGGAGATATGTTCCCACTGGTAATGCACACCGTAGGGTTGAATTGTGCTCTCAGAGAGCAGGTGTGCGAGACGTTCTGCGAAATCATTGGCTGCCTGTTGTGACTGCAGTTTTTCGACGTCCAGCTTTCCTTGCGTTTTTTGTGGCGCCTCTTTCGTTGTACTTAGGCGGGTACGAATCTTCGCTGCTACTAAGTAGTGATCGGAGTCGATGTTCGGGCCCCTCATCGTACGAACGTCCATAACGCTGGACGCGTGTCGTCCGTCTATCACAAAGTGATCGATCTGGTTGCGTGTTTTTTGATCTGGTGATAGCCATGTTGCTTGATGGATCTTTTTATGCTTGAACCTGGTGCTGGATACGACCATGTTTCAATCAGTCTGAATCCATTTGGCGAAGTCTCATCATGACTTTGATATCATGACGGGGGCAGCGCTCATAAGTTTCTTTTAATTTCGCGTAGAATGCATCTTCTTCGACGTCGTCCTTGCCCTCGGTCAGTGCGTGCACGCAGATAAACGATATGGTGAAAAATCGTAGTTTTATTTGGATTGTGGCGAGACGTTCATTCACGGCTGTGAAGGACACTACATGTTTCACAAGTCTCCTTGCTACCACAAAACCGACGCCGAATCTGCGCTAATTAGAATGGCCACTCCAGTAGACATTGCAGGTTCGCATGGTCTTATAACCTTGCCCGGTCCATCTCATTTCTTGTATAGCGGTGATGTCAGCTTTTGCCTAATTGAGTACCTCAACTAGGCGGGCATAAATCCTCAGACTGAAACCTCCTCGAGGTTGCTGGCTGGTAATGGATACCACAGTTGTTCTGCTCAGTTCTGATTATGAGCGGAAGGTATCCAGCTAATGTCAGGAATCACAGCTATACGTCTTGGCTCCTCAATAGCCCTGGCGTATGGAAATGGTTTCTGACTATGGTCGCGAGGTAACCCTACGAGGACAGACACCTTGAAGAGGTGTAGGGGCTGGGTCGAGGCATCCGATACAGATCCGTTGGGCTGACGTGGTCATGGCTACGTCAACCCAACCGGATTTGAGTCGCATGCGCTTGGCAGGAAAGAGATGTCACCTCCTAATCCAGGGTGTTATGCGCCACCGTGCCCATTGGATGGTTTGCAGCCAGGAGGTCTACAACACCGGCTGTATTCGAACGGCGCCTCCCTAACACCGGGCCACCTTGGGGAGTAAGCATGGCCTTACCGCGGTATGGGGCTCTGCCGCGGCGTACCGGATAAGTTCCCCATTATTATGATTGACCGCAACGCTCGCCATGTCGAGCAAGTGGTCGTACGACTAAATGATGAATTTCGACAAGAACAAAAAGAAACTCGATGGCAAGGAGGAGAGGGGTAGAGGAAGAGCGCGAGGCAGCGGAAGGCGCACAGCAAGAAGCTACTCGAGCGGCCAGCTGGAGGGCCTTTCGGCGGCGGAGCGAGAGCTCTTTGAGGAGCACGCCAGGGATGAGGATGACATCCCAAGCACCAGCAGCGAGCTGCGCAGGCAAATAGTGGCAAGAACTGCGCAAAGAGCCGAGGACGCAGATCGGCGGCGTGACGAGCACGCGATCACCGCATCCGATGGGACAAGCACCATCGGCAGGCGGCGTGACGAGGCACGCGATCACCGCATCCGATGGGACAAGCACCATCGGCAGTGCGGGAAAAAAATCGGGTAAAGATGTACCGACTATAAAGCAACAAGAATCCTGCACTAGCGCCGTGGATCCAATCGCCGGATCTAATAAAAGCAGTCAGGAGGTACGGAATGATAGAAATAAACGTGAACAAAGCGGCGGCAAGATGCCATACGGGGTGGCGGCTCAAGTCAAACCCAGAGCTGAAGGGAAAAAGGTAAACCGATCCGATCGGGCAGAGAGCAATCGGGACAAAGCCGACCACAGGGCGCATGATCGCAGGCAACGATACAGCCACCCTGAACGTGAACGTAGACCGGTGCACGAAAGACACCCGTCATCCAGCGAATCGGATCGTCACAGCTCTCCGAGGCGTAAGCATCCGCATGACGACGACAGGAGAGAGCAAGACATGAAGAAGAAGAGCAGAGGCAAACCTCCCTTCACACCAGCCCTGGGCAACCCAGGTGGCTGGGATGATGTAAATAGGAGAGGGCTAAGCGGGTCCGGGGTCAAGTGGTACCTTCGCTACTTGCAGCAAGGGATGACCCCCGAGGTTGCCAGGGCGCAGGCGGTCCTACATATGGACGCAAGCAGGAGAAGGGCCGCACCTACAAACAGCGGCCAAGGTGGAAGCGGGACGGGAAACCAGCAGCCATCATTAGCCAACGAACACGGTAGCGGACTAAATGCGGGAAACGACACCGCATCCGCTGGAAAGAGACGAGGTGGGCAAAGTACACCTGAGGAGACACCAATCCCTAAGCGGCAGAGAGCGCAACAACAACACGCACCGACCTCGAACTCGACCGTAACGGGGGGGGCTGCTGCTGGGTCGGGGTCCGCGAGGGAGGGACCGAGACAACAGAGCTACTCTGATGCCGCTAGGAGCATAAGAGTGGCTGTGATGTCCAGGAACTACCCAGCGGGGGCTCTGAGCCAGGAGGATCTCACCACGTTGCAAAATGTTATAATGGAGGAGATAGTGAGGGAGAGGCGAGAGGGGATGAACAACCCAGTATCCTTCATGGGCGTGTTCTTCCGACCGGGTATGCTCTTGGTGGACTGCTATGACGAGTTCACTGCATCGTGGGTTGCCAGGACCATCCCCACCCTGCGGGGCTGGAATGGACCGCCACTCGACACCAGGCGGGGGAACGACATACCCCCCACGCATACAATCACCCTTTTCCCGCCACGAAGCGCCGAGTGGACGACGGAGTTTGTTCTGGACCTCCTTGGGGGCCAGAACGCGGGACTTAACACCGGACTCTGGCGGGTCTTCGGCTCGACGATAGAGGATGGAGGGTTAAGGATGGACGTGGCCATAGACGATGAGTCGTTCGGGGCCATCAGAAGAGCTTCCTTCCGGGTTTTCTACAGGTTCAGCCCTATACCCGTAAAACCCTGGAAGCAGAGAGCTCCAGGTACCATCAAACCCGCGGGGGGAATGGGGAAGGCGAAGGTGAGACGGAAGGGAACGAAGGAAATGTGGATGCCACCATGCGGGACGGAACACCTGCAGGGGTCGCGGAGGATCCCAATAGTGGGAATGTGGAGGCCAACGTAGGCACAGGAACGCAGGACCTGCTAGAGGGGATGGATTTCCAGAACCTGGACCTGGAGAGCAGGGGCGAGGTGGAGGACATCCGGCTATCCGACGAGGACGAGCCGGGAGTCGGCAAACAATGATGGGCCCCAACACTATGAAGGCAGCCCAGATCAATCTCCACCACGCCAAGGCGGCCTCGGCTGTCCTGGCGCACAAATTTGCCGCGGAGAATCTGGGCATTGCGCTCATCCAAGAGCCATACATTGTGAAGGGGCAAATCAGGGGTCTAAAAGACCGGAATAATGAGGTAATATGGGATCTCTCTCAGGAAAGACCCAGAGCGTGTATAATGCTAAAGAAGTGTATTAATTATCTTTGCATTACAGAATTCATGAATAGATATTTGGTGGCAGTGCAGGCAACACTGGAAGCGGGTGGAAGAACCGCACATATTGTCTTTGCTGCGGCCTATTTTGCGGGAGACGGAGAAATCCCGCCAGCGGATGTGACAAGGCTAGTGCAATACTGCAGGAGGGCACAACTTCCACTTGTCATAGGATGTGATGCCAACGCCCATCACGAGGTCTGGGGTAGTACGGACACTAATCAAAGGGGTGAGTACCTTCTAGAATTCATTGTTAGTAACGACCTTAGCATCTACAACGTGGGGAATACACCCACCTTCGTAACTAGGGCAAGAGCTGAGGTTTTAGACATAACCCTGGGGAACAACCTGTCGGGTGATATGATCTCGAGATGGAGAGTGTCATCGGAACCCTCCCTCTCGGATCATCGCATCATACAGTTTGACGTAGGGGCGAACGTGGTACCTAGGGTACCCACCAGGAATCCCAGGAAAACAGACTGGGAGGTATTTAGACGAGTAATTGAGGAGAACCTTCCAATTCTGGAAGGGGAAGACAGAGTCAGAAGTGGACTGGAATTAGATGATAGGGTAAACAGGCTCAACAGCATAATGTTGGAGGCCTTTAACTCTAGCTGTCGAGAACCTAGGGGCACCAAGTACAAAACCCCGTGGTGGTCCAAAAAGCTCTCAGAAATGAGGAGCAAAGTGCGGAGTCTGTTCAATAGGGCAAGACGCACTGGCCACTGGGAGGAGTACTCGACACATCTAACTGAGTACAACAAGGAGATAAGGAGATCTAAAAGAAACAGCTTTAGGACCTTCTGTGAGAGAATAGAATCCACTCCGGAGGCAGCCAGGCTCCATAAGGCCATGGCTAAGGAGCAGGGAGACACTAGGATGGCGCTAAAACTTCCCACGGGGGGGGTTCACGCGCAATGAGGAAGAAAGGGCTAAGGCCCTGCTGGACGCTCACTTTCCAGAATCATCCACCGACCTAGAGGAGACAGAATCCCATTGGGTGCGGCCCACACGGCAAGACTGGCAATTGGCGAGAACGTTGTTCTCACAAAGTTCAGTCAAGTGGGCCGTATCTTCGTTTGAGAGTTATAAATCCCCTGGGGTGGACGGTGTATATCCGATATTTTTGCAACAAGGAGATACGCTCATCCCTTATTTGTCGGGCATCATGAGGGATAGTCTAGCACTAGCCTACATACCGGCAATATGGAGACGAGCCAGAGTTGTATTTCTACCAAAAGTGGGGAAAAAGGATTACTCTTTAGCGAAATCCTTCAGACCAATCAGCTTGACCTCCTTTGTCCTGAAGACAATGGAGAAAATAGTCGACCATGAGATTAGATCGAACGCCCTGAGGCACAGCCCACTGCATGTAGGCCAGCATGCATACAGGACGGGAAGATCAACGGACACTGCCCTGTACCAGCTGACCTCGGAAATCACCAGCGCGTTCGACTGTGGAGAAGTGGTGGTATGCGCCTTTCTTGACATAGAGGGGGCTTTTGACAACACATGTCACGATAGCGTAAGTCGTGCACTAGAGAGGAAAGGAGTACAGGGAACCGTTATACGATGGATCAACGCCCTGCTCAAAACAAGACTGGCGGAAACTCAGGTTGAGAACCGCACGGTTCAAATTAGAACCACGAGGGGGTGCCCACAAGGGGGGTCCTGTCACCCCTCCTATGGAGCGTAGTGGTAGATGAACTGTTGGAGATGCTAACCAGTAATGGCATTAGATGCCAGGGGTATGCAGACGACATAGTAATCATAGCAAGAGGGAAATTCGAGAACACCCTCTGTGACATTATACAAAGAGCATTAAATCTAACAAAGGAGTGGTGTGCTGGAGTGGGCCTCAATATCAACGCCAGCAAAACAGCCATAATTCCCTTTACCAAGAGAAGAACTCTTCCGGGACTGAGAACAATCACACTAGGTGGGGAAGACTTGGTGGCAGTTTCCGAAGTAAAATACTTGGGGGTTACATTTGACTCCAAGCTACTATGGAGGAAACATGTCGATAACACGACAGCCAAGGCAACCAGGGCAATTATGGTGTGCAGAAGAATCGCGGGCAAATCTTGGGGATGCAGCCCCAAGGTGCTAAGGTGGATGTACACCATGATAGTTAGACCCATAATAACCTACGGAGCGGTGGCATGGGCACCCAGATCGACCCTAATAACGGTGAGGAAATCCCTCACCAAACTCCAGCGTTTGGCCTGCGTATGCATAACGGGAGCCATGCGTACCTGCCCTACTACGGCAATGGAGGTGCTACTCGATCTGAGTCCCCTGCACATAGTAATTGAACAGGCAGCCAAACGAACCATGCTAAACATAGCAAGGGAAGGGACTGGCAGAGGCAGAGTCATTTCGTCCACGGGAGCAGACAGACTAATAAAACAACTCCCGATCTGTCAACTTCCTAGAGACGATATCGCGAAGACTACGAGATTCGAAAAAAGATTTAAAATAGAACTAGGTGACAAGATCACCTGGGACGCCTCCAAAGTGGAAGGTTTCCACCAGGGCAGACCACTGGTATGGTACACGGACGGGTCAAAAACTCAAGAAGGGATTGGAGCCGGAATAACAAGCCCCCGATCTAACGTGTCCATACCCCTTGGAGAATATCCGAGCATATTTCAGGCGGAAGTAGCTGCGATAAGCGCTTGTGCAGACATAAATCTGCAGCGTGGCTACATCAATGAGAATATAGTGATACTAAGCGACAGCCAGGCGGCCCTAAAAGCAATCTGGGCATGTGAAATAAGATCTCTAGTGGTACTGGAGTGCGTGGACAGATTAAATAATCTAGCATCTCGCAACAGGGTCCGACTAGCATGGGTCCCGGGCCATGCTGGGGTGGAAGGAAACGAGCGAGCTGATCAACTTGCTCGTATTGCGGCAGCAACAAAGCCCATAGGCCCAGAACCCTTTCTGGGCATCGGCCCACACACCATAAAAGAGAGACTGAGGAGAGAAGAGCAGGATTTGAGAGAGGTACACTGGCGTCAGACCACCGGGCTACGTCAGGCGAAGGCAATGATGGGCGGTTACAGCACTAAAAGATTTGAAAACATAATCTGCCTGCCCAAGAACAACCTTAGGATCATCACAGGAGTCCTCACAGGTCACTGTAGGCTCAAAGAACTTATGCACAGATTGGGCATTGCATCCAGTAGTCTGTGCCGTTTCTGTGATGATGAGAACGAAACTGCGGAGCACATAGTGTGCAGATGCGACGCTCTCTCCAGAAGTAGGCTAAGGATCCTAGGATCCACAACTCTGGAGAGCAGGCACATACATCAACTGAGGCCGACCTTGATTCTGGATTTCCTGAAGGTGATCGGCCTGGAAGATGTGCTATGAGACTATGAGGGCACAATAGATCTATAGGTCGCAGTGCGATTACCTCTACTACTATTATTATTATTATTAGGCGGGCATCGTCACCTTCCCTAGTAAGGATTCGGACATTCCAAGAGCATGCCCTGATTTCATTAATCATAGTCCTAGTTCGTTTGCTGTGGTCGTTATCTGAAGAAAGAGTTATCATATCCGAGGCTCGGTTGTTAGATCTCATTGGAATTTTGTTTTATGTGGTGGGTCCCAAACCCTACGCACAACCCGTTTCTCGAGGAGTTGGATTTAAGTAACACATTTATATAGCGAGTTGTGCGCTGGGTTTGGGACCCGCCACGTAAAAAATTTAGTCCAATGAAAAATTTAAAAAAGCCTCGGATGAGAACCCACTTTAATGTTGACGACCCGGCAAAACGAATTAAGGACAATGAGAAGGATATTAGGGCATGTACCTGGAACCTTTCCAGGGAACGTACTGCTGCCCGACTGTTTGATGTCCTCTCTAACGCAAAGGCCGACATCACCGCCCTACAGGAAATGCGATGGACGGGACAAGGAAAGACGACCATCGGACCTTGTGACAGTGGCCAGACACGCAGCAAATCGCGTGGTGTAGGATTTGTGGTGGGAAAGCAGGGTGCGGTGAACGCTCAAAATACGATCTCTCAAACAACTTATCACTTCATAAAATTCAGTGGATGGTATTTCTCGAGAGTGAGTAAGCTACATTTTTAACGAATGCACGTGCAATCTCTCGCAAGCAACAGCAATGGTGCAAGCGTTGTCAATTCTATTTTTAGGCATCGTTCGTTAGTTGCGAGCGTGCATAGCAAAACCCCAACAATAGCTGTTATTGAAAAGAGCACTTACGCTATTTCTCGCGATTGTTTGCGATTTCTGGCGATCGCGAGCGTTTGTTTGAAAATCAATTCCATTTACTTAGGTTAGGTTCAAGTGGCTGCGGCAGAGGCACACTTAGGCCACTTTTGAAAGGCCCGTTGTGATACCACCAACACAAGGAAAGTCAGTCCCGGGACCCAGCCATATGGAAAATCCCTGAGTTGTTAGGATTTTCCACATAGCAGAATCCCGGGACTGACACTCCTAAACCAACACCGTTACTCCTCCTCGAACCACTTAGATGACTTTATGAAGCCCATCAAGTCCTTTATGTTCAGTTGCGCGATCTGGCTTAGGCTATCCAGGAACGGAACTCCCAAAAAGCGCGTTCTCGCCCCGCTTAAAGCCGGACAGTTGCAGATGAGGTGCTCCACTGTTTCCTCCTCCTCATCATCTTTGCAACTCCTGCAGCATCGTCGGTAGGGCACACCTAGCCTTTCTGCATGCCTACCAATGAGGCAGTGACCGGTTTATACCCCTATAAATATGCAGATTTCCCTCCTAGTTAGGGCATAAATGCGTCTAGACCTTTTAAGATCCCATTTTGGCCAGGTTTGTTTCGATATCCGACACCCTGGGGATTGCAGCCATCTTTCGTTGGCTTGACGGAGTGTGTGTTCCTTCAGCATTAGTTTGCCTGTGGCAAACGGCATACCTAAGCGCTCTTTATCCTGAAGAACCTGCTTGGTGGGGCCCTGCCTGGCAAGCTCGTCTGCCTTACAGTTTCCCTCAATGTCCCTATGTCCCGGGACCCATATGAGGTTTACGCGGTTCTGTTGGGCCATCTCCTGAAGAGATCGACGACAGCTGAGCGTCAGTTCAGAGTTGAACGTGTATGAGCCAAGGGATTTGATGGCCGCTTGGCTATCGCTGAAAATAGCGATATCTTCTCCGATAACACGTTTTCTTAACCAGGCCGCGGCGTCCAGGATAGCCGAGACTTCCGCCTGGAAGACGCTACAATGATTAGGTAGTCTGAAGGAGAGCTCAAGGTCCAAATCCCTTGAATAAACCCCTCCTCCAACTCTGCCGTCCAACTTCGAGCCGTCGGTGTATATGGAAGTGCCACCATTTGTTTCGGGACAGCAATCCGTCCTCTCCCAGTCTTCTCTGCTGGGAATGTTTATTTTGAAACAGCTATCCCCGAATGTAGTAGTCGCACAACGATCTGTGCTTAGAGGGAGAAAGCTGTAAGATTACAGAATACTGGAGTGTCCAATAGTACCCGAAGCCCAACTGGAGGTTTCTCTTAGGCGCAGAGCTGATGCCGCCGCTGACCTAAACCCTTCCAGATCCAGTGGCAAAATGCCCAGAATGACCTGGAGGGCTTCGTTGGGCGTTGTCCTTAGCGCACCGCTTATACACATCATATTGGATCTATGGACTTTCCGCAACAGATTCAGGTATGTTGCTTTGCTCAACGCAGGCCACCATACGACGACTCCATACAGCATGATTGGGCGAATGATGGCCGTGTAGATCCAACTGCATACTCTAGGGCTGAGCCCCCATTTTTTGCCAATGGCTCTTTTACATGTGTAAAGAGCGATGCAAGCTTTCTTCTGGCGCTGAAGAACATTCTCCTTCCAATTCAATTTCCTGTCCAGAACTATGCCTAGAAACTTGGCCTTATCCGACAAGCCCAGGCGCGTGCCATCTAGTTCTGGTAGGCTTAGTGGCGGTATTTTGTACCGGTTGGTGAAGAGGACAAGTTCCACCTTCCCCGGGTTGATACTAAGTCCGCAGCGAGAGGACCACGTCGAAACTTCTCGGAGTGCTACTTGCATCACGTCACACAGAGTTTGTGGGAACTTGCCTCTGAATGCAATAGCTAAATCGTCTGCGTATGCCACTATCCCAGCCTTAGGGATAAACACTACCGTGGCGCTTCTCCAGGAGCCCGGAATGTGGTTGAGAGCCAGGCAGGCTGTGAAGAGAAATACCAGCCATTTAGCTGATGTCTCCAACGTGTTTATAAGTTGCGCTGGGATAATCCCGTCCGGCCCGGCAGCCTTATACGGTTCAAAGCTCTTAACTGCCCACCTTACTCTTTCCTCAGTGATGGGTATATTTACTGCCAGGTTTGTTGCAGGTGCTAGTGGTGCGTCATGCAGATTCCCCGGAAAATGTGTATTCAAGAGCAGCTCAAGGGTTTCCTCTTCCGTGCTGGTCCAGGATCCGTCAGGTTTTCGCAAATAGCTGGTGGCTGTTTGACTTTTCGAGAGGACTCGTCTAAGTCTCTCTGTGTCGTCGACCTTTTCGACGCCAGTGCAGAAATTTCTCCACGAGGTTCTCTTCGCCTGTCTCAGAGCTTTTTTGTAGGCCCTTAGTTTAGCTTTATATTCGTGCCAATGAGGCTCAGAGCCGAAGATCTTGGCCTTGTTAAATTGTTTCCGGCATGATTTGCGGAGCGAGTCCAAATCGTGGGACCACCAATGTGGCCTGTGTTTACCGCGTGGTTTTGGCACGGGACAAGCCTGTCCTAGAGCATTTGAGAGCGCCGATGTAAATGTAGTAACAAGATCCTCCAGCTCCTCTACTGATGAAGGGGCTTGTGAGGGCAGTACTGGTAGGTCTCTGTCTAATATTTCATTGTGTAACTGCCAATTAGTTTTACGTGGATTGCGCTTCATGATTGGATGTTCTACAATAAAGTCTAAAACCATTTCTATGTAACGGTGGTCGGAGAATGAATGTTCTTCCAGAACCCGCCATTTTCTGACCCACTCATAAGCGCCTTCACTACAGATAGTGAGGTCTATGACCTCCCTGCGGGTCTTAGTGATAAAAGTAGGCTCATTACCCACGTTGCAAATCACCAGGTTGGTTGTTAAGAGGTAATCAAACAGAGACTCGCCCCTGGCATTGATGTCGGAGGTCCCCCATTGGACATGGTGAGCATTAGCGTCCGCTCCAATAATAAGATTACCCGTGCAGAAATTTGACACCAGGTCTTTCACCTCCGTTTGTGGTGGGGGTTCTTCGGCGTCGTAGGGCATATAGACCGACGCCACCGTCAGGCGGGTGCTGTCGACCGTTAGACTGATAGCGGTAATATCACCATTGGAGTAGTTAGGTAGGAGAAAGGAGTTCAACTCAGACTTGACCAAAATACACGTTCTGACTTTGCTCTCTTCGCTGGCTCGGATAAGCTTGAAGCCCTTAGTCCCCAATCCGCAGATTCTCGAGCTATTGACCCAGGGTTCTTGGATGAGGACCACATCCACGTCGCCTTTAGAAAGACGACTACTTAAAGCAGCCGAAGCCACTTTAGATTTGTGCAGATTAATCTGAAGCACCACCAACATGAGAGCGCACAGACTTCCCTGCCGTCCCCATATCGTCGAGGTTTGCCCCATCCCGGAGGTTGCCTATTCCATTTGGTAAAATAAGATTTTTTTTTGAGAATGTAGAAATATCTTTAAGGTTTTCCTGATAACTTAAAGTAAAAAATAATAGTTCCCAGTTTTATAACAAAATTTAAGATATACTTAAATTTTTTTTAAGTGCTATTATATGTATGCATATGGATATACATATGTATGTACACGTCAGTATGTAAGCTTCTTTAGCACATTGGTTTGGCAGATTTATATGAAAAAACCAGATCAGCATATTTAAATCTAAAGTATCAATGACAGACCTGTAGAAATTAATATCATGACCATAACATCAAAGCTTTAATATAAAGATCTTTGACTTTCAATATTATGTTTTCGCCGTTCTGCAAAATAAAACCAATATTATTTTCAAGGAAATCAAGTTTCTTTTCATTTGGCCCAATCTAATGCATATGTACATCATAGATATTAATATTTTTCAGAAAATTGTATGGAATACAATTTTGCGCAAACATCTGTTTAACCACTTTACGCTACCTAAAAAGGTTTATCGCTTATTTATACTAAACAGGTAAAGAAAAAAAATATTAAAAAATTCTATTCTATCAACATATGCACGAACTTAAGTGCATCTGAAAATTATTGGTATAACAATTGCCAACCAAGAATGCAACTAGTAAAAATTACCAGTCCTTGTGATCCCTTATACATGTGAGATGCAGCAAAAATATTTCTTAAAAACACATGTCTACATACTTGTGTACATGACCATAGATTATTTCTAAACAACGGTATTCATCATTGAGTTGACCTTGGGATTTTAGACAGTTTTTGGTTCCTTCCTAAAATTATATGCGTCAGTTTTTTTGTGTTTTTTACACGTTTTCTGATACGATTTCTGATGTTTTTGGGATAATTTTTTGGTGTTTTTGGGATCACTGTTTTTATCAGTATAGTATCCGGACCGTTTTCGGATACGAAAAATTCTGGAAAAACGAACCAACAGTAAATCCACCCCAACAGTAAAGTTTCCGGACCGTTTTCGGATACGAAAACCATGTAAAAATATACGATCGGTAAAACGTACGTTGCTCTGCTGGATGAGTTGGTCTTTTCTACACGTGTAATTTCTCTACCCGCCTATAAATTCTTTGAGGTTACACTTTCAATGTTTTGAATAAAAAAGTGTTCCCGTTTTTCATGACGTAAAAAACGGCGGAATTTTAACGTAAGTACGTTAAGACCGATGAGTCCTAGTCAGGGTAACGAAATCTCTATTTAGCAAGTTTCGGTACATACGCCGTATGGCCTTTTGCAAATACGTGGTATTGCGCGCCGACCGACGATTTGTTGAAAAGGTTGCTGGTACAGAAAAGCAGAACAAAAACAGAACATTTGCTTAAAAACAGAACATTTCTGTTATTTTCCTTAGAAAAAAAAATACGCAGAACAAGCTCCTTAAAAACAGAACTGTTCTGCCAAAAACAGAACGGATGGTCACCGTACCTATACCGGAACCCTTAAATAGCATAACAAAGAAAATAACTTTGTATATCGTATATAACACCTACATTTATTAAAATGTCAATTTCCTATATTTATATAGGAAAATAAGTGAACACCTATTTTTATACCCAGCGTACTAGTACTAGTACAAGGGTATATTAATTTTGTTCACATAACGGTAGTTTGTAACGGCACAAAATAATCGAGATAGATATAGGGTTCAATATATGTAAATTCTTAGTTTGAAAAGAGGATTTCATTCAGGCATGTCCGTTCGTCCGTCTGTCCGTCCGTCCGTCTGTGTACACGATAACTTGAGTAAAAATTGAGATATTTGCATGAAATTTTGAATACAGGTTACTCTTTGGCCAAGGTAGGTTGCTATTGAAAATGGGCGAAATCGGATGATAACCACGCCCCCTTTTTCGATATCGAAAATTTCGAAAATCACACAAATTGACATATCTCGGTAACTGAAATGGCTAAAATGATGTAATTTTATAGGTGAATCCAACCTTATGATTTTTCGAAAAATTTTTTATAGTGGGCGTGGCACCGCCCACTTTTAATCATGGAATTTTTGAAAATTTGACCGGTCGTAACTTTTAAACTAATTAAGATAGAACGATGAAATTTGTCACAAGGCATACTAGTATCGTTGGGAGTATATGTGATGAAACTGGATAAAATCGCCCCTCAACCATGCCCACTTTCGATATCGAAAATTTCGAAAAACACACAAATTGAGATATCTCGGTAACTGAAATGGCTAAAATGATATGTTTTCATAGGTGAATCACCCTGGTCATCCTCTTATGATTTCTCCATAAATTTTTTATAGTGGGCGTGGCACCGCCCACTTTTAAGGGTGGATTTTTTGAAAATTTGACTCGTCGTAACTTTTAAACTGATTAAGATAGAACGATGAAATTCGGCACAAGGCATACTAGTATCGCTGGGAGTATATCTGATGAAATTGCTTAAAATCGCCCCCCAACCATGCCCACTTTCGATATCGAAAATTTCGAAAAACACACAAATTGAGATATCTCGGTAACTGAAATGGCTAAAATGATATAATTTCATAGGTGAATCACCCTGGTCATCCTCTTATGCTTTCTCCATAAATTTTTTATAGTGGGATTTTAAGGGTGGATTTTTTAAAAATTTTAATGGTCGTAACTTTTAAACCGGTTAAGATAGAACGATGAAATTTGGCACAACGCATACTAGTATCGTTTGGAGTATATGTGATGAAATTGGATAAAATCGTCCTCCAACCATGTCCACTTTCGATATCGAAAATCACATAAATTGAAATAATTCGGTAACGGAAATTATGTAATTCCTCCTAGGGCCTAATGATTGTTATCCCGTTCTAAAAATTACCGCTGGGTATTGAATGTTCGGTTCACCCGAACTTAGACTTCCTTACTTGTTTTATTTCACCCATAGTGGTCAATTTTTTGAGTTATGAATTTTTGAATTTTAGGCATTTTGAGAATTGCATTTTTTCATTATTTTCTAATTCGTGAACTAATTGACGGAATTGGATCAAATTTTAGGACTGGCTCAATGATTGTTAGATCTATCTAAAAAAACTAAAATTAAAAATTAATTTTTTTTTAATTTTTTACAACATTTTTATAAAAAATTTGTAATTGAGGAAAAAGAGTATCTCTGAATGTTCTTTTAATAATTTGAATCTTTATCAAATGTCACAAATTGTGATTTTTCAATGTTTGATGTTTTTCCCATATTTGTATTAATAAAATCTTCACTTTGTTTACTTGCAAACTAATAACAGAAATAAATCTTGCACGTACAACTTTCTTTAAACAGATGAAATCAAAATTTTGCATCCACACCGTAAGAACGATCGCGATTGCTCAAAAATACAATCTTCTCAATTTGTACTCCTAACTTATCGCGAGAAATGCAAAGGCAAACGAGCGTTGTTTAAAACATCGAAAACATGTTTCGTTTCTTAACGAGTGTATGCATTTATTTTATGTTTATACATTGGAAACGAGCGAGCATACAAACGCGATCGCTCGTAGCAAGGCTGCTGCTATGAAAAATCGTTTGTTTACAATCTCCTAGCAATGAAATAATGCAGTTATTGTTTTAACTACCGCTCGTTTGCCTTAGCGTTTCTCGCGATATGTTAAGAGCGCAAAATGAGAAAGGGTGAGAAAACCATATGATTGAGAATTCGCGATCGAATTTTTCCCCACCCTGTGGGAAAGAGACTTCGCCGCCAAGTACTAGCGTTTACTCCTGTGGACGAGCGTCTCGCTGCGATCCGGATCAATGCGATGTTTTTCAACATAACATTTATCTGCGCCTATGCGCCGACTGAGGAGACGGACGACGCAGAGAAGGACTCCTTCTACGATAAACTTGCCCTCGTGAAGGGTGGATACCTTGCCGCGGTACGAGGGCTTAAGTCGATAGCCACAGGGCTACGCTGCCCTTGTGATCATAGCTCCGTACGGCACTTCATCACGAGAGCAGCCTAGCCTCTCTGGCGCGACGACAAAGATCTTCCCCCTCCCAATCCAGGGTGTTATGCGAAACCGTGCCCATTGGACGTTTGCAGCCGGGAGGCAAATCGTGGCTGTATTTGAACGGAGCCTCTCTGATACCGGGTCGCCTCAGAGAGTAAGCATGGCCTTACCGCGGTACGGGGCTCTGCCGCGGCGGACGACATATTTTCCCCTACTCTTCCCTTGACCCTAAGCTGGCCGTGTCCGGCGATGGGTCGTACGAACAAGATGAACTCAAATTATCCAAATAAAAACGATAAACCTAAAAAACAAACAACGCCAAATTTCACTCCTCAGCAAAGGAGAGCTATGGAGGAACAGGCGAGAAAGCAACAACAACGCCGGAGGACCACCTCCGTTCCACAATCAAGGGGGGGATCGACAGCGATGGCAACTACGAGTCGATCAACCAACCCTCTATCGACTAAGATTGACTTGATGGGAGCTAGCACCAGTGCGGTTGCCAACGCAACTAAGCGGACAACGGCAGATGCTAAACTCCCATCAACCGCTGATATGAAAACCAGTATCTTTACGTCTGTGGCAGCGGTCTCACGACCTGGCCTCGGAGTTTCGAAGGAGAAGGAAGCTGCAACTGAGATTTCGGCAAGGAGAGCGACCGCGATGGCAACTACGGGTCCGCACTCCCAGGAGACATCTCCCCGCCGCTTCACATACCACGAGAAAAGATTGGCTGCAAAGATCCTGAAGAGGTATGAAGGGGTACCGCAGGAATCGCTGTCGCCGAATTCCAGTAAATCGGTAGAGCTAGCGAAAGCTGTGATACCGGATTTCCAAAATTCTTACATGCCAAAGAGGTTAAAAGTTAACCCTTTCAAGCGCCAGAGATCGGACCTGGAGTTGAATCCCCCTCCCAAGCGGCATCAGAATACCCCTGGAGCGGGCAAACTAAGCTTTGCTGAGGTAACCAAGGACAGGATCCTTATAGGCGTCCTGGACCGAGGCAATGACCGCCTGGCCATCCCTAAGGACCGGTGGCGTTACGTGCGAAATGAACTCGGCAACATTCTTCTCAATGTTGCTCCAGAGTTTCCGGGTAGTTCGGCGCGAGTAACGGATGCGGGTTGGCACCAGGGTCAGATTAAATTACTCGCATGCGAGGATGCAAAAACCGTAGCACTACAAGGCAGCAGCTGCTAAGCTGGGTGAAGTCTACAAGGGCGCAAAGATAGAGGTCGTCGACTGGAAGGACATTCCAGCTCGTCCAAGGGCAAGGGCGTGGATTCCGGCCATCCCTGACGAACCCGAGAGAATTCTCGGGATGCTACGGCTAATGAATCCGTCCCTGCCAACGCATGACTGGAGTGTCAATCTGGTCGGGGATGCGGTAGGGCCCGACAGACAGGTGGTGTTCACCATGAATAAAGAGTCAATCGAGCCCCTCAAAAGGTGCAATGGCCTAGTACACTACAGCGTAGGCCAGATCGTTATCCACGTATATCGTGGTGATGCTCAGCGCGCTGCCTTCTCGGCTGCTCCGGGGGAACCGGAAAACGAATTACCAGAAGAGGAAGCGGAGGATTCCGATGCGGAAAGCATGTTATCCGCCACGTCCCTTGGCGATAGTGCTGTGAACAACTCGGAGATGGAGGACAGCCTACAGGACGAGGTAGCCCTCGACGTCACGGTGGTAGCAGCCAACGCTGAGCGATTAACATCTAACGCTGCAGACAGCAAGACTCCTGCAACGCCATATCGGGCAGTTAATCGGAACAACTCGTCGTTGATAGGCAACCTCCGGGATGGGGCAAACCTCGACGATATGGGGACGGCAGGG
The DNA here is from genome assembly GCA_964058755.1 of Campiglossa producta. NCBI lineage: Eukaryota > Metazoa > Arthropoda > Insecta > Diptera > Tephritidae > Campiglossa > Campiglossa producta. The sequence continues at coordinate 78,116,507 of CAXKVI010000003.1, read as the reverse complement.
AAGTCTGTGCGCTCTCATGTTGGTGGTGCTTCAGATTAATCTGCAAAAATCTAAAGTAGCTTCGGCTGCTTTAAGTAGTCGTCTTTCTAAAGGCGACGTGGATGTGGTCCTCATCCAAGAACCCTGGGTCAATAGCTCGAGAATATGCGGTTTGGGGACTAAGGGCTTCAAGCTCATTCGAGCCAGCGAGGAGAGCAAAGTCAGAACGTGTATTTTGGTCAAGTCTGAGTTGAACTCCTTTCTCCTACCTAACTACACCAATGGTGATATTACCGCTATCAGTCTAACGGTCGACAGCACCCGCCTGACGGTGGCGTCGGTCTATATGCCCTACGACGCCGAAGAACCCCCACCACAAATGGAGGTGAAAGACCTGGTGTCAAATTTCTGCACGGGTAATCTTATTATTGGAGCGGACGCTAATGCTCACCATGTCCAATGGGGGAGCTCCGACATCAATGCCAGGGGCGAGTCTCTGTTTGATTACCTCTTAACAACCAACCTGGTGATTTGCAACGTGGGTAATGAGCCTACTTTTATCACTAAGACCCGCAGGGAGGTCATAGACCTCACTCTCTGTAGTGAAGGCGCTTATGAGTGGGTCAGAAAATGGCGGGTTCTGGAAGAACATTCTTTCTCCGACCACCGTTACATAGAAATGGTTTTAGACTTTATTGTTGAACAACCAATCATGAAACGCAATCCACGTAACACTGATTGGCAGTTACACAATGAAATATTAGACAGAGACCTCCCAGTACTGCCCTCACAAGCCCCCTCATCAGTAGAGGAGCTGGAGGATCTTGTTACTACATTTACATCGGCGCTCTCAAATGCTCTAGGACAGGCTTGTCCAGTGCCAAAACCACGCGGTAAACACAGGCCACATTGGTGGTCCTACGATTTGGACTCGCTCCGAATATCATGCCGGAAACAATTTAACAAGGCCAAGAGCTTCGGCTCTGAGCCTCATTGGCACGAATATAAAGCTAAACTAAGGGCCTACAAAAAAGCTCTGAGACAGGCGAAGAGAACCTCGTGGAGAAATTTCTGCACTGGCGTCGAAAAGGTCGACGACACAGCGAGACTTAGACGAGTCCTCTCGAAAAGTCAAACAACCATCAGCTATTTGCGAAAGCCTGACGGATCCTGGACCAGCACGGAAGAGGAAACCCTTGAGCTGCTCCTGAATACACATTTTCCGGGGAATCTGCATGATGCACCACTAGCACCTGCAACAAACCTGGCAGTAAATATACCCATCACTGAGGAAAGAGTAAGGTGGGCAGTTAAGAGCTTTGAACCGTATAAGGCTGCCGGGCCGGACGGGATTATCCCCGCGCAGCTTATAAACACGTTGGAGACATCAGCTAAATGGCTGGTATTTCTCTTCACAGCCTGCCTGGCTCTCAACCACATTCCGGGCTCCTGGAGAAGCGCCACGGTAGTGTTTATCCCTAAGGCTGGGAAGGCATCCCACTGCGAGCCAAAAGACTACAGACCGATCAGTCTCTCGTCCTTTGTACTAAAAACCTTTGAGAGGATATTAAGCGACTACCTCTTAACGACTATTGATAGCAACCTTATCTCTAGCTATCAGCATGCATACACCAAGGGTAAATCAACAGAAACCGCTCTGCACAGCCTAGTGTCTGTCATTGCGAAATCGCTGTGTGAAAAGGACTACTGTCTCGTGGCCCTCCTAGACATTGAGGGGGCTTTCAACAATATAAGCCCGGAGGCTATCAACTCCGCTCTAACTAATCTGGGAGTAGATAGACCTCTAACTGGTTTAATTGTCCAACTTTTAATGGGAAGGAAAATAGCTTCTTCACTTGGTACGGTTGAGTTATCACGCTATGTCACAAGGGGAACACCCCAGGGTGGTGTTCTTTCCCCGCTTTTATGGAACCTCACAGTCAACTCGTTGCTACGTGACACAAGCTGGGGGGGCGGGAAGATAGTGGCATACGCAGACGATTTAGCTATTGCATTCAGAGGCAAGTTCCCACAAACTCTGTGTGACCTGATGCAAGTAGCACTGCGAGAAGTTTCGACGTGGTCCTCTCGCTGCGGACTTAGTATCAACCCAGGGAAGGTGGAACTTGTCCTCTTCACCAACCGGTACAAAATACCGCCACTAAGCCTACCAGAACTAGATGGCACGCGCCTGAGCTTGTCGGATAAGGCCAAGTTTCTAGGCATAGTTCTGGACAGGAAATTGAATTGGAAGGAGAATGTTCTTCAGCGCCAGAAGAAAGCTTGCATCGCTCTTTACACCTGCAAAAGAGCCATTGGCAAAAAATGGGGGCTTAGCCCTAGAGTATGCAGTTGGATCTACACGGCCATCATTCGCCCAATCATGCTTTATGGAGTCGTCGTATGGTGGCCTGCGCTGAGCAAGGCAACATACCAGAATCTGTTGCGGAAAGTCCATAGATCCAATATGCTCTGTATAAGCGGTGCGCTAAGGACAACGCCCAACGAAGCCCTCCAGGTCATTCTGGGCATTTTGCTACTTGATCTGGAAGGGTTTCGGTCAGCGGCGGCATCAGCTCTGCGCCTAAGAGAAACCTCCAGTTGGGCTGCGGGTACTATTGGACACTCCAGTATTCTGGAATCTTACAGCTTTCTCCCTCTAAGCACAGATCGTTGAGCGACTACTACAGTCGGGGAAAGCTGTTTCAAAATAAACATTCCCAGCAGAGAAGACTGGGAGAGGACGGATTGGTGTCCCGAAACAAATGGTGGCACTTCCATATACACCGACGGCTCGAAGTTGGACGGCAGAGTTGGAGGAGGCGTTTATTCAAGGGATTTGGACCTTGAGCTCTCCTTCAGACTACCTGATCATTGTAGCGTCTTCCAGGCGGAAGTCTCGGCAATCCTGGACGCCGCGGCCTGGTTAAGCAAACGTGTTATCGGAGAAGATATCGCTATTTTCAGCGATAGCCAAGCGGCCATCAAATCCCTTGGCTCATACACGTTCAACTCTGAACTGACGCTCAGCTGTCGTCGATCTCTTCAGGAGATGGCCCAACAGAACCGCGTAAAACTCATATGGGTCCCGGGACATAGGGACATTGAGGGAAACTGTAAGGCAGACGAGCTTGCCAGGCAGGGCACGACCAAGCAGGTTCTTCAGGATAAAGAGCGCTTAGGTATGCCGTTTGCCACATGCAAACTAATGCTGAAGGAGCACACACTCCGTCAAGCCAACGAAAGATGGCTGCAATCCCCAGGGTGTCGCATATCGAAACAAACCTGGCCAAAATGGGATCTTAAAAGGTCTAGACGCATTTATGCCCTAACTAGGAGGGAAATCTGCATATTGATAGGGGTATTAACCGGTCACTGCCTCATTGGTAGGCATGCAGAAAGGCTAGGTGTGCCCTACCGACGATGCTGCAGGAGTTGCAAAGATGAGGAGGAGGAGGAAACAGTGGATCACCTCATCTGCAACTGTCCGGCTTTAAGCGGCGCGAGAACGCGCTTTTTGGGAGTTCCGTTCCTGGATAGCCTAAGCCAGATCGCGGAACTGGACATAAAGGACTTGATGGGCTTCATAAAGTCATCTAAGTGGTTCGAGGAGGAGTAACGGTGTCGGTTTAGGAGTGTCAGTCCCGGGATTCTGCTATGTGGAAAATCCCAACAACTCAGGGATTTTCCATATGGCTGGGTCCCGGGACTGACTTTCCTTGTGTTGGTGGTATCACAACGGGCCTTTCAAAACTGGCCTAAGTGTGCCTCTGCGGCAGCCACTTGAACCTAACCTAACCTAACGATAAACTTGAACAGACTTATGATCGCTGCCCCCAACATGATACCAAAATCGTGCTCGGCGACTTTAATGCCAAGGTGGGCAAGGAAGGAGTCTTTGGTCCTACAGTTGGAAAATTTAGTCTCCACGATATAACATCACCCAACGGCACTTGGTTGATTGACTTCGCCTCTGCTCGCAATATGGTCATCAGTAGTACTAGGTTCCAGCATAAACGAATACAACAAGCCACTTGGCTGTCCCTTGATCAAAGAACAAGAAACCAGATTGATCATGTCATGATCGACGGCAGACATAGCTCCACCGTTCTAGACGTGCGTACCCTGCGTGGTCCCAATATCGACTCGGACCATTATTTTGTCGCAGCCAAGATACGCACACGCCTCTGTGCAGCAAAGAAAGTGCGCACAGTAACGGAAGGAAAGTTTGACGTCGAGAAGCTGCGCATGACACAGACTGCTGATAACTTCTCCACTCGGCTCTCACACCTGCTATCAGAGGGCAATCCTCGACCTAACGATGTAACCGAGCAATGGAAGCATATCTCTCACTCATTGCGTACCGCCGCTGAGGCCACTATAGGGTTCCAGAGAGCCCGCAGGAACAACTGGTACGATGAGGAATGCAAAGCTGCCTCGAAAAAGAAGGCCGCTGCCTACAAGGAGACGTTGCGAACGGCCGCAACCCGCAGTGTATGGCAACGCTATCGTGAGGCAAAGAAGGAAGAGAGGCGCCTTTTCAGAAAAAAGAAAAGTGAGGCCGAAAGGCGTGAGTGTGATGAGCTTGAGATCCTGGCTGCCAGGAATGATGCCCGAAAATTCTATGAAAAGATCCGGCGGATGACGGAAGGTTTTAAGACCGGGGCAAGTTCCTGTAAGGACAATAATGGCGACCTGGTAACCGACGTACAGAGTGTACTTAAATTATGGAGGGAGCACTTCTCCTCACTGCTAAACTGCGAGGGAGACGTCGAACCCGATACCCCAATCCCTGACGATGGAAAAGTCGTCCCACCACCTGACTATAATGAAGTGAGGATAGCTATATCCAGGCTCAAGAACAACAAATCGCCTGGAAAAGACGGACTACCCGCCGAGCTGTTCAAACACGGAGGCGAAGAGCTGGTAAAAAGAATGCATAAGCTCTTATGCAGAATATGGTCAGATGAGTGCATGCCTCCGGATTGGAATTTAAGTGTGCCCTGCCCAATCCACAAGAAAGGCGATCCCGCTAACCGCTCCAACTACCGCGGAATCAGTCTTCTTAATATCGCATATAAGGTTCTTTCTAGCGTATTGTGTGAAAGACTGAAGCCCTTCGTAGACAAAGTGATTGGACCTTATCAGTGTGTCTTTAGACCTGGTAAGTCTACCAACGACCAGATTTTCACCATACGTCGAATCCTGGAGAAGACCCATGTTAAAAGAATAGACACACACCATCTCTTTGTCGATTTCAAAGCCGCTTTTGACAGCGCAAAAAGGAGTTGCCTGTGTGCCGCCATGTCTGAATTTGACTTCCCTGCAAAGCTTATACGGCTTTGCCAAATGACGTTAAGCAATACCAACAGCTCCGTCAGAATCGGGAACGATCTCTCAGCCATTTGAAACCAAACGAGGCTTCAGACAGGGCGACTCCCTTTCGTGCGATTTCTTCAACCTGATGCTGGAGAAGATAATTCGAGCAGCAGAGCTAAACCGCAACGGTATAATCTATTACAAGAGCGTGCATTTGCTGTCGTATGCCGATGATATTGATATCATTGGTCTTAACAACCTCGCCGTAAGCGCTGCCTTCTCTGGACTGGATAAGGAAGCAAAAAAAGTGGGTCTTGCGGTCAAAGAGGACAAGAGCAATACACTCGGGGTGACCCTGTCTGACATTTAGGCAGGGCTACACCTCGCTACAACAACAACAACAAGACGAAGTATTTGCTGCCATCAAAGAAAGAATCGGCGTACCTGCGCCTTGGCAGCCACTGTTAATAGTTACAAATTTGAAGCTGTGAGGGACTTCGTCTATTTGGGAACAAGTATTAACACCGAAAATAATATCAGTCTAGAAATCCAACGGAGAATCACTTGCCAACAAGTGCTACTTTGGACTGAGTAGGCAATTGAGAAGTAAAGTCCTCTCTCGAAGAACAAAGATCACGCTCTATAAGTCTCTCATCATACCTGTCCTGATGTATGGCTCAGATTCATAGACAATGTCAATAGGAGATTAGATGACCCTTGGAGTATTTGAGAGAAAAGTTCTCCGGAAGATTTATGGGCCTTCCCGTGATGCCAACGGCGAGTATCGAAGGAAATTTAATGATGAGCTGTACGAGCTTTACGCAGACCTGACCATAGCAGCGAATTAAAGCCCAAAGGCTCCGCTGGCTGGGTCATGTTATGCGAATGGACAAAGAAGCTCCAGCACAGAAGGTTTTCCTATCGTCACCTGAGTTCGGCAGCAGAGGAAGGGGGAGGCCTCGACTGAGATGGAAATAACGGGTGGAGGATGACTTGAACTCCCTTGGGGTTTCCAATTGGCGCCAGTTATCGCTAAAAAAGGAATGACTGGCGTGCTTTGATAGGCAACGGCCAAAATCGCATAGGCGGTTAAGCGCCAATAATTGATGATGATGATTTATATAGCGAGCCGCTTGATCCAAGACAGACGCCCGTTTGCAGCCGCATCTCATGATGACAGACGCTGCTGTGGAATCCCCTGGCAAGCCCTTAAACAATTATGTCGGAGTGGCCTTGTCAGGTTGTCGACTTCTCACATCAGTTCACCACCGAACGGTTGTTCAGTGGCTATCCAGAGGATACGACTCGGACGTAGTGATCTGCTTGGACCGCACATAGAAGAATCGCTCTGGCCATTCCCAGTTGAATGGCGGTCAGAAGCTTTCCCCACTTGCGCGGGGAAACGATTATAAATTTTAAATTAAATAATTATACAAAGATTATACAAAAACTAAATTATTTAAATACTTTAATCTCCATTTTTATTATTTTATATACTTTTTCTGTAAACTCCTCCAGAATTTATTTTATTTTTTTTTAAATGCAACGATCACCAGTTCGTACACGCAATCTTATAGCACTAGAAAATATAAATGATAATCCAACTCACTCTCCAGACTTAAATATTACACAAAATATACACTCTAACAATATTATACAAAATGAATATAACTTTAGAGGGAACTCATCAAAATCTATTAAATTACCTACTTTTTGGGAAGACTGTCCTGATGCATGGTTTCTCCTTGCGGGAGGACAATTCGAAATTAACAATATTCAAGATGATAATATTAAATTTCAGAATATATTAATTTCTCTTCAACGCGAGACAATTTCCAAAATTATTGATATTATTAATCCATCTCCCGTGTTTGATAAATATAATACAATTAAGAGAACTTTATGTGAAAGATATTCTCTTAGTGAAGAGAAGAAACTAGAAAAACAATTTTCTAACACTGAACTAGGAGATCGTACACCATCTGAAATGTATAGGTATATGAAATCACTTATAGGTTTCAACTAATAATAATCTGATATTTGTTGGTATAATAGAAAATTCAAAAATAATGCTTATAAATGTATAAAACCTTGTAATTTTAATAGACATTCAAATTTTTTAAACTAAAACGTCCAACTATTATGGTGGCTAATTATGAAAGTGACGTTAAATCATCTCGCCGCCTATTTATTTTCGACAAATTTAAGGTTTAAGACGCGATTTTGAATTTCCTTTCATTTTAGCAGATATTTCAAATCCAATTATTGGTGCTAACTTTTTAGAAAAATTTGGTATATTAGTAGATATTAAAAATAAACTTATACAAGATTCAGAAACTAAATTAAAGGTATCAGGATTATCTGCTTTTTGTGACATATTTTCACTTAAAATACCAATTTCTGAAAACAAATTTACTAATCTTTTGAATGATTTTCCTTCAATTACACTGGTCGACGGCCAAAATTTACCAGAGACGCCGTTATGAAATTCGTATGTAAAACCACCCCCTGATTTCGAAAATCGAGTTCATTTTTGATTCTATGGTACCGTTTTTGAGATATTTGCATTTTACCGTTATTCGAAAAAACAAAAAAGATGGCTCCCTTTAATTACATATATCTCACGAACGGGTCAAGCGATTGCAAAAAGGTTGACAGAATCAAAAAGACGATAAAATTTGCTATAAATGCATCATACATTGTTTTTTGCTCAACCAGATAGTTTTTGAGATATTAGCTTATCATTTCATATTTTTGTTTTCTTTTATGAAAAAATATGAAAAAAATTACTCTTTGCGTGGACAGCATTCCAAAACCACACCTTTTTTTCTAGATATTTTTTCTTTACGTAGAGCTCTGTTTTATTAGAAAAAAGATAAGCTATCATCGAAGAAAATCGATGTAAAACTACGTAAGTTATAAGCGATCAAATAAAAATACCCAGGTTGCGCAATTTCAACGTATAGCTTAAAACGTATGTATGGTATAAGTAAGAGAGAAATATCAAGCTATGATGGGTGATTACTGCTGGTTTCTCATAAGAGAAACCGATCCTAAACTGAATAATCGTCAAAGTAGAACACATAATTATTTCGACTACATAGTAAAATCAAATTAAGATAAAGATTGTTAGAATATAGTATAAACATAAATAAATTAAAAAAAAAAGTAAAAAATATGGGTAATTTCATTCATGAATTAAACTTTGAACTCAATAGAAACAGAGCATAGCTTGATATTTCTCTCTTACTTATACCATACATACGTTTTGAGCTATACGTTGAAATTGCGCAACCTGGGTATTTTTATTTGATCGCTTATAACTTACGTAGTTTTACATCGATTTTCTTCGATGATAGCTTATCTTTTTTCTAATAAAACAGAGCTCTACGTAAAGAAAAAATATCTAGAAAAAAAGTTGTGGTTTTGGAATGCTGCCCACGCAAAGAGTAATTTTTTTCATATTTTTTCATAAAAAAAAACAAAAACAATGTATGATGCATTTATAGCAAATTTTATTGTTTTTCCGATTCTGTAAACTTTTTTGCAATTGCTTGACCCGTTCGTGAGATATACGCAATTAAAGGGCGCCATCTCTTTGGTTTGTTCGAATAACGGTAAATTGCAAATATTTCAAACACGGTACCATAGAATCAAAAATGAACTCAATTTTCGAAATCAGGGGGTGATTTTACATACGAATTTCATAACGGCATTTCTGGTAAAGCGAAAAAGTTGAAATTCGTGGTCCAGTGTTATCTGTGAACCAGATTACACTAAGCCAGTGCAACATCAAACGGTTCATCGAATAGAAACGAAAGGAGTCTACCTTTTTCAAAACCTCGTCGTCTAGATCAAATTAAATTTAAAGTAGCCAAAACCGAGTTTGAATTTTTAGTGAAAACTGGTATATGCAGACCTTCAAATTCTCATACCGCATCTTCTCTACATTTAGTTCCATACCTGATAGATATCCGCTACCTCATATTCATGATCTAGCTATTGATTTAAAAAACAAACAAATATTTTCTAAAATCAGGGCTCCCAAATAACAGATACTTCTATTATAAAAGTTGGCCATAACAGTTATTTTTTAATTTTTATATATGGAATCGGAAAATAAGAGTTATTTTTTAATTTCGTTCGCAAAATAAGAGTTATTTTGAAACGTTTTTTATTTCGATCGCAAAATGAGAGTTATTTTTAAATTTTTTTATTTCGTTATTTTTATTTTTTTATTTTGAACGGGAAATAAGAGTTATTTTTCAATTTTTTTATTTCGATCGCAAAATAAAAGTTTTTATTTCGTAAATGTGTTTCTCACTTTTTTTGGTGTAATTATTATTTTAAGATCAATTTTTAGATCATTTTTGGGTAATTTTGGGCCTACTTTGGGATCAATTTTGGATAATTTTGTGCTCATTTTCGCATCATTTTGGGATCATTTAAAAGTGTTTTTGGGTACATTTTGAGATCGTAATACCACCCTAATGATCTAGTTATACCCAACAAAGGGAGAAGCACATTCACAAAAAAAAACTTTTATTTTCCGATCGAAATAAAAAAAATTGAAAAATAACTTTTATTTTGCGATCGAAATTTAAAAATTGAAAAATAAATCTTATTTTGCGATCGAAATAAAAAAGTTTAAAAATAACTTTTATTTTCCGATCGAAATAAAAAAGTTTAAAAATAACTCTTATTTTCCGATCGAAATTTAAAAATTGAAAAATAACTTTTATTTTTAACTTTTACGAAAAAATGCAAAAAAAAAACCATTTCACTAATCGATGACGATAGTTCTAAAATGTGTTTCTATGGACTCCTTATGGCAGTAGCACTACCCCTTCATAATGATTTTTTTGGTTAAAATTTTGCTTGATAAATGTTATTTGGCAGCCCTGTCTAAAACTGATTTAGTCCGTGCGTATCATCAGATACCAATGCAGATTCTAGCTCCACGAGGCATCCAAAGGAGTGTTTGCGGAGACATCGGTACCTGGTTTTCGAAAGAGCGGAACAGTGGCATAGATAGTGTTCTACACTTTCTATCTCCTCCTCGTCCCTGCAGCTGCGGCAGAAGTGATTTGTATACAGGCCCATGAGCGCGCCATGGGTTCCCATAAGACAGTGTTCTGTAAGAAGGCCCACTAGTGGGCTAATGAATAGGCGATTTAGATGAATTACCGATTGCGACCTGTTTTCGTTAAGTTTGGGCCAAATTTGCCTGGACGTTCTGCAAGTCGGCTCCATGGACCATCTTTTGTCCGCTTGTTCTATGAACCGGGAACGCAGCCAGTGCTTGCATGTATTTAGAGGGGGGCTCACCCAGCTATCATGCTATATGGAGTTGTGGTGTGGTGGCCTGCACTGAGCAAGGCCACAAATCGGAATCTGCTAGGTAAAGTCCATAGATCTGGCATGATCAGTATAAGCGGCGCGCTAAGAACAACGCCCAACGAAGCTCTTCAGGCCCTAGGCATTCTGCCAGTCGATCTGAAGGCGTATCAGGCAGCAGCGGCAGCGGCTCTGCGCCTAAGGGAAACGTCGGGCTGGGGCGCAAGCACAACTGGACACTCCAGTATTCTAGGATCTTACAGTTTTCTCTCTCTGAGCACAGATCGGAGACGGCTGTTTCAAAACAAACATTCCCAGCAGGGAAGAATGGGAGAGGATGGATCGCTGCCCCGCTACTAATGGCGGCATTTCTGTTTACACTGACGGCTCGAAGCTAGACGGCACAGAGTTGGAGGAGACGTTTATTCAAGGGATCTTGAGCTCTCCTTCAGACTACCTGATCACTGCAGCGTCTTCCAGGCTGAAGTCTCAGCAATCTTGGATGCCGCGATTTGGATGAGTAAACGCGCTATCGGCGAGGACATCGTTATTTTCAGCGACAGCCAGGCGGCCATCAAAGCTCTTGGCCTTTATTCGTTCAACTCTGAACTGACGCTCAGCTGTCGTCGATCTCTTAAGAGATGGTCCAACAGAACCGCGTGAACCTCACATGGGTCCCGGGACACAGGGACATTGAGGGAAACTGTAAGGCACACGAACTTGCCAGGCAGGGTACGACCAAGCAGGTTCTTCGGGATAAAGAGCGCTTGGGTATGCCGTTTGCCACATGCAAGCTAATGCTGAAGGAGTACACACTCCGTCAAGCCAACGAAAGGTGGCAACAATCCCCAGGGTGCCGGACATCCAAACAAACCTGGCCAAAATGGGACCATAAAAGATCTAGAGGCATTCACGCCCTAAGAAGGAGAGAAATTTCCATATTAATAGGTGTTCTAACTGGGCACTGCCTTATTGGTAGGCACGCAGAAAGGCTAGGTGTGCCCTACCGACGATGCTGTATGAGCTGCACAGATGATGAGGAAGAGGAAACGGTGAAGCACCTCATCTGCAACTGCCCGGCTTTAAGCGGCGCGAGAACGCGCTTTTTGGGAGTTCCCTTCCTGGATAGCCTAAGCCTGATCGCGGAACTGGACATAAAGGACTTGATGGCCTTCATAAAGTCATCTAAGTGGTTCGAGGAGGAGTAACGGTGTCGGTTTAGGAGTGTCAGTTACGGGATTCTGCTATGTGGAAAATCCCAACAACGCAGGGGTTTTCCATATAGCCGGGTCCCGGGACTGACTTTCCTTGTGTTGGTGGTATCACAACGGGCCTTTCAAAACTGGCCTAAGTGTGCCTCTGCGGCAGCCACGTGAACCTAACCTAACCTAACCCTATTTTTGAAAGTTCTTTTAATTGTTTAATATTTTTTGAGGAATTTAAAATCAAATGAAAATTTTATTATTATTGAAAATTTTCTGATCTTAATCAAAGAATATTAAAATATAATAATTATTCAATTTAAAATAATTAATATTTCCAACTCTATACAGGGTATGAATACGTTCCGTTATTTATAAGTAGTAGTATACTGTATTTTGATCCCGTTATGCTTTTAATTCCGTTACTATTTCGGTACGTTGAGAGTGTAAAATCTGTCCCTAGGGAAGCTTTGCCTCTCTCAACTATTCCAATTTGCAAGGAGGAAGTGGCCACGCCGTCCGTGGGTCCAATTTTCACTGGCACGACCACGCCTCAGTCTGTTTTTAAATATGGCCGTGCTACAAGGCGACCACTCTTTTCAGCTTTACAAATCGAACTGCATTTGGTCCCTCAAGTTTCAAGTTTTTCTTGCTAGCTTTTTCACTCCTCTTTCTACCCCCATATTTTGTTTCATAATTGCTTTCTAGAAAAATTTACAAGTGTAGACACGAGTAGAAAACACCACAGAGAGCGCCAGCAGAGTTGAATTCAATAATTGCCTGGAGACATGAGGATGTGTACATGCATTGTTAACAACAAAAACAACAACAACAGACATGAGGAGACATCCCGTAGCAGTTCCGATATCAGTATTTTGGCAGACTTGTAACTTCGTCCAGTTGGTGTTATCCACGTTGGGCGAGGTGCAGCATAGTCAAAGACTGGTCAGCAACGTTTCTTTATCTTTTCCCCAAGTACTGCCGGCAAGTGACTTGAGGATCTTGTTGCGACCTCGTACCTTTGAGACCATTGCAGACACATGACCAGCAAATGGGAAAGTATTATCCAATGTCAGCCCCAATAACTTTGGATGGCTGCCATCAACGTAAATGTAAAGGGGTGTAAGGTAGGTCGCCTTCCCGTTGGTGCACCCTGGGTAACGCCCCAACAAACTAACGTTAGAGAAATGTTCGTCTTTACGTTAGATAACTAGGGTAATTCTCTATTCGAAGGCGACAGTAGAGAACTTCACTAGAACTCGATTCGAGATAGGTTAGAGAAGTAGCCAAAAGGCCAGCATTTGCAAATTCACATTAGAATCCCATTAGAGAATGACATTAGAATTCGACAGTTTTCTCGATTTGAGAATTGGAGTACGCTGTGATTCTCGAGTGCTTCTCGAGTCGTCCTCTAACGTTAGAGATTAGAGAATGGGGCTGGTTCTCGAATGTACCTCCGAACGAAATCGAGCTTCATGGTTTGTTGGGGCTAAGTGACCTGCATGGCCTACACGCTAGTTTCTACGTATTGCCGGTTCTACGAGAACATTATAGTGACTTAAATAATATTAGTTTTTATATTTTATATTTTTAAAATGTATTTTTTCTTTTTAAAATATTTTTAAGATAAACATCCAAACTTTTCTTTCTTTTAAAATCTAAAAACTCAAATCAACTTAAATTTAAATTAAAAAATTTCAAAATAAAATTATATAAAGTATTTTGGTAATAAAACGAACCCTACAATACTCCTTCCAAAGAATTAATGTTAAATAAATTAACATGCTGTTAGTGTTAGATGTTTGTGTAATTTCAATGAAAACTGGTTTGAGTCTATCTATCGGAACTGTTTTTATTTCATTATTAGGTTCAGCATTTTTCGAAAAATACGCTTTTGAAAATTCCGAAAATTTTATTTTCAACCCCCTCACCCTTTTTGTGGTTGTTGTAAGGAGATGTAGCCCTGTCCAAATGTCAGACAGGTCACCCCGCGTGTATTGCTCTTGGTGGGGTCGATATAAAAAAACGGCCCGGGTCGTTTCGGTAAGATGGGTACAGCACAAGTACTGGTAACTTTCTCGTAGAACCGGCAATACGTAGAAACTAGCCGTGTAGGCCATGTAGGTTATTTAGCGTTACCCAGGGTGCACCAACGGGGAGGCGTCCTACTCTTACACCCCTCATCCTCTCCATTAACGTTTGCCCCAAATATAATTGCTGCTTATAAAACATTGAAAAGGGGCGGACCATGCCCACTTTTTTTCTAACTAAACGGGTCGCATTCTTTACTTGTTCCCATTTTGTTTGCCTTATCTCGCAATTTCAACATATAAATCGTTACCTTAATTCACAAAGGCCCTAACTGACATTAAAAAAATTTTACAGGAGAAGCAAAAAACAAAAATTTATTTACATTGAACGCATGCAAATATTGCTTTGTAAATATGGAATATGTTGTTGTTGTAGCGAGGTTTAGCCTTGCCTAAATGTCAGACAGGGTCACCCCGAGTGTATTGCTCTTGGCCGGGTCGATATAAGAAAACGGCCCGGGTCGTTTCGGCACGATGGGTACAGCACAAGTACTGGTACCGTTCTCGTAGAACCGGCAATACAAGAAACTAGCCGTGTAGGCCATGTAGGTTATTTAGCGTTACCCAGGGTACACCAACGGGGAGGCGACCTACTATAACACCCCTCACCCTCTCCATATCTCCGTTATTACTGCTAGTAACTCCTTAAAATTTGTAGTGAGTGTGTATTTTACTAAATCATACTTGAATACGTGAAAGTCGTTTTCGAAAAATGTGTCAATTAGGGCCTTTGTGAATTAAGGTAACGATATGTAACTGTAATTTTCCTGTTTCAGTTAATGGTATCGCGGCTAATATTCATCCTAACATTTTGCTCTGCGACGGAGTGCTTGGTGTAGCCTTGCCTAAATGTCAGACAGGGTCACCCCGAGTGTATTGCTCTTGGCCGGGTCGATATAAGAAAACGGCCCGGGTCGTTTCGGCACGGTGGGTACAGCACAAGTACTGGTGCCGTTCTCGTAGAACCGGCAATACAAGAAACTAGCCGTGTATGCCATGTAGGTTATTTAGCGTTACCCACGGTACACCAACGGGGAGGCGACCTACTCTTACACCCCTCACCCTCTCCATATCTCCGTTATTACTGCTAGTAACTCCTTAAAATTTGTAGTGAGTGTGTATTTTACTAAATCATACTTGAATAAGTGAAAGTCGTTTGCGAAAAATGTGTCAATTAGGTCCTTTGTGAATTAAGGTAACGATATGTAACTGTAATTTTCCTGTTTCAGTTAATGGTATCGTGGCTAATATTCATCCTAACATTTTGCTCTGCGACTGAGTGCTTTTACGTGCCAGGCGTTGCGCCTGTTGAGTTTTCTGTGGGACAAAAAATAGATGTCAAAGCTGTGAAGATGACTAGCAGCCGTACGCAGTTGCCTTACCAGTACTATTCACTTCAATTATGTCTCCCGAAAAATGGCACATTGATTTATAAGTCGGAGAATTTGGGTGAAGTTCTACGAGGCGATCGGATTGTAAATACTCCTTATGAGGTTCGTATGGCTGAAAATATTAACTGCAAGCTACTGTGCAATAGAAAGGATCAGCCAATGAATTGGGACAGATACCAGTCAGCAATAGTTGCAGAGCGAATTCTGCACGAATATTTCGTTCACTTGTAAGTTTAACACACACTTCTATGTATAAAAACCCTCAGAAGACCCCAGTTGGAAATATATGCATACGACATCAGTATTACCGGCATGAATTGAAGCACAGTATAACCAGTACTGTCACTGTGGTGAAGTTTTCAGGTTTGAAATCCCCTGTAGTATGGAATTTCATTTACGCATGGTTGCATTCCAAAAACAAACAAAAATCTTAAGAAATATTTTAACAAAATAAAATGAAGAAACTTTCAAATTTTGAGGGAAAGGTTTGACAGCCCAGTCAAAAATAAACCAAAGGCCGGCAAATACTTTCCTGGGAGTCGAAGTATGTTCTGCCATCTCACGTACACAGTTCGTAATTACACGCACACAACACGAACGTCAACAAGCAGAGCACAAAAGAATTACATTTTATTTAGTTTTCTGCAAGCATTGAATGAAGCAGGTTGATACCGCATTGCTTGATTATATTAATAGGCACACTGAGCATAAATGCAATTTATATTTTATTAATTACTTAGATGGAGTTAAAAACGTTTTATTTTTCAAAATTTATCTGTTCAGTTATACCTAGAACAGATACTTTTTGTTTTACAGAACTTACTAAATTTATAGTGCTTGAAGCACCTGATTTATTTCGTGGAAAACCCACATCTCAATTTATAAAACAAATTTTTATTTATTGTTAAAAAAACTTAAAAAAATCAACTAAACACAAATCATGTTTTTTCTATTAATGTCGTAAGTTATCTGATAGGTTATACAACAGATACATTTTGAATTCCGAAATTAAATTCATATGTTTGAAGCAAGTTAGCTTGATTTCGTTAAAAACCCACATCTGAATTTTAAAAAAAATATTATTATTATTTATTTATCGATATTTTTTATTTATTTATTTGTTTTATAATTTATCTGTGAAGTTATACAACAGATGCATACATTTTAAATCCCAAAAATGTATTACTTCATAGTGCTTGAAACACGCAAGCTTTATTTCGTCGAAAACCAACTAGGAATTTTTAAACATTTTTTTTTTACTTTCGAAAAAATAACCCTCTTCAAAAATCTTTAAAAAACCATTACATATATATTTTTTCTTATCAAATATAAGTGAAGTAGTCTTCGTAAAGATTTATCTGTTAAGTTATGCCATATACACATTTTTTCCAGTGCAATACCACCAACCCACAAGCACATACACTAATACTCCTACATATTGCGTCCTCTCTGCGTGCCGTCTACTTATATAAACCATTGTATACCTTACATAGAAGCGCAACTCACAGCTGATCGCAAAAAAACACACTAATACACACGCACAGTATATTTCCCATAAGCACAGAAAAATATATTCTCAAACGTTTGGTAAATAATTAGGTTCAAATCTAATATCTTTAAACGAGTTAATCTTGTATATTTGTATATTTGTATGTTCGGACTATCTCGAGAACCGCTTGACCGATTGGGATGAAATTTGGCACAAAGATAGTATGATGGATTCTAAGACTACCCACTTTAGGGTTGCCACTTGGGGCGGTTTACAGGGTTGCCACCTATCCCATTTTTTTTTAATTATGGAGCAAGATATGCGAATATGGGTACATATGAAAGGTATTTTCGGCGAGATACCAACTAAAATATTTTCAAGTAGAATTGCCACCTAGTGTTGCCACCTTACCACAATATATTTGTATATCCGGTACTATCTCGAGAATCGCTTGGCATGGTGATAGTATGATCGATTTTAAGACTACCCACTTTAGGGTTTCCACTTGGGGCGGTTTACAGGGTTGCCACCTATCCCTTTTTTTAATTATGGAGCAAGATATGCCAATATGGGTATCATATGAAAGGTATTTTCGGCGAGATACCAACTAAAATATTTTCAAGTAGGGTTGCCACCTAGGGTTGCCATCTTACCACAATATATTTGTATATCCGTTACTATCTCGAGAATCGCATGACCGAATTGGCTGAAATTTGGAATGGTGATAGTATGATCGATTTTAAGACTATGTACTTTAGGGTTGCCACTTGCGGCGGTTTACAGGGTTGCCACCTATCCCATTTTTTTTTAAATTATGGAGCAAGATATGCCAATATGGGTATCATATGAAAGGTACTTTCGGCAAGATACCAACTTAAGTATTTTCAAGTAGGATTGCGACCTAGGATTGCCACCTTACCGCAGTACTATCTCGAGAACCGCTTGACCGATTTGGATGAAATTTGGCACAGTGATAATATGCCTGATTCTAAGACTATCCACTTAGGTGTTGCCACTTGGAGGGCTTTTAAGGGTGGCAACCTATCTCATTTTTTTTTTTTTTAATATTGAGTAAAATATGCGAATATCGGTATCAAATTAGAGGTATTTCCGGCGACATATCAACTAAAATATTTCTAAGTACAGTTGCCATCTAGGGTTATCACCTTATCGCAGTATATTTGTATTACAGGGTTGCCACCTATTTAATTTTTTTATTTATGGAGCTAGATATGCCAATATGGGTATGAAATGAAAGGTATTTTTGCTGACATACCAACTAAAATATTTTCAAATAGGGTTGTCCGCAAAAAGTCCATTACGGCTACGAAAATTACAAAATTTTAATAATTTGCCCACATATAAAGGACAGTGTAACACATCCTCAAAAGTTTGGTAAGTAAAGTTAGCACTAAATTGATAGCACCGAGCAAGCTCGGTCACCCAGGTACTTTTAGAATAATGTACCACGATTTGGACAAAATTTATTTTAGGGAATGGTAGAGGGGCTCGTATTTTTTTTTCATAATGGAAAATGGAAATGAGTTAGCTTAAGTTTATTTTTGTTACTAGTGCAGACGCGAACCAAATTTATCAAGCCTAAAATAAATCAATTCTCTTTTGAAGAACACTAACAACATATTTATTTAAGCAGCAATGTTTTAAAAAAAATATTGTAGGGATGGGGATACGGACAGGGTAAAGCGCTCAGCAGAATCAGTCCGTCAGTACGTTGAAACAACTGACAGCAAAGTAGACTGCGGGTGTTTGTATGCGTAACACCAGATACGACGGATACGTCAAAATAGAATTTGCTCTAAAATTTACGTACGTCACGTATCTGACGTATTCTCGGACTGATTCTGGTTGGCCTATAAGGGATATAGATATATGTAGATAGGATAGCGATAGGGATCGGGATGGATATACAACGTCTGCCGCGTCAGCTAGTAACTTAGAAAAATGCTAGGACGATCTTTATGTGAATTTTCAGGTGTACAGCTTGTGCGTAGATAATTTTTGAAAAAAATTACCGTTTTCGAGAAAAATGCGTAAAAGCTTAAATGTTCGCCTTTGACACCAAATAACGTTTTTACCACATATGATATTAATTGGGACTTTTGAAGTTTTCTTTCTGACGGCGAACCTAAGCTCTCTACAAAAATTTTGCTCTGTCGCAATTTTTGTTATTTCAAATGTCTAATTTGACCGGAAACCAAAAATTATTATCCCATGAGTTTCGGATTCATATTCCAAATTTTCTTTTTTACAGTCACAGCCCAAAAAAATTGCACTATCATGTGCATTTCGAGGCGTGTCCGAACACCCCGGAAAAAAATCGTTGACTGCAACCCCAAACGTTTGTTGTTGGTCAGTGCAACTACTGGTTATACTGTGAATTGAAACTTTGTATTAGAGCTCCAGATACCCGGGTATCGAGCAGTGCGAGAAGCTCGATACTCGCTCGAAACCCGTTCGTTGCTCAACTGCTCGGATGTTTGCTCAAAACTTTCCAGCTTTTGAATATCTCGAGCTGCCAAAAATAAATTGTAAAATTTAATTGTCAGAAATCTTACTAATATTATAAATGTGAATGTAGCGATGTTTGGATGTCCAGACGTTTACTTCTGTTCCTCAATAACGTGAGAATGGCAAGACGGATTTTGTTGAAATTTGGTAGGCAGACAGCTAATAGTCTGGAAGGAGGTATAGTCTACTTTTTTGTTTAATTTTGGGGGATCCGACCATGCTACGGACTGTTACTTTTCGATTTTTTTGTTTTTCCATATAAATCTGAGTACACTTGACCTAAACTTATGAAATTTCGCAAGAGGTGCAGAAACTTCGTACAATATGGGCATCAAACAAAACTGGAAGGTCCCAGGTCTCATTTGGACTTCGACATATTTCGATAAATTTATCGATAACTGAGTTATCAGTCGAAATGCGATTGCCCAGAAACCTTAAATTTACCCTACATTATGGGTATAAATTGAAAGGGGATGACACCAGGTTTCATTTGGACTTCGATATATTTCGATAAATTTATCGATAGCTGAGTTATCAATGAAAATGTGATTGCCGAAAAACCTTAAAATTGCCCTGCAATGTGGATATAAAACGAAAGGGGAAAGCTCCAGGTATCAATTGGACTCCGATATATTTCGATAAATTTATCGATGACTGAGTTATCCGTGAAAATGTGATTGCCCAAAAACCTTAAAACTGCCCTACAATATGGGTATTAAAAGAAAGGAGATGGCCCCAGGTATCAATTGGACTCCGATATATTTCGATAAATTTATCGATGACTGAGTTATCGGTAAAAATGTGATTGCCCAAAAACCTTAAAACTGCCCTACAATATGGGTATTAAAAGAAAGGAGATGGCCCCATGTATCAATTGGACTTCAATATATTTCGATAAATTTACCGATTACTGAGTTATCAATAAAAATGTGATTGCCCAAAAACCTTAAAATTGCCCTACAATACGCGTATCAAAAGAAATGGGCATGGCCCCAGGTTTCATTTGGACTTCAATATATTTCGATAACTGAGTTATCGGTAAAAATGTGATTGCCCAAAAACCTTAAAATTGCCCTACAATATGGGTATCAAACGAAAGGGAAAGCCCCAGGTTTTATTGACTTCGGCGTATTTCGATAAATATATCCGTACCTAACTGAGTTATCGGTGAAAATGTGATTGCCCAAAAACTTTAAAATTGCTTTACAATATGGGTAACAAACGAAAGAGAAAGGCCGCAGGTTCCTTTTGGACTTCGATATATGTATTTCGATGTAGTTATCGATAACTGAGTTATCGGTCAAACGTGATCGCCCAAAAACCCCCAATTATTTAATCGATCTGCCTTTCCCCATTGATGGGAATTTTGAAAATTTTAAATACCGTGGGTAAATGCTTCAGTATTCAATAATTGTAATAAATCTCAAAGTTTGAAGTTTAGATAAACTATTCGATAAAAGCTTTGTGAGATATTAATATCAATACTTAAAGCCCAAACAATACTTTAGAAATCTCACTTTTGATCGATTTCAAGGATATGTACATATATTTAAGTAAAATTTTTGAAAACAATCAATCAATCAATCAATCAATCGATCAATCTACCTAACTTGGTGAACTTCGACGACCAAATTTCTATCTAAAATATTGAAAGGGTACTTCGCAGGGGCGGGCAAGGCCGCGGGTATATACTAGTTGTAAATATATTTCTAAGGGCCGCTTGCATAAAGCCTTGCATAGAGAACAAATTAATTAATTAGTATTTTCTCCAAATTTTAATTTAAAATTAAATTAAATTAAAGCAAAGTCGTCAACATCTGATTGTCAAAGCAAGCAAGGCAAGCAAAAATTGAGAGTTTGCCAAATTTCAACCTTGTTTCACCTTTGAGATCTTCCTTCTATTTGCTATGCTTTGTTTAAATACGTATATTGAACTTTTCTGTCAAAGTCAAAGTTCGAGGTAAAGTCAAAATAAAGCTTTATGTAATTAGGGCCTTAAAGTTTTACAGCCTTTTTGCTTGCTTTGACAATCAGATGTTGACGACTTTGATTTAATTTAGAATTAAAATTTGGAGGAAATAATAACACTATGCATACTGGGTTTTTGGCTTATAGGCCTGGTTTCTTTGTTATTTTTAATCAAAGTTGGTAGCCCTGTGTATGAAAAAATTGATTAAAACTTGATCAAATGAAGCAATTTTAGATTTTTTTTTGCATATAGTTTTTTTTTTTGGATCGAGGAACATTAATTTTTACCTAAGTCTTACGATAGGTGGCGCTGTCATACAATTTGTCTTATTTTTGATAGTTTTTCATGCAAATGAAGTCACTTTCGATTTTTTTGTTTTGTATATCGATGTTTTTTGGTCGAGGAACTCATTTTTGACATTAATTTTTACTTAAGTCTTACGATAGGTGGGGCTGTCGTACAATTTGCCTTATTTTTGATAGTTTTTCATGCAAAAATAGTATTAAAATTGCTTTTAAAAGGGACTGTCAAGTTAGCATTAGCAGGGGTTGTTTAAAAAAAAAAAGAGCGACAAAATGTCTTTTTCCACGACAAATTTACGACAATCAATCCACTAGGAGTGACCTTGAATTTTTCATTTAACCCGTTGACTGTCAAGTTAGCATTACCAGGGATTATTAAAAAAAAAAAAGAGCGACAAAATTTCCTTTTTCACGACAAATTAACGACAATTAATCAGGGCACGAAAATAAACTGTACAAAATACTTTTCATTTCCTCATCGAGTAGCATGTCATTTAAGTTTTGTACAGTTTATTACTTTTTGGAAACGTTTGCTTTTTGTTTCTGACAATTCCAACAAAAAAAAATTTATAAACACAAACGTTTCAAATGATTGAAGAAAAATATAAGTGTTTGAATGTATGTTCATAGAGAACAAAATATTTTTTTTTATTTTGTTTTTTATTTTGGATGTAAATTTCAAAAAATGTATTTTACAGTTTTCAAAGTGAACTCAGCTTTTGGATTTTGTTTTGTACTGAACTATGAAAGTAATAAACAAAACGAAATAGTACCGTACAATAAAGTTTATTGTCGTACACTGCAATTAATCCACTAGGAATGACCTTGAAATTTTAAACCGGGCTACTCACCTGCAAAGAAATGTCAAACTTGATATAAAAAAAACGTCATATTTTCTTGAGCCAATACTTCTTGAAAAATACCACAATTTTCGATAGTTGGCAACGCCACTTCACCTCAAGAAATAAATATGCTCGTATATATTTCTTGAGGAAAGCGTGCAGATTCACTGCAAAGGTGAGTATATATGTCACTACACATGTTTTATACATATTTATAACGGTAATTTGCAAAAAAAAATGGAAAATGTGGTAAACGTCAAAATTTCTTGACCAAGCACGAGAAATATATGCTCGTTTTTTTCTTGAGGCATTTCTTTGCAGGTGGGTAGCCCGCTTAAGTTGGTAATGCTAACTTGATGGACATATTAAAATGCCAAGTTGTAGATAAAGTGGTGAACTTTACAGCAAGCGCTTCAAAATCCAATTCTTGAGCTGCTTTTTTTAATTCAGTTTCCGCGCTATGAAAATTTGACCCATTGTCGCAATAAATCTCAATTAGTATTCATCTTCTACCCTCGTGAAGGGTGGATACCTTGTCGCGGTACGAGGGCTTAGTCGATAGCCACGGGGCTACGTTGCCCTTGCGATCATAGCTCCGCATGGCACTACATCGCGAGAGCAGCCTAGCCTCGCTGGCGCGATGACAAAGATCGACCCCCTCCCAATCCAGGGTGTTACGCGATACCGTGCCCATTGGACGTTTGCAGCCGGGAGGCAAATCGTGGCTGTAGTCGAACGGTGCCTCTCTGATACCGGACCGCCTCAGAGATTAACCATGGTCTTACCGCGGTATGGGGCTCTGCCATGGCGGACGACACATTCCCCTTAATCCACCCTTGACCCCAAGCTGGCCGTGTCCGGCGAGGGGTCGTACGAACAAGATGAATACAACTCAAAATTCAAAACAATCAATAACTTCGTTTACTCCGCAGCAGAGGAGAACTATGCTGGAGCAAGAGAAATCACAACGCCGGAGGACAAACTCTATTTCAAAGTCAACTGGGGGACCGACAACGATGGTAACTAAGGGTCGGTCATGGTTCCCTACGTACAGTCACTTCTCAGAGCAGAAAACCCAGGACATCGCCATGGATCTCTGCGCAGTGGAACCACCCGGGGTTTTACCTCGGCCAAGGACTGTCACTTTCAATGTAACCCTGTTTAGTATGTTTTGTCCCATTCCGAAACTATCATCCTCCCTCCTTTGTTACGGGCGGGCGTTGAGCCGAACCCCGGACCAAAAGAATGGATATGCAGTGTCTGTTGCAAAAAAATATATATTAAACGGTCGCATTCTGTGCAATGCTTCTCGTGTAAGAGATGGCTCCATAAATCTGGATGTTCAGGGCTTAACCTTAACATCCACAGACCCCGTACTTTCTTTAGTACTTTCGTGGCCCCTTGTTGTTTGCGCCGTCGGGCGTCCCGCGGTAAGCGCCGTTCAAGCGCACCCCTACCGCCACCTTCTAGTAGCAATACTAATAATAATAATAATAATAATGTCTTAACGACTAGCAGCATTTCTGCTATACCCGCCACACAAATTCCAGACTGTTGCTCGTGCCTTATGGCGTCAACATCACGCGCAGCAGCTCAACACTCTTGCTCCCACCGGAGCAGTTTAGACATGAGCAACTCCGAGCATCAGTCTCTGTCTGTTTCTTTGTTACACCCCCCCTCCCGTTTACACGTGAGTCAGGATCAACATCTTCTTGCACCTGTCTCGACGTGTACTGTTTGTCGGCAAAGATTATACACGCTCGCGTCATCGGTCAAATGCAATAACTGCTTAGGCCAATGCCACGTACATCTATGCTCTGGGCTCGCTAACAGGAATCTTTGGACGGATGCGTTCATCGCACCATGCTGTAACACGCCTCAACCTACGACGCCAGCCAACCCGGTTACACCTGGTCCACAGCTAACTAGGCTGAGGCACAGCCTTGGTCTTCGCCTACCAACACCTGGGCGAACACATCCGTCTCTCACGCCTTTGGTTAACTCGACATCGACCCCACCGGCGCACTTCCAAATCTTACAGCACAACTGTAACGGATTAACTGGTAAGATCGCAGAGATAACTAATTTGATGACGCAATATGACATACAACTTGCCGCAATCCAAGAAACCAAGCTCAGTCCAAGGTCGGACCTCATTACCTATGGCGGATATAACATTCACCGGAAAGACCGTCATAGAGTAACAGGAGGTCTGGGAGGTGGTCTAGCGTTCATAACGCACAACTCTGTACAGTATCATCTATTTGATACCGACATCGAAGGAACGGATGATATCTTAGAAAGCCAAGGTATTACCATCCGTACAGGAGATGTCGATCTGCAAATCATTAACATCTACATACCCCCTGTCTCAAGTTGCCCCACCGGTTATCACCCCGACATTAGCTTGCTATTACGAGGAGATAACCGCGTGATCCTGGGCGACTTCAATGCGCACCACGACATGTGGCACTCAAACTTGCCAGCAGACAGTAGGGGACATGTACTCGCAGAACAAATAGATGATACGGCTTTCTGTACACTGAACGGAGACGCCCCAACGAGAGTATCGGGTAACTGCTATAGTTCGCCAGATATTTCTATCGTAAGTGCAGGACTATTGAACAACACCAATTGGCGACCCATACTCACGTTGGCGTCTGACCATCTCCCAATAGTCATTACCATCGAACGACCGACGGACTTTATAACACCTGAGCATGGTACATACATCAACTTTACCAAGGCGGACTGGGACAGTTTTCAGACATATACGGACGAATCCTTGGCTGCTCTATCCATTCCTACGGACGTACGCAAAGGCGAACGAGACTTCCGCAACATCATTGACTTGGCCTCTAGACGCTTCATTCCTGCGGGTCGAATATCCCGAATAAGACCAAATTTCCCCGCGGAGGCAGCGGCCATAGCTAGAGAAAGAGATGAAGTGCGAAGTCGCAATCCCGCAGACCCCCGTATAAGGGATCTCAACGCGGAAATTCGTAGGTTGGTCGATAAACACAAACTGGCCAAATGGAAACAACACCTAGAGCAATGCAACCTCTCTGACGGTGTTGGCAAATTATGGACTACGGTCAAAGCTCTATCTAATCCAACACAACACAAGGATAACGTAGATATTACTTTCGGTGACAGGGTGAAGAAGGACCCTAGGGGATGTGCGAACTCCTTCTGTAGACAATTTGTACTACATTCCCCACCCGATAGAGCTAAACGTAGAACCATGCGACAGGCGCGTAAATACAAAAACCAAAACACGCCCATTGTCATCACTGCCTCAGAGGTCAAGGAAGCCATCAGACAGGCTAAGCCCTCAAAATCCATCGGCCCCGACGGCATTGCCATGAAGATGCTGAAACATCTAGGCCAGGAGGGACACAAATACTTAGCGGCTCTATTCAATCTTTCACTGAACACTTTCGTCATTCCTGAAATATGGAAAAAGGCGAGAGTGGTTCCATTATTAAAACCTAGAAAGCCGGCAAACATAGGCGATTCATATCGCCCTATATCACTTTTGTCGCCGGTAGTGAAGACGCTAGAGTCCATTTTGCTCCCGTATTACACCCCAAATCTGCACCTGGCTAATCATCAACATGGCTTCCGTAAGCTGCACAGCACCACCACCGCACTCAATGCCATTACAACGCAAATAAAAAGCGGTCTAAATCAAAACCAACCAAATCACAGGACTGTGTTAGTGGCACTTGACTTGTCGAAAGCTTTTGACACAGTCAACCATGCCACTCTCATACAAGATCTATTAGAAACACAAATACCTGATGGGTTAAAGAGATGGACCGCTAATTACTTGAATGGGCGGCAGGCGTCGGTCAACTTTAGAAACGCAACATCAAAACCAAGACGAATTAGACTGGGGGTGCCACAGGGTGGTGTCCTATCCCCGGCACTGTTTAATTTCTATCTATCGAAGATGCCCCACCACCAGAGGGTGTCTCCGTCGTTTCTTATGCTGACGACTGTACAATAATGGCGACGGGGAAGGGCCCCTATACTGATGAACTCTGTAATAAAATCAACGGTTACCTCTGCGACCTTTCCAGGTTTTTCACAGAGCGAGATCTGACGATATCTCCGACTAAATCAACGGCGACGCTTTTTACGACGTGGACGCACCAGGTGAGAAATGAATTAGACATTTTCGTTGACGGCACTAAGCTACCAACTGTCAGCCACCCAAAGTTATTAGGGATGACATTGGATAATACTTTCTCATTTGCTGGTCATGTGTCTGCAATGGTCTCAAAGGTACGTGGTCGCAACAAGATCCTCAAGTCACTTGCCGGCAGTACTTGGGGAAAAGACAAAGAAACGTTGCTGACTACATATAAGGCCATTGGCCGACCAGTCTTTGACTATGCTGCACCCATATGGTCGCCTAATGTACATAACACCAACTGGACGAAGTTACAAGTCTGCCAAAAAACTGCCATCAGAACTGCTACGGGATGTCTCCTCATGTCTTCCGAGTCTCACCTCCATCAGGAGGCAAAACTGCTCAATGTAAAAGAGCATGCGGAAATGCTGAGCAAGCAATTCCTTCTGAACTGCCACAAGCCAGCACATCCAAACCGTCATCTTTTGGACATAGATCCGCCCCCGAGAGACATAAGGAAACATCTCCGTAAACATTATGATGAGATCCGGCATCATATTACCTTGCCGTTTGATCTGCAGAATCATAAGCGGGCTCTAACCGACATCCACACCGAGTCGGTAGATACTTTTGTCGGATCTCTACCTGTGAACCCCGTTCTGAACAGTCCTCCACCGGATATTGCTGAAGAAGAACGCACCTTACCAAGGGAGACAAGAGTTACCCTGGCACAGCTTAGGTCTGGATATAGTGTAAGGTTAAACTCCTACTTGTTCAGACTTAATGACACAATCTCAAACACATGCCCTGCATGTGGTAGGACCCCCCATGATACTCTACATCTCTTCAATTGTTCATTTGAACCTACTCTTCTAACCCCTCTGTCCCTCTGGACAAAGCCTGTTGAAACTGCACGTTTCCTTGGACTCCCCTTAGAAGAGCTTGATGAAGATCTTCGGAATGATCATACACTCTAGACAGGGCAATGCATTGTTAACAACAACAACAACAACGGGTCGGTCATCCTCGAAACTGCTAGCAAGTGAGAGTGACATGATAAAAGCCAGCACCAGTGCGACTGCATACTCAGGTAAGCAGAAAACGGCGGATGCTAAACTTCCATCAAGCGCCGGCACGAACATCAACCTCTCAATGTCTGTGGCAATGGTCTCGGGACCGGGCCTCAGTGATCCGAAAGAGAAGGAAGACGCAACTAAGCTTCTATCAAAGGGAGAGACCGCGATGGCAACTACGGGTCTGAACTCCTCCCAAAAGACATCTCCCCGACGCTTTGCGTACTGGGATAAAAGGAAGGCTGCAAGGATCCTGAAGAAATATGAGGGAGCATCGCAGGATACACTATCGCTGAATGAAAGGAAGATGGTGGAGAAAGCGAAAGCTCTGATACCAAATTTCCAAAGGCCCTATGCGCCTAAAAGGCTGAACGGGAATCCCTTCAAACGCCAGAGATCGGACGGAGAGGTGGATCCCCATCCGAAGCGGCATCAGAATATCCCAGTGGTGGGCAAACCCAGCTTTGCTGAAGTGACCAAGGACAGGATCCTTATAGGTGTCATTGATCGAGCCAACGACCGTTGGTCCATCCCTAGAGACCGGTGGCTGTATGTCCGGAACGAAATTGGCAGGGTCCTTCTCGACATATGGCGTGAGTCTCCGGGTAGTCCGCCGCGGGGTACAGACGCGGGTTGGCACCAGGGTCAGATTAAAGTTTTCGCGTGTGAGGATGCAAGAACTGTTGCACTGTACAAGGCAGCAGTTGCAAGACTGGGTGAAGTCTACCCAGGGGCAAAAATCGAGGTCGTCGACTGGAAGGACATTCCGGCCCGGCCAAGGGCAAGGGCATGGATTCCCACCATCCCTCCTGAACCGGAGAATATTCTTGAGATGCTGCAGGCCTGGAATCCGTCTCTCCCGACGCAGGACTGGAGTGTCAATCTGGTCGAGGGTGAGGTGGGGCCTCATAGACAGGTTGTTTTAACTTTGAATAAGGAGGCACTCGAGCCCCTTAAACGGTGCAACGGACGAGTGCATTATGGAATGGGTCAGATCGTGATCCACGTATACCGTGGCGATGCACAACGCGCTGCCATTCCGGCCGCTTCGAAGGACTCTGAAATCGAAGGACCAGAAGAGGAGGCAGGGGTGTCAGACGCGGAAAGTATGGTATCCGCCACGTCAAATTGCGAGGAAGCCGTGAACGACTCGGCGATGGAAGATAGCCTAACGGACGCGGAAGACCTCGACCGCACGGTGGTGGAGGGCAATCCGGTGCACACTAACGTTGATGCCGCTTCAGACAGTAGAGATTCCGCCACGCCAAATCGTGCAGATAAATTGTCGTTGAGAGATAGGCCCCGGGACGGGGTAGACCTCCACGACGGTACGACGGTGGTAGGGAAGTCTGAGCGCTCTCATGTTGGTGGTGCTTCAGATTAACCTGCACAAATCTAAAGCAGCCTCAGCTGCCCTAAGCAGTCGTCTTCATAAAGGCGACGTAGACGTGGTCCTTATCCAAGAACCCTGGGTTAATAGCTCAAGGATCTGTGGATTGGGGGCTAAGGGGTACAAGCTCATCCGAGCTAATGAGGAGGGCAAGGTCAGAACCCGTATCTTGGTCAAGTCTGAGCTGAACACCTTTCTCTTACCCAACTATTCAAATGGTGACGTTACAGCTGCCAGCGTAACGGTCGGCAGCACCAGCCTGACGATGGCGTCGGTCTAGATGCCCTATGACGCCGAAGAACCTCCTCCACAAAAGGAGGTGAAAGATCTGGTGGAAAATTTCTGCACGGGTCATCTTATTATTGGAGCTGACGCTAATGCTCATCACGTCCAGTGGGGAAGCTCCGATATTAACGCTAGGGGCGAGTCTCTGTTTGACTACCTACTAACAACTAACCTGGTGGTTTGTAACGTGGGTAACGAGCCTACTTTTATCACTAAAGCCCGTAGGGAGGTCATAGACCTCCCTATTTGTAGCGAAGGCGCTTATGAGTGGGTTAGGAAATGGCGTGTTCTTGAGGAGCATTCATTTTCCGACCACCGGTACATAGAAATTGCCTTAGATTTTTCTGTTGAGCAGCCAGTTATGAAACGCAATCCACGCAACACTAATTGGCAGCTACATAATCAAATATTAGTTAGGGACCTACCAGTGTTACCCCCACAAGCTCCATCATCAGTAGGAGAACTGGATGATCTAGTTGCGACCTTTACAACGGCGCTCTCAAATGCCCTAGAGCAGGCTTGTCCAGTGCCGAAACCACGCGGTAAACATAGACCACACTGGTGGTCCTACGACCTGGATTCGCTCCGCAAGTCCTGCAGGAACCAATTTAATAGGGCCAAGAGCCTCGGTACGGAGCCTGAATGGCTCGAATATAAAGTTAAACTGAAGGCCTATAAAAGGGCCCTAAGGCAGGCGAAGAGAACTTCGTGGAGAGATTTGTGCACCGGGGTCGAAAAGGTCGATGATACGGCGAGACTTAGACGAGTGCTCTCAAAAACTCAAACAGCCATTAGCTATTTGCGGAAACCTGACGGATCGTGGACTAGCACGGAAGGGGAAACCCTGGAGCTGCTACTGAATACACACTTTCCGGGGAACTTGCATGAAGCACCTTTAGCATCTGCAACAAATATGGCAGTGAATATACCCATCACGGAGGAAAGGGTAAGGTGGGCGATCAAAAGCGTTGAGCCGTTCAAGGCTGCTGGGCCAGACGGGATTTACCCCGCACAACTCATAAACACGTTGGAAACATCGGCTAAATGGCTGGTATTTCTCTTTTCAGCCTGCCTGGCTCTCAACTACATTCCGCACTCCTGGAGAAGCGCCACGGTAGTCTTTATTCCAAAGGCTGGGAAGGCCTCACACTATGAGCCTAAAGACTACAGACCGATCAGTCTCTCGTCCTTTGCACTCAAAACCTTCGAGAGGATAATTAGCGATTATCTCTCCTCTACTATTGATAGCAACCTTATCTCTAGCTATCAACATGCATACACCAAAGGTAAATCAACGGAAACTGCGCTTCACAGCCTTGTCTCTGTTATTGAAAAATCGTTGTATGAAAAAGATTACTGTCTCGTGGTCTTCCTAGACATTGAAGGTGCCTTCAACAATATAAGCCCGGAGGCTATTAACACCGCTCTAACTAATCTGGGCATAAGCAGGTCTCTTATTGGACTAATTGATAAGCTACTAAAGGGAAGGAAAATAGTTTCTACACGGGCACAGTTGATTTCTCACGCTATGTCACAAGAGGAACGCCTCAGGGTGGTGTTCTCTCTCCGCTTTTATGGAACCTCACTGTAAACTCGTTGCTACGAGACACAAGCTGGGGGGGCGGGAGGATAGTTGCATATACAGACGATTTAGCTATTGCATACAGGGGCAAATTCCCACAAACCCTGTGTGACTTGATGCAAGTGGCACTGCGAGCAGTTTCCTCGTGGTCATCTCGCTGCGGACGTAATATCAACCCGGGAAAAGTGGAGCTTGTCCTTTATACTAACCGGTACAAAATACCAACGCTAAGCCTACCAGAACTAAATGGCGTGCGCCTGAACTTGGCTGACAAAGCCAAATTCCTAGGCATAGTTCTGGATAGAAAGCTTAACTGGAAGGAGAATGTCATCCAGCGCCAGAGGAAAGCGTGCATTGCACTTTACACCTGTAAAAGAGCCATTGGCAAAAAATGGGGGCTCAGTCCCAAAATCTGCAGATGGATTTACACTGCGATAATCCGGCCAATTATGCTGTATGGAGTCGTGGTATGGTGGCCTGCGCTGAGCAAGGCAGCCAACCTAAACCTGTTAGGTAAAGTCCACAGATCTAGCATGATCTGTATAAGCGGCGCGTTGAGAACAACGCCCAACGAAGCTCTCCAGGCCATTATTGGCATTTTGCCACTCGATCTGGAAGGGTACCGGGCAGCGGCAACATCGGCTCTGCGTCTAAGGGAAACTTCCGGCTGGGGCGCAGGCACTACTGGACACTCCGGTATTCTGGATTCTTACAGCTTTCTCCCTCCGAGCACGGACCGTTGTGCAACCACAACAGTCGGAGATAGCTGGTTCAGAATAAACATTCCCAGCAGGGAAGACTGGGAGAGGACGGATCGGTGTCCTGCTACTAATGGCGGCATTTCCATATACACCGACGGTTCGAAGTTGGACGGCAGAGTTGGAGGAGGGATTTATTCCACGGATCTGGACCTTGAGCTTTCCTTCAGACTGCCTGATCATTGCAGCGTCTTCCAGGCTGAGGTCTCAGCAATCATGGACGCCGCGGCTTGGATAGGGCAACACGCTATCGGACAGAATATCGTTATTTTCAGCGATAGCCAAGCGGCAGTCAAATCCCTTGGCTCTTACTTGTTCAACTCTGAACTGACGCTCAGCTGTCGTCGATCTCTTCAGGAGATGGCCCAACAGAATCGCGTGAGCCTCACATGGGTCCCGGGACACAGGGACATTGAGGGAAACTGTAGGGCAGACGAACTTGCTATGCAGGGCACGACCAAGCAGGTTCTTCAGGATAAAGAACGCTTAGCTATGCCCTTTGCCACATGCAAGCTAATGCTGAAGGAGCATACACTCCGACAAGCCAATGAAAGATGGCTTTTATCGCCAGGGTGCCGAGTATCCAAACAATCCTGGCCAAAATGGGATATTAAAAGATCTAAATATATTTACACCCTAAGAAGAAGGGATATATCTATATTAATAGGGGTTTTAACCGGGCACTGCCTTATTGGAAGGCACGCAGCAAGGCTGGGTGTACCCTATCGACGATGCTGTAGGAGTTGCAAAGATGATGAGGAGGAGGAAACGGTGGAGCATCTCATCTGCAACTGCCCGGCTTTAAGCGGCGCGAGAAGGCGCTTTTTCGGAGTTCCCTTCCTGGATAGCCTACGCCAGGTAGCGGAGCTGGACATAAAGGACTTGATGGCTTTCATCAAGTCATCTAAATGGTTCGAGGAGGTGTAACGGTGTCGGTTTTAGGAGTGTCAGCCCCGGGATTCTGCTATGTGGAGAGTCCCAATAGCACTGGGATTTTCCATATGGCTGGGTCCCGGGACCGACTTTCCTAGTGTTGATGGTATAACAACGGGCCTTTTAATACTGGCCTAGGTGTGCCTTTGCGGCAGCCACTTCAACCTACCGACCTATTCATCTTCTAGCATTAAAAATCTTTACCACCATAATGCAGGTGCTTGTTGTGATATCCCTTGCCATCTCGATGTGATTCGCACGCACATTGAGGCAAGTAAATAAGATCGTTTTTCGTTATGTCGAGCTACTTTGACTTGCATGGTCGAGTAAATGCTGACAGACGGGCTCGTGGCAATATTGCCATTTCTGGAACTGATGGCTTCGCTGCTTTGTTCTTGCAATATTGACAAAGCCTTCGTACCTTTTTGAGCTCTACTCGTAATCGCGGTATGTAGAATTTCTGTCGAATTTCGTTTATGCAGGTATCGTGATACGCACACGCCTCTGTGCAACGAAGAAAGTAACGGAAGGAAAGATTGACGTCGGGAAGCTGCGCATGACACAGACAGCTAATAATTTCACAACTCGACTCTCACACCTGCTAGCAGAGGACAATCCTCGACCTAACCGAGCAATGGAAGCATATCTCTCACTCATTGCGTACCGCCGCTGAGGCCACTATAAGGTTCCTGCGAGCCCGCAAGAACAACTGGTACGATGAGGAATGCAAAACTGCCTCGAACAAAAAGAACGCTGCCTACAAGGAGACGTTGCGAACGGGCGCAAGCCGCAGTGTATGGCAACAATATCGCGAGGCAAAGAAGGAAGAGAGACGCCTTTTCAGAAAAAAGAAAATTGAGGCCGAAAGCCGTGAGTGTGAGGATCTTGAGATGCTGGCTGACAGGAATGATGCCCGAAAATTCTATGAAAAGATCCGGCGGATGACGGAAGGTTTTAAGACCGGGACAAGCTCCTGTAAGGACAATAATGGCGACCTGGTAACC
Source organism: Campiglossa producta (assembly GCA_964058755.1). Taxonomy (NCBI): domain Eukaryota; kingdom Metazoa; phylum Arthropoda; class Insecta; order Diptera; family Tephritidae; genus Campiglossa; species Campiglossa producta. The sequence goes on along the minus strand of CAXKVI010000003.1, from coordinate 78,082,895 downwards.
GACGTACAAAGTGTACTTAAATTATGTAGGGAGCACTTCTCCTCACTGCTAAATTGCGAGGAAGACGTCGAACCCGATAGCCCAATCCCTGACGATGGAAAAGTCCTTGACTATGATGAAGTCAGGATAGCTATATCCCGGCTCAAAAACAACAAAGCGCCTGGAAAAGACGGACTACCCGCGGAGCTGTTCAAACACGGAGGCGAAGAGCTGGTAAAAAGCATGCATCAGCTCTTATGCAGAATATGGTCAGACGAATGCATGCCTCCGGATTGGAATTTAAGTGTGCTCTGCCCAATCCACAAGAAAGGCGATCCCGCTAACCGCACCAACTACCGCGGAATCAGTCCTCTTAATATAGCATATAAGGTTCTTTCTAGCGTGCTGTGTGAAGGCTGAAGCTCATCGTAGACAAACTGATTGGACCTTACCAGTGTGGCTTTAGACCTGGTAAGTCTACCATCGACCAGATTTTCACGATACGCCAAATCCTGGAAAAGACCCATGATAAAAGAATCGACACACACCATCTATTTGTCGATTTCAAAGCCGCTTTTGACAGCGCAAAAAAGAGTTGCCTGTATGCCGGCATGTCTGAATTTGACTTCCCTGCAAAGCTTATACGGCTTTGCCAAATGACGTTGAGCAATACCAACAGCTCCGTCAGAATCGGGAAGGACCTCTCTGAGCCATTTGAAACCAAACGAGGCTTCAGACAGGGCGACTCCCTTTCGTGCGATTTCTTCAATCTGATGCTGGAGAAGATAATTCGAGCAGCAGAGCCAAACCGCAATGGTACAATCTCTTACAAGAGCGTGCAATTGCTGGCGTATGCCGATGATATTGATATCATTGGCCTTAACAACCGCGCCGTAAGCGCTGCCTTCTCTGGACTGGATAAGGAAGCGAAAAAAGTGGGTCTGGCCGTGAACGAGGACAAGACGAAGTATATGCGGTCATCAAAGAAAGAATCGGCGCACCTGCTCCTTGGCAGCCATGTCACTGTTGATAGTTACAAATTTGAAACTGTGAGGGACTTCGTCAATTTGGGAACCAGTATCAACACCGAAAATAATATCAGTCTAGAAATCCAGCGGGGAAACACTTTTGCCAACAAGTGCTACTTTGGACTGAGTAGGCAATTGAGAAGTAAAGTCCTCTCTCGAAGAACAAAGATCACACTCTATAAGTCTTTCATCATACCTGTCCTGATGTATGGCTCAGATTCATGGACAATGTCAAGAGAAGATGAGATGGCCCTTGGAGTATTTAAGAGAAAAGTTCTCCGGAAGATTTATGGTCCTTCCCGTGATGCCAACGGCGAGTATCGAAGGAAATTTAACGATGAGCTGTACGAGCTCTACGCAGATCTGACCATAGTCCAGCGAATTAAAGTCCAAAGACTCCTCTGGCTGGGCCATGTTATGCGAATGGGCAAAGAAGCTCCAGCACAGAAGGTTTTCCTATCGTCGCCTGAATTCGGCACCAGAGGAAGGGGGAGGCCTCGACTGAGATGGAAAAAACAGGTGGAGGATGACTTGAACTCCCTTGGGGTTTCCAATTGGCGTCAGTTATCGCTAAAAAGGAATGACTGGCGTGCTTTGATATGCAACGGCCAAAATCGCTTAGGCGGTTAAGCGCCAATAAATGATGAATGATGAGGTATCGTGGTGCATATGATGCAGTTCTTCATAATAATGCCGAATTATTAGAGTGGTTCCGTAATGCTATGGATACACACACGGAGGTTACCTCCAATAAATCTTCTTTAATCAGATCCAAATTTTACGCTGACACACACAAAATTGAAGATATTTCGGCGACATCTATCGCTCAACCCGTCAGTTTGGTTGTATTTCTTGTTAGATGTCGCTGCAAAATAAACAATTGCTATCGACATCTAGCTGCAAATAGCGGTGAACTACAAGAAATATTCGTTTCGATGTATTTCTTGCAGTTTTTGTTGATTTATCTGAAGAGTGTTGCCAGCGAACATTTTGCTATGGCTTCTCAAATCTTCTCAATTTTTGGGAGTTTATAATGAAGATTATGCTCAAGTTAACTCCCAAAAGCGGAGTTAATTCGGAATTTGCGCTAATGTATCAGCCGTATAACTGTCTTTTTGTAGAATAAGAGGTCGCTTCACGTTTTCAGGTATTCCCAATGCCAAATCGATTCTTCCTTTCATACGAAGTAAGTACATTATTTTCATCTAATACGGCTATTTGAATATTGCGCTTTTGCTTCGTCCTTAAATGTATGAAACTGAATTACTCGGTATAGATAATTTTCTGCCATTTCTAATATTATTTTTTTATTCGGCATGCCATAATTTGTTTTCATTTTCATAGCTACCTTCTTCCTCAGATTAAGACCAAACTCGAAAACAGTAGCTGTAACTCGTGTCAGGTGCTTCCAGTTGGGAAAATTTTTCAGGTCCAGGCAGTTTTCGTCCAAATTATTGTTTACGTGAACAAAAGCTATTTGCGGTCTTAGTTCCTCCTTGGTTTCTACGCTATTTGTAATTCGTTCAGGCCATGAAGACTCAGATTGCAATTTCTTCAATCTGATGCTGGAGAAGATAATTCGAGCAGCAGAGCCAAGCCGCAATGGTACAATCTCTTACAAGAGCGTGCAATTGCTGGCGTATGCCGATGATATTGATATCATTGGCCTTAACAACCGCGCCGTAAGCGCTGCCTTCTCTGGACTGGATAAGGAAGCGAAAAAAGTGGGTCTGGCCGTGAACGAGGACAAGACGAAGTATATGCGGTCATCAAAGAAAGAATCGGCGCACCTGCTCCTTGGCAGCCATGTCACTGTTGATAGTTACAAATTTGAAACTGTGAGGGACTTCGTCAATTTGGGAACCAGTATCAACACCGAAAATAATATCAGTCTAGAAATCCAGCGGGGAAACACTTTTGCCAACAAGTGCTACTTTGGACTGAGTAGGCAATTGAGAAGTAAAGTCCTCTCTCGAAGAACAAAGATCACACTCTATAAGTCTTTCATCATACCTGTCCTGATGTATGGCTCAGATTCATGGACAATGTCAAGAGAAGATGAGATGGCCCTTGGAGTATTTAAGAGAAAAGTTCTCCGGAAGATTTATGGTCCTTCCCGTGATGCCAACGGCGAGTATCGAAGGAAATTTAACGATGAGCTGTACGAGCTCTACGAAGATCTGACCATAGTCCAGCGAATTAAAGTCCAAAGACTCCTCTGGCTGGGCCATGTTATGCGAATGGGCAAAGAAGCTCCAGCACAGAACAAGAAATCTGGACCTACAAACCAGCGGCTATTAAGATCAAATGTAAAAGGCTTCTTCCATTTTCTGGCATCATCGGCTAAATTAAGCTTGGTAGGTACGTATCGCCATTCTGGCAAGTTACTTCCCCTCAAGATTTTCACCTACACGGTGCATCACAAATGATTTAAAATTTTGAGGCTTGATCGTAACCAGGAAAGGACGGTATTAGAGTCTGACCAAAAAGTTCTGTTACTTACATGTACGCTATGCTGCTTACAAAAGACGAGGTATAGATAATGGCGAAAATATGCTACAGCTGGCCAATTCACTTGCATCCACAAATACATGCAATTTTGAACTTCTAATTCGAATTTGGTCGAATACCATCGTGTGATTTTAACCTCATCGATTTCGGGTAGGAGGTTCAATCATATAAGCCAATTCTTGAACACCTCTTCGTTAACAACATATGTTCAACCTTCTGTCGGTCTCCAAACTTCTTGCAAAAAAATCTTAAGTTAAATAATGTAATGTGATAGGAAACCAAGGGGATCAAATAAAGATATTAGAGTGCGTAAGACATCTGTTTTTGTTGGTTTCTTAATTCCACTGAGTATATTTTTATACACTCTATACAGTTTCAAGGATTAAGTAAATATATCTCTCTCAGTTGACCACCACATTCCCAATACCTTCTCGTTTCCCATTTCTGCTGATGGATCTTTAATGGGCCCAGACATTTCTTCTTCCAACTCTCCAAGGCTTCTCGAAAAAGCTTTATAATTTGACCTCCAATTTCATATGAAGAATCCGCTTTCTCTATAGATAAAGCTGACTTCTTTTGCCAAACGTATCGCATCTTCTTCTGTATCTGCGCCATCTAGTAAATCGTCAACGTAGTGGTGATATATAATAGAATCAGCTGCTCTCGGAAACTCACGATCATACTCTGATGCGTTTTTGTTCTTCACAAATTGTGCTGAGTGATGTCATCACTTCCATTACGTACACGTCAGGCGTTCTTTGAACCTCGTTGTTTCTCCAAATGAAACGTTGTGCATTTTGGTCGGATTTGTGAACTCTTACCTGGTTTCTTTTAAGTCACCACATATGGAAACTTTTCGAACTCGAAAACCAAATAACACAGATAAGAGCGAAGTCAACAAGTCTCGTCCCGTAAGCAACATAGAATTCAGGGAAGTTCCTCGAATCTTTGCAGCTGCATCCCAGACAAGTCGAACCTTCCCAGGCTTATTCGGGTTGACTACAGTAAAAATAGGAAGATACCAAATAATACCACTATCTTCGAAAATTTATTCTAAAGAAAGTTTTATTGCATAGCCATTTTCCACGAATGAAAGAATTTTCTGATTTATGATGGGTATATGATCTGGATTGGACTTTTTCTCAAGACAGGCTAGGCGTCTCAAAGCAGTGGGATAACTATTTGGTACTGTAGAAATATCATCTCTCCATAGCAACCCGGTTTCAAAACGTTGCCCTATTCTCTTCGTAGTAGATTGAAGAATTTGGTTTGCACGCTCTTCCTCTGGTGACTTCAGTACAAATTTTCTGGCAACAGTTTCGAGTGAGAGGTAACTGGATACATTTTCTTGCAACCTCTTTAACTCGGATTCGCAGTCGCATTCATTGATGTTATGGAAAGTAACAGTGTTACTTGTAGTATCACCTCCACCATGAATAACCCATCCAATTCGAGTCGTTGAAGCAAACGGTTCATATGAATTCCCTTCCTTCGTCTTCATCGTATTGCATAAATATCCATTATTGAGGCCAATGAGGATTTGTGGTACGGTATTTTCGTAAAAAACAAAGGGATATTTTTCAAATGAAAATAACTTGACATGTCTTCTTTTGTAACACTTTGTACTGGAAGCCCTAGTTTTTTGATAGTACGGACGTTCAAAATGTCATGCCTTTTGGCATTCGGATGTCGCTGAGATATTTGCGGATTCACTTCTATAGAACCCTCTTCATTTTCTTCTAGCAAATTTTCCAACAATGAATTCAAAATCAAATTGTAAGCATATACGTGCTTTACGCAAGGAAGAACACGACCGTTCGGTTAAACAATATTTATTCAACTAGTCAATTACAATAATAATATTTACCCCCGAATTCTGTAAGCTGTCTCTAGTCACTAATAGAGACAATAGTCACTAATAGAGACAATTCGTGTTCCAATTCCATGTTGTCCGATTACAAACCTCATATGACAGATCTCAATTTTGTGACTTGAGATGAGACAAAATTACAGAATTCCGGGGTTAAACTATCAAATATGAATTCAAAGTTACCATATGTCACAAACGCTACCATAACTCAAATGCTGTTTATTAAGTACAAGAATTATACAGTAAATCATTTGAAAAATCAATATTTCAATTACATAGCTTGCTCACAAAAATTAAGCTTTAATCCTTTTCAAAATTTAATATGTTTATCTTTAGTTAAGCATTTCGAAAAAATATCTGCAACATTCTCCGAAGTCGGCTTATACTCGATGTCTATCTCCTTAGCAATATACTTTTTCCGAATGTAATGGAATTTGATGTCGATGTGCTTACTTCGTTTATGCGCAATTGGATTTTTAACTAAGAATTGCGCACCGTGGTTATCGCATAGAATTTTTGTTGGACCATCAACATAAACGTCAAATTTAATTTCTTTAAGCAGGCTTCTATGAAACGAAATTTCTTTAGCGCCCTGGCAAATGGCGATGTATTCCGCTTCCATAGAACTGAGTGAAACAACATTTTGCTTTTTGGACTCCCAGGAAATGGGACCATCAGCAAAAAATACAACAAACCCACTGTTCGACTTTCGATCCGTATTCTCAGACCCCCAGTTAGCGTCTGTAAAACAGAGCAAATTTCTATTAGTAGACTTGTAAATTAACATACCTTTTTGATTTGCTTGCAGGTATCGCAAAACATGTTTAGCAGCAACAAAATGCTCTTTGTGTGCCAACTTTGATACGGTGTGTGCTATGTCCGGCCGTGATATAACCGCCAAATATGTCAGACCTCCAATCAGCGACTGATAGCTTTTTACATCGAACACCTCACAGTTGTTGTCATTACATTTTTCCAAAATCGTACCATTTGCAAATGGCGTTGACGTTGTATTAATTCTTGGGTATAACGATTTTGATTTTGTAATTTCCCCACGTAGACCCTGTCGCTCTACCTCCATGCCCAAATAAAACTTCAGCGGACCTCTGTCAACCGCTTCCACCTGTGCGAGTAGTTTATTTACTATTTCGCACATAGTTGACTCAGAAGTACACGCCAGCAATATGTCGTCAACATAAATTGCAATGATGTTTATTTCGCCTTCATTTACCATTATGTACACACAATTATCGGTTTGACTACGACTAAACCCGATGCCTGTTAGGATGGAATTGATTTTGCTATTCCAATCCCTTCCAGCTTGCTTAAGCCCGTACAGCGACTTTTTGAGTTTACATACCTTATGTGGATATTTTTCGTTCACGAACATTGCGGGCTGCAAACTTCGTTTTGTCTTTGACCGCAACCTTGAGCAACTAAGCGCGCTTTGCGCTTTTCCATCGTACCATCTGCATTAAACTTTGTTGTAAAAATCCACTTACAACCGATTATATTTTTTCCAGGTGGGCGACCAACCAACTCCCAAGTTTGATTTTTAGTGAGTACGCCGATTTCGGCATTCATCGCTGCCCGCCACTCATCTGCATTTGCTGACAGCATAGCATCAGTTACCGACAATGGGTTCTCGCAAATGCTGCTCAATCTTTCAGTTGGCTGCTCTAATAACAAATTTTTTACTCGGCCTTCCAGGCTTTCCCATTCGCACCAACTTAGGCCTACCTCTTTTTCGATTACCAGCCTCAACAATTTCCACCGCTTCGTCAGACGAGTATTTCGCCTCTCCGACTTCGCCGATAATTGCTTCATAATTATTACCGCCCGTCGCTGCATTGCTATCAATTTGTTCGTTGATATTACCATCGTCCGCTGCATCATTTGCGCCAGCTGCATTATTACCTACACCCTCGCTTTATTGCCGGTTCTCTCCACTACTATTATTGTTTATGCAATCGCTACTAACATTTGTATTAGGCCTCTCGTACGTATAAAATTTGCATTCATCTTCGTTTGACTGCTCAGCAGCAGGTAGTTCGCCAAAATGAATTTTCAAAGAAGATGACGTTCCGCGCAATCACTATTGATTTTGTTGTTTTATCGTACAACCTGTAGCCTTTTACATTCTCCGCATATCCAACGAAAATTAATTTAGTACCTTTTAGCTCAAATTTTGATTTATTTCGCTGTTTGTTTAATGCTGCGAAGCAGGCCAAATGCTCTAAAATAAGCAACAGAAAGTTTTCTAGAAACCCAGCGTTCAAAAGGTGTTTTGGTTTTAATTACCGTGGTACATGACCGATTTCTAATATACGTAGCAGTACTTACTGCCTCCGACCATAAAGATTGTGGAAGATGAGCATCTTCCAGCATACATCTTGCCATATCTAGCAGCGTTCTGTTCGCTCTCTCCGCTATACCATTTTGTTGTGGAGTACAGCTTACCGTTTTCTGGTGTACAATACCTTGGCGCTTGAAAAAATCTTTAAATTCGGAATTTACGTATTCCAGCCCATTGTCGCTCCTAAGGCATTTCAATTTCTTACCGGTCTGCTTTCCTTAAAATCAACGAATACTTGAAATTCTTGTAATTTTGGTCGTAAAAAATGTGTTTCCATGTACCTTGAATAACCATCGATAAAGGTGATGAAATATTTCGAACCACCCTGAGAGCAATCCCGAAAATTGCTTCACAATACCGTCGGTATATAAAGCAATAGACTATAAGTGAAAAGCAACAAAAAAACTTTTAACAATTCACAGAAATTTACCGAAACACGTGTTATATTAATTTAGTCCTGGGCCCATAACCCTTGTAAGCATATCGATGGGGTAGTGCACAATTATGTTAAGTGACAAATTTGAAATTTTTCAGGAGAGCATATTTTGTCTTTCAGAGCCTATAGCTTCTGAATGTTAACAATTTTTTGATGCTGAACGATGAGTTGGTTTATTCTGAATCCAACAGTAGTAAAATAATCTTGACAGGTTCGGCAATGGTATTATAACAACGTTTCTTTTAACTTGCTTTCGAGCTTTTCATGAGTTTTTATATTAAAAAACAATGTTTCCGATAACCTGGTGATATGAAGCTTGGAGTGCACTTCAAAAGCAGTTGGTACTGCAACCTAAAATGAAATAATGACCACTAGGTGGCGCAGTTGTCACGATATTTTTGTTCAGGGAACGATATAATTCATATACAACATTTTATTAGGCACGGTAAAGTTACAACAAATAGAAAAGCAAAAGTATGTATGTATGTATGTATGTATAATCTTTATTTTCTCGTAAATTTTTACAATTTTTAGAGTATTACAATATGAAACAAAAATACAAATAAGAAAATAGATAATGACATTAGATGCTCATTCAAAGAGCAGAGGAAATGCCATTTCATTCGTTTAGTATTATAAATGCTTGTGGGGCGCATAATAATAACAAATTATAATTACTTACAATTAAAAAGATATACAGGGCAATTCTAAATATTCGCCCGGAATTTTTCGCAATCGAATTTTTGTATTCTTTCGCAAAAATTCCTTCAATTCCTTTCTCAAGTGAAAATTTCAAATATTGGGAACGATCTGTTGTGGAAATTGGCATAATACTGCGAGTTAAAAATTTGGTTAAAGTTATTAAATTAGTGGATAATTTTTGGGAGAGGGAACAAAATCCGTGCGGAATTTTGTTTAGAATTGCCCTCATAAATAAGTATAAAGAAAAAGTATAACTATTATATGTATGTATATTAAAACAAAAAATTCAAAATTCAAAATTACAGATGACAAGGTACTTTCATCAAATGGAAAAAGATAAAAAACCTCGATGCTAATTAACACAGGTACTTATATTATAGGTCTCAAAAGAATTTCAATACCCTCATGATTGAAACCAAGTAGCCACAGCTTCACTTCCCTCAGAAACGCTGGTAGCTTTTTAATGAGTCGTATTTCAGCAGGTAGTTTGTTATATAGATTACATGATACGATGGTGTAGAAGTTACGAAAAAATGTGGTGCGAAAGCTAGGAACTTTTGTTTGAGATAACGTCTTATTTCTCAGTTTGTAAAGGTTGTATATTGGGCTTTGCGTATAGCCGCTCCTTACAAAAAATATTTTTAAAACTTTAAAATAGTATAAGTGCCGCACAGGAAGAATATTTAATTTTTTGAAAAGATCCATATAGTGAGTTAAACGACCAGCTTTACATATTCTTCGGATTATACACTTCTGTAGTATTAAAAGCGGATGGATCTTACTAGTGTAGGCACCACCCCAACAACTGACTCCGTATTGTAATTTTGAATGGATTAGTCCATGATACACCAATAACAATATTCTATTGGAACACAGTTTTCTTAAGTTATAAAAAGAACGAAGAGCTGATAACATATAAGATTACATCGAAGTGATCGTACTTAAGTGTTATAATTCAAATATACCTTTATTATCGATAACTTAATATGCTAAAATAGTTTTAAGAGTGAACAAACTACATATATTAAAAAATGTTATTTCAGTTAAACGAATTAGTTTTCATTTATTTATAAATTCGTACTTGAAGATGGCAAGTTGTCAATGAAGTCTTTATAATGTTGGGGAATTACGCCTTTTGAGAGTAAGAATGAAAGATCATCCTTTTTGGTTCTTGAAATGGGGGTTGCTTTCGAATATTTCGATTTTAAATTAACTGAGCTCCAGCTAAATACATCGAGTCCCGAACTTGTTTCTTTCTTTGATTGACTTTTATTTCCATAAAGCTATCCTCTGGCAAATCGTACTTGTATTGGATTATAAAACATATTTGAAACACCCCTTACGTTAAGAAATCGAAAAACTAATAAAAAACTAAATGGCATACACTTTTCACCATATGAAACCTTGCGATAAGTATATTTTGAATAGAGTAGATTTTTTGAAAAGTTGGTCCCTGCTGTACAAAACATAGAAAAATTCATAAAAAATACCTCATTCGACACCATCCAGCCGAGACGAAGACAAATTATGTATGGTCGTGTTTCAACTTGAGATAACAGCGCCACCTAACGATTTAAATAAATTTTCTGAAGGGATGTTGCAGCAAATTACTAAAGAAAGCAGTTTTTAATAACATTTTTTTTTTGGTGATTTTTCAGTACATTTCCACTCAAAGGGTTAAAGACATATATATATATTAAAGAAAAGCCACCTTTGTAAGCTATTTTATGGTTTAAACACTTTTGAAATCCATTCAATAGTTTTCGAGATATTTTGATTCGATTGTTTGACCTTTTCACCTGGAATAACCCCCTAAATATTTAATTTCACAAAAACACAAATTATACCATACAATTCACTATAAAGTCCAATTTTTAAATTTGCCATCGGTATGTATTTTCCACTTGTTCCCAAATTTTTTCAGGCACTTAACATATTTGTGCACTCACATTTTTTCATTTTACGCACTTAGCATATAATTCCATTGCTATTGGAGCGGCCATTTTTGATAACTCGCTTATAAAAAATGCGCAGTAGGTAGGTATGATGCCAAGGATTCAGAAAATGTAGTTAACTCATTTTTGAAAAAAAGTGCACTTAACATAATAGTGCACTACCCCATCGATATACAAGCTTTACACCATTGTTTATCCCTCTATAGTTTGGCAACTTCTTTTCTTCTTCTTACGAATTTGAGTGGAAGGCACTGGCTGAGTGACTCCAAATGAAATGGAATGAAGGAATAGTATGATGCCCAATAAGCCATTTTGTTTGATATCAATCTGAGACGCATTTGAGATGAAACCTTCAACGTCAATTCTTTTTGAAAACTTAATATCAATTAATCAATCAATTAATTTTCGATTTAGCAGTAGCAGGTATACTTTTTTGCTAAATGAGTATTAACTTGAGGTATAATTAAATATAAAAATTATACTATAAATGTCCGGCAGTTTCTACCTTCACAGTTTTTATACATACGACCCCCTATACCATTCCCTAAAATAAATTTTGTCCAAATCGTGGTACATTATTGACCCTCATTATTTACCAAACGTTTGAGGTTAAGGTTAGGTTCAAGTGGCTGCCGCAGAGGCACACCTAGGCCAGTATTAAAAGATCCGTTGTGATACCAACAACACTAGGAAAGTCAGTTCCGGGACCCTGCCATATGGAAAATCCCGGTATTATCGGGATTCTCCACATAGCAGAATCCCGGGACTGACGTTCCTAAACCGACACCGTTACTCCTCCTCGAACCATTTAGATGACTTGATGAAGGCCATCAGGTCCTTTATGTCCAGCTCCGTGACGTGGCGTAGGCTAACCAGGAAGGGAACTCCCGAAAAGCGCATTCTCGCGCCACTTAAAACCGGGCAGTTGCAGATGAGCTGCTCCACCGTTTCACCGGGACCCTGCCATATGGAAAATCCCGGTATTATTGGGATTCTCCACATAGCAGAATCCCGGGACTGACGTTCCTAAACCGACACCGTTACTCCTCCTCGAACCATTTAGATGACTTGATGAAGGCCATCCGTGACGTGGCGTAGGCTAATCAGGAAGGTAACTCCCACAAAGCGCATTCTCGCGCCACTTAAAACCGGGCAGTTGCAGATGTGGTGCTCCACCGTTTCCTCCTCCTCATAATCTTTACAACTCCTACAGCATCGTCGGTAGGGCACACCTAGTCTTTCTGTGTGCCTACCAATGGGGCAGTGCCCAGTTAATACGCCTATTAATATGGAGATTTCTCTTCTCCTTAGGGCATTAATTTGTCTTGATCTTTTATGATCCCATTACGGCCAGGTTTCTTTGGATATCCGGCATCCTGGAGATTGCAGCCATCTTTCGTTGGCTTGGCGGAGTGTGTACTCCTTCAGCATTAGCTTGCATGTGGCAAACGGCATACCTAAGTGTTCTTTATCCCGAAGAACCTGCTTGGTCGTGCCCTGCCTGGCAAGTTCGTCTGCCCTACAATTTCCCTCAATGTCCCTATGCCCCGGGACCCATGTGAGGTTCACGCGGTTCTGTTGGGCCATCTTTTGTAGAGATCGACGACAGCTGAGCGTCTGTTCAGAGTTGAACGAGTAAGAGCCAAGGGATTTGATGGCCGCTTGGCTGTCGCTCAAAATAAAAATACCCTTTCTGATAGTGTGTTGGCCTATCCAAGCCGCAGCGTCCATGATTGCTGAAACTTCAGCCTGGAAAACACTGCAGTGATCAGGTAGTCTGAAGGAGAGCTCAAGGTTCAGATCCTTTGAATAAACCCCTCCTCCAACTCTGCCGTGCCCCAGCCGGACGTTTCCTTTAGACGCAGAGCCGATGCTGCTGCTACTCGGTGCCCTTCCAGATCGAGTGGCAAAATGCCAAGAATGGCCTGGAGTGCTTCATTGGGCGTTGTTCTTAACGCACCGCTTATACAGATCATGCAAGATCTATGTACTTTACCTAACAGATTAAGGTTTGTTGCCTTGCTCAGCGCAGGCCACCATTCCACAACTCCATAGAGCATGACTGGTCGAATGATTGCAGTGTAGATCCATTTGCATATTTTGGGGCTGAGCCCCCATTTCTTTCCAATGGCTCTTTTGCACGTGTAGAGTGCAATACACCCTCTCTTCGGGCGCTGAAGAACATTATCCTTCCAGGTTAGTTTCCTATCCAGAATTGTGCCCAAGAACTTGGCTTTGTCAGCCAAAAGAAGAAGTAAAAAAATAAATTAAAATAAAATATTTTAGAATTTTGGTGGACTTTTGACCGTTTGTAAATAATTTTTCTTAAATTATTCTATGTTTTATTATTAGTGAACAAGATGGAAAAGCAACAACAATTACAAGCTACCATGATTACGTAATTTCGGCCTTGCTCAAGTGCCATTGTCAAATGGCTTTGTGTTTAGAAATTTTTCATCATTATTGTTGGTAATCGAACCAAGAACCAAGGGGATTAGGAATTTCTAAGCCCGCAGTGCAGCAGAACGCCCCCGTAGTTGGTAAACTCAGCTTTGCTGAAGTGACTAAGGACAGGATCCTCATAGGCGTAATTGAGCGAGGTAACGAAAGCTGGGCCATCCTTAGGGACCAGTGGCTGTACGTTCGGAACGCGATCGGTAATGCCCTTCTCGACATTATGGATGAGTCTCCGGGTGCCACGCCGATGGGTTCTGATGCGGGATGGCACCAGGGCAGGCAGCAGCTGCAAGACTGGGTGAGATCTACCAAGGGGCAAGAATCGAGGTTGTCGACTGGAAGGACATCCCGGCTCGGCCAAAGGCAAGAGCATGGATTCCTGCCATCCCTGCTGAATCTGAGAGAATTCTCTGAATGCTGCGGATCATGAACCCGTCTCTCCCGACGCAGGACTGGAGTGTCAATCTGGTTGAGGATGCGGTAGGGCCAGATAGGCAAGTGGTCTTTACCTTGAAGAAGGAGGCACTCGAGCCCCTTAACACATTGACTGCCACGTCAGACATATATGACTGACACTGTACTGTTCCGTTTACGCCGCGTCGGACACATATGTCCGACACGACTATTTCTCTCTCTCGCCATGTCACACAGCGACGATTGACGATATATGTGATTTTATTGCAGCAATCAAATATATGGCCTCCCACGATATTTCTGTTAAAATGACCTCGGCCCAGCTCGAAAAACAATTGGAAAAAATCGGTTTTGAAAAGGAAAATTTAATTCATTCATTTACTGAGCATGTAATAAGAGAAAGTAAAGAGCGAACCCAAATTGTTGCACTTGCTTTTTCAAAAAATAACGAATTCAAACATCAAAATACATTGTCGTCATGCAACGTTGTTTCGTTTTTCTTTGCAAAAACAAAATACTCCCAATTGTTTTGTTTTTGCAAAACAAAGTAGAGCTTGTATGACGACGATGAATTTTGATGTTTGAATCCGTTATTTTTTGAAAAAGCAAGTGCAACAATTTGGGTTCGCTCTTTATTTTTTCTTATTACATTCTCAGACTTGCCAATGTTTTTGTCGTGCATATATGTCCGCCATGGCCCTGAATTAAAAAAAAGTCGTTAGGCGCCACGTCGAACATACATATGTGTGTGACATATTAATTAGTTAGAGAAGGAAGCTGCAACTGAGATTTCGGCAAGGAGAGCGACCGCGATGGACACTACGGGTCCGCACTCCCAGGAGACATCTCCCCGCCGCTTCACATACCACGAGAAAAGATTGGCTGCAAAGATCCTGAAGAGGTATGAAGGGGTACCGCAGGAATCGCTGTCGCCGAATTCCACTAAATCGGTAGAGCTAGCGAAAGCTGTGATACCGGATTTCCATAATTCGTACATGCCAAAGAGGTTAAAAGTTAACCCTTTCAAGCGCCAGAGATCGGACCTGGAGTTAAATCCCCCTCCCAAGCGGCATCAGAAGACCCCTGGAGCGGGCAAACTAAGCTTTGCTGAGGTAACCAAGGACAGGATCCTTATAGGCGTCCTTGACCGAGGCAATGACCGTCTGGCCATCCCTAAGGACCGGTGGCGTTACGTGCGAAATGAACTCGGCAACATTCTTCTCAATGTTGCTCCAGAGTTTCCGGGTAGTTCGGCGCGAGTAACGGATGCGGGTTGGCACCAGGGTCAGATTAAATTACTCGCATGCGAGGATGCAAAAACCGTAGCACTGTACAAGGCAGCAGCTGCTAAGCTGGGTGAAGTCTACAAGGGCGCAAAGATAGAGGTCGTCGACTGGAAGGACATTCCAGCTCGTCCAAGGGCAAGGGCGTGGATTCCGGCCATCCCTGACGAACCCGAGAGAATTCTCGGGATGCTGCGGCTAATGAATCCGTCCCTGCCAACGCATGACTGGAGTGTCAATCTGGTCGGGGATGCGGTAGGGCCCGACTGACAGGTGGTGTTCACCATGAATAAAGAGTCAATCGAGCCCCTCAAAAGGTGCCTAGTACATTGCAGCGTACATTACAGCGTAGGCCAGATCGTTTCCACGTATATCGTGGTGATGCTCAGCGCGCTGCCTTCCCGGCTGCTCCGGGGGAACCGGAAAACGAATTACCAGAAGCGGAAGCGGAGGATTCCGATGCGGAGAGCATGTTATCCGCCACGTCCCTTGGCGATAGTGCTGTGAACAACTCGGAGATGGAGGACAGCCTACAGGACGAGGAAGCCCTCGACGTCACGGTGGTAGCAGCCAACGCTGAGCTATGGACATCTAACGCTACAGACAGCAAGACACCTGCAACGCCATATCGGGCAGTTAATCGGAACAACTCGTCGTTGATAGGCAACCTCCGGGATGGGGCAAACCTCGACGATATGGGGACGGCAGGGAAGTCTGTGCGCTCTCATGTTGGTGGTGCTTCAGATTAATCTGCACAAATCTAAAGTAGCTTCGGCTGCTTTAAGTAGTCGTCTTTCTAAAGGCGACGTGGATGTGGTCCTCATCCAAGAACCCTGGGTCAATAGCTCGAGAAACTGCGGATTGGGGACTAAGGGCTTCAAGCTTATTCGAGCCAGCGAGGAGAGCAAAGTCAGAACGTGTATTCTGGTCAAGTCTGAGTTGAACTCCTTTCTCCTACCTAATTACACCAATGGGGATATTACCGCTATCAGTCTAACGGTCGACAGCACCCGCCTGACGGTGGCTTCGATCTATATGCCCTACGACGCCGAAGAACCCCCACCACAATCGGAGGTGAAAGACCTGGTGTCAAATTTCTGCACGGGTAATCTTATTATTGGAGCGGACGCTAATGCTCACCATGTCCAATGGGGGAGCTCCGACATCAATGCCAGGGGCGAGTCTCTGTTTGATTACCTCTTAACAACCAACCTGGTGATTTGCAACGTGGGTAATGAGCCTACTTTTATCACTAAGACCCGCAGGGAGGTCATAGACCTCACTATCTGTAGTGAAGGCGCTTATGAGTGGGTCAGAAAATGGCGGGTTCTGGAAGAACATTCTTTCTCCGACCACCGTTACATAGAAATGGTTTTAGACTTTATTGTAGAACAACCAATCATGAAGCGCAATCCACGTAACACTGATTGGCAGTTACACAATGAAATATTAGACAGAGACCTACCAGTACTGCCCTCACAAGCCCCCTCATCAGTAGAGGAGCTGGAGGATCTTGTTACTACATTTACATCGGCGCTCTCAAATGCTCTAGGACAGGCTTGTCCAGTGCCAAAACCACGCGGTAAACACAGGCCACATTGGTGGTCCTACGATTTGGACTCGCTCCGAATATCATGCCGGAAACAATTTAACAAGGCCAAGAGCTTCGGCTCTGAGCCTCATTGGCACGAATATAAAGCTAAACTAAGGGCCTACAAAAAAGCTCTGAGACAGGCGAAGAGAACCTCGTGGAGAAATTTCTGCACTGGCGTCGAAAAGGTCGACGACACAGCGAGACTTAGACGAGTCCTCTCGAAAAGTCAAACAACCATCAGCTATCTGCGAAAACCTGACGGATCCTGGACCAGCACGGAAGAGGAAACCCTTGAGCTGCTCTTGAATACACATTTTCCGGGGAATCTGCATGACGCACCACTAGCACCTGCAACAAACCTGGCAGTAAATATACCCATCACTGAGGAAAGAGTAAGGTGGGCAGTTAAGAGCTTTGAACCGTATAAGGCTGCCGGGCCGGACGGGATTATCCCCGCGCAACTTATAAACACGTTGGAGACATCAGCTAAATGGCTGGTATTTCTCTTCACAGCCTGCCTGGCTCTCAACCTCATTCCGGGCTCCTGGAGAAGCGCCACGGTAGTGTTTATCCCTAAGGCTGGGAAGGCATCCCACTACGAGCCAAAAGACTACAGACCGATCAGTCTCTCGTCCTTTGTACTAAAAACCTTTGAGAGGATACTAAGCGACTACCTCTTAACAACTATTGATAGCAACCTTATCTCTAGCTATCAGCATGCATACACCAAGGGTAAATCAACAGAAACCGCTCTGCACAGCCTAGTGTCTGTCATTGAGAAATCGCTGTGTGAAAAGGACTACTGTCTCGTGGCCCTCCTAGACATTGAGGGGGCTTTCAACAATATAAGCCCGGAGGCTATCAACTCCGCTCTAACTAATCTGGGCGTGGATAGACCTCTAACTGATTTAATTGACCAACTTTTAAGGTGAAGGAAAATAGCTTCTTCACTTGGTACGGTTGAGTTATCACGTTGTGTCACAAGGGGAACACCCCAGGGTGGTGTTCTTTCCCCGCTTTTATGGAACCTCACAGTCAACTCGTTGCTACGTGACACAAGCTGGGGGGCGGGAAGATAGTGGCATACGCAGACGATTTAGCTATTGCATTCAGAGGCAAGTTCCCACAAACTCTGTGTGACCTGATGCAAGTAGCACTGCGAGAAGTTTCGACGTGGTCCTCTCGCTGCGGACTTAGTATCAACCCAGGGAAGGTGGAACTTGTCCTCTTCACCAACCGGTACAAAATACCGCCACTAAGCCTACCAGAACTAGCTGGCACGCGCCTGGGCTTGTCGGATAAGGCCAAGTTTCTAGGCATAGTTCTGGACAGGAAATTGAATTGGAAGGAGAATGTTCTTCAGCGCCAGAAGAAAGCTTGCATCGCTCTTTACACATGCAAAAGAGCCATTGGCAAAAAATGGGGGCTCAGCCCTACAGTATGCAGTTGGATCTACACGGCCATCATTCGCCCAATCATGCTTTATGGAGTCGTCGTATGGTGGCCTGCGCTGAGCAAGGCAACATACCTGAATCTGTTGCGGAAAGTCCATAGATCCAATATGATCTGTATAAGCGGTGCGCTAAGGACAACGCCCAACGAAGCCCTCCAGGTCATTCTGGGCATTTGCCACTTGATCTGGAAGGGTTTCGGTCAGCGGCGGCATCAGCTCTGCGCCTAAGAGAAACCTCCAGTTGGGCTGCGGGTACTATTGGACACTCCAGTATTCTGGAATCTTACAGCTTTCTCCCTCTAAGCACAGATCGTTGTGCGACTACTACAGTCGGGGATAGCTGTTTCAAAATAAACATTCCCAGCAGAGAAGACTGGGAGAGGACGGATTGGTGTCCCGAAACAAATCGTGGCACTTCCATATACACCGACGGCTCGAAGTTGGACGGCAGAGTTGGAGGAGGAGTTTATTCAAGGGATTTGGACCTTGAGCTCTCCTTCAGACTACCTGATCATTGTAGCGTCTTCCAGGCGGAAGTCTCGGCAATCCTGGACGCCGCGGCCTGGTTAAGCAAACGTGTTATCGGAGAAGATATCGCTATTTTCAGCGATAGCCAAGCGGCCATCAAATCCCTTGGCTCATACACGTTCAACTCTGAACTGACGCTCAGCTGTCGTCGATCTCTTCAGGAGATGGCCCAACAGAACCGCGTAAACCTCATATGGGTCCCGGGACATAGGGACATTGAGGGAAACTGTAAGGCAGACGAGCTTGCCAGGCAGGGCACGACCAAGCAGGTTCTTCAGGATAAAGAGCGCTTAGGTATGCCGTTTGCCACATGCAAACTAATGCTGAAGGAGCACAAACTCCGTCAAGCCAACGAAAGATGGCTGCTATCCCCAGGGTGTCGCATATCGAAACAAACCTGGCCAAAATGGGATCTTAAAAGGTCTAAACGCATTTATGCCCTAACTAGGAGGGAAATCTGCATATTGATAGGGGTATTAACCGGTCACTGCCTCATTGGTGGGCATGCAGAAAGGCTATGTGTGCCCTACCGACGATGCTGCAGGAGTTGCAAAGATGATGAGGAGGAGGAAACAGTGGAGCACCTCATCTGCAACTGTCCGGCTTTAAGCGGCGCGAGAACGCGCTTTTTGGGAGTTCCGTTCCTGGATAGCCTAAGCCAGATCGCGGAAATGGACATAAAGGACTTGATGGGCTTCATAAAGTCATCTAAGTGGTTCGAGGAGGAGTAACGGTGTCGGTTTAGGAGTGTCAGTCCCGGGATTCTGCTATGTGGAAAATCCCAACAACCCAGGGATTTTCCATATGGCTGGGTCCCGGGACTGACTTTCCTTGTGTTGGTGGTATCACAACGGGCCTTTCAAAACTGGCCTAAGTGTGCCTCTGCGGCAGCCACTTGAACCTAACCTATTAATTAGTTAAAAACTGCCTGTTTCTAAGCATAAAATATTACCAGCACTATCCTAAGTTCCAATTTTGAAGTCTCTGATGAGATTTAAAAAAAAAAAAATGCTGTGGCCCCCAGTGAACTATTTGCTGAAAGTGCCTTGGCAGTCAATGTGTTAAACGGTGCAATGGACGAGTGCACTACGGCATGGGTCAGATCGTGATCCACGTATACCGCGGCGATGCACAGCGACCTGCTATTTCGGCTGCACCGGAGGACTCGGACATCGCAGTGCCGGAAAAGGAGTCGGAGATGTCCGACTCGGAAAGTATGGTATCTGCCACGTCAAATGGCGATGGAGCAGTGAACAGTGGAGCAGTGAACAGTTCTGAGATGGGAGACAGCCTGCTGGACGGGGAAGACCTCAACGTCACAGTGATAGCAGCTAGTCTTGAGCGCACCAATGTTGATACTGCCACAGTTAGTAGGGGTTCCGCCACGCCAAATCGTGGTCTGAACAAATCGTCGTTGAAAGATAAGCCTCCAGACGGGGTGGAACTCGACGATACGGCGGTGGCAGGGAAGTCTGAGCGCTCCCATATTGGTGGTGATTCAGATAAACCTGCACAAATCTAAAGCAGCCTCGGCTGCTTTAATCAGTCATCTCTCTAAAGGCGACGTAGATGTGGTCCTCATCCAAGTACCCTGGGTCAACAGCTCAAGGATTTGCGGTTTGGAGACTAAGGGTTTTAAGCTTATCCGAGCCAGCGAGGGGGTCAGGCCTGTATTTTGGTTAAGTCTGAGCTGAACGCCTTTCTCTTGCCCAACTATACCAATGGTGACGTTACAGCTACCAGTTTAACAGTCGACAGTACCAGCCTGACGATGGCGTCGGTCTATATGCCCTACGACGCCGAAGAACCTCCGCCACAGAGGGAGGTAAAAGACCTGGTGGCAGATTTTTCCATGGGTTATCTTATTATCGGAACTGACGCCAATGCTCATCACGTCCAGTGGGAAGCTCCGATATCAATGCTAGAGGAGAGTCGTTGTTTGAACCTACGTTTATTACTAAAACCCCTAGGGAGGTCATAGATCTCACTGTTTGTAGACCTCGACGATATGGGGACGGCAGGGAAGTCTGAGCGCTCTCATGTTGGTGTTGCTTCAGATAAATCTGCACAAATCTAAAGTAGCCTCGGCTGCTTTAAGTAGTCGTCTTTCTAAAGGTGACGTGGATGTGGTCATCATCCAAGAACACTGGGTCAACAGCTCGAGGATTTGTGGATCGGGGACTAAGGGCTTCAAGCTCATTCGAGCCAGCGAGGAGGGCAAAGTCAGAACCTGTATTTTGGTTAAGCCTGACCCCAACACCTTTCTTCTACCTAACTATACCAATGGTGACATTACCGCTGCCAGCTTAACAGTTTGCAGCACCAGCCTGAGGATGGCGTCGGTCTATATGCCCTAGAACTAGAGTAGAGATCTGGTGTGAAATTTTTGTACGGGTCATCTTACTATAGGAGCGAACGCTAATGCTCATCACGTCCAATGGGGAAGCTCCGATATCAATGCCAGGGGCGAGTCTCTATTTGACTACCTATTAACAACCAACCTGGTAGTTTGCAACGTGGGTAGCGAGCCTACTTTCATCACTAAACCCCGTAGGGAGGTCATAGACCTCACTATTTGTAGTGAAGGTGCTTATGAGTGGGTTAGAAAATGGCGTGTTCTTGAAGAACATTCATTCTCCGACCACCGATATATAGAAATAGTTTTAGAGTTTCGTGTAGAGCAACCAATTATGAAGCGCAACTGGCAGCTACACAATGAAATATTATCCAGAGACCTACCAGTACTACACCCACAAGCCCCCTCATCAGTTGAGGAGCTGGAGGACCTGGTGATGAAATACACCACGGCGCTCTCAAATGCTCTAGAACAAGCTTGGTGGACCTACGACCTGGAATCGCTCCGTAAAACCTGCAGGAAGCAATTTAATAAGGCTAAAAGCCTCAACACGGAGACTCAATGGCTCGAATACAAAGTTAAACTAAGGGCCTACAAAAAAGCCCTGAGACAGGCAAAGAGAACTTCGTGGAGTTCTCTCGAAAACTCAAAGAGCCACCAGCTATTTGCAGAAGCCTGACGGATCCTGGACCAGCACGGAAGGGGAAACCCTTGAGCTGCTCTTGAACACACACTTTTCGGGTAACTTGCATAATGCACCGTCAGCACCTGCAACAAGCCTGGCAGTAAATATACCCATCACGGAGGAAAGGGTAAAGCGGGCAGTTAAGAGTTTTGAACCGTTTAAGGCTGCCGGACCGGACGGAATTATCCCCGCGCAACTCGTTAACACGCTGGAGACATCAGCCAAATGGCTAGTATTTCTCTATACAGTCTGCCTGGCTCTCAACTATATTCCGTGCTCCTGGAGACACGCCACGGTAGTGTTTATTCCTAAGGCTTGGAAGGCCTCCCACTACGAGCCAAAGGACTATAGACCCATCAGACTCTTGTCCTTTGCACTCAAAACCTTCGAGAGGATAATTAGCGATTACCTCTCCACTACTATTGATAGCAACCTTATCTCCAGCTATCAGCATGCTTACAAGGGTAAATCAACAGAAACTGCGCTTTGCAACCTAGTCTCTGTTATGGTTTGCCTTCGATTAAGTCATTTTTGGTTTAGGGTGATTGGGCATTACTCGCGGGTTTTAGTTGACATTTTAGATTCACGCTCCGGGTTGACGTTTCATCGATAGTTTCCATGAATGGTCTGGTTGTTCCTAGGTGGCAGCACCAATATTTCCATAGAATGGAAAAATGTACCAATAACGGCACTTTCAATTTCCAGACAAACAAGTATTTGGTGTGTTCCTGGAATGCAAGGGTAAACTGCGGGTAAAATTATGGACAACTGCGGGCGCCCGTGAACGTGTCAGCAAAGGGGGAATAGACCTATTGGTGTTATCATTTTTGTGTTTGAATTTAGTTATGTATGCGCAAAATGTAAATGATTTTTCAATTGGACATTATACTCTGCTTTCGAATAAGAGCCACGTCAAATTCAATCATACCTTGCTTGCCAAAATTCATTTCATTAGCATTAAAGTGACTAATCGGATTTGGAGTATAAAATGTTTGCAATTCCCCAATCCAGCAGTTTCGGGTTACCCGGGGCACCCAGGGAACACACCATCCACATGACCCGGACAGCAAAAATTTTTTGCGCGCAAACAGGTGCGTGCCTCAGGACTCGAATCCTAATACGATAGCAGTAAATTTTGCTACATACTACGCTTTACCCAACATCTACTACTTTTCTGTCTTCTTAAGGAAATACTGCGTCCAAAAACCAGGGCAGAACACAGGACACAGCGGGCTTATCAAGTTGGCAATAGACCTTTATTTCTTCTTTTGGGACAAAACTTCTGAAGAAATAGAATTTATCCAAATAAGCTCACAAGAATTAAATTCCACAACCAGAAGGGTAGTAAATAATTTTCACTACTAGATTCAACTTCGTTATTTTTATTTTTGCTTTAATATAGCAACAACAACAAAAGTTTCTTATCAATTCCTTTTCAATTGAATTCAAGGTTAATAAAATTAATAATCATTTTCCGGTAATAATTAAGTTTCCTTTTTCATATAATCCATTTTTTTTTTAATTTTACTACATTTTTACAAAATTTGGTACGTTCAAGAAAAATTGTAGTTTCGAGTCCTGATGGTAATAACCGTTTGCACCACGCGACATGGCAACCACCAACCAATCAGAGTGCGCCACCTGGCAACAACCAGATCACCCCATGACAGATAGCGGAACTTTTCCATTGCGCAGTCGCAGTGAATTCAAAAAGTAATAAAGGAGTTTGTCCGACGCCATGAAGGCTTCGACCGAACCGAACAAAGTTAAAAAGTTGTGTCGTAGTTGAAGCGGTCGGACGTGTCACGGAAGAAAGTTAAAGTAAGAAAAAAAAAAACAGAAAAAAATAAAATGTCAGTTGATTGAAAATTATTGTGTTGAACGGAATTACCAGAATAAATCACTGAAAAAAGAAAAAAATTAAAATTTAACTATGGGGACTTACGTAAATGATTACAAAAATGGTAAATAAAGCAATATAAAAGAACGTGTATAAAATGAAAATAACAGTGAAGTGAAAAGAGAAGCAAAAAAAATTGTCAAGAAAAGAATATACAAAATTTAATGCAATTATCAATGGAAATTTAATAAAAAAGTGCATAAAGAGTACGAAAAAGTCTAATTTGAGAAGAAGAATATAACAAAAAGGTTGTGATTTATTGATATAAAATTGAATAAATTAAAGTCTCAAGTGCACAAGTACTTAAGCTCTGAATAGCACCCAAAGCCAATTGTGCCTGAGTGGGCGTCCCTTTCACGATAAACAATAGCTAGAAAAGCAGAGCAACAAAAGTACTCGTAGTCTGCAAGCACCGCCGCACGCATCCACTCCGCCATCCACAAACTGCTTGCTGGTGCACCTTTCGCCAATTTGGCAACGATTGGTCGAACGGAAATCATTGCAAACCCCCTCAAATGTTTAAAATCGTCATACAACACAGAGGAAGACGGAGAATTTTGAATAAGCAGTGACAACCTACACCTAATTGATAAAGCTTATCAAGCACAAATTAATAAATTATTCAAGTCTTTCAGTCAGCGAAAACGTGAAAGTGTTTGCTGAAGACCCAGCGGCACTTTTGGGGTAAAACAACAAACAACAACAACAGCGCGTAGCAAGCGCCAACAACAACAGCAAGGCGCATAGAAGCGCCAATAACAACAGCGCGGCCAACAACAACAGCGCAGCCAGCGCCAACAATAAGCGCTAACAACAACAACAGCGCGTAGCAAGCGCCAACAACAACAGCGCCTAGCAAGCGCCAACAACAATAGCAAGGCGCATATAAGCGCCAATAACAACAGCGCGGCCAACAACAAAAGCGCAGCCAGCGCCAACAATAAGCGCTAACAACAACAACAGCGCGTAGCAAGCGCCACCAACAACAACAATGCGCATATAAGCGCCAATAACAACAACCTAGCCAATAACAACAGCGCGGCCAACAACAACAGCGCAGCCAGCGCCAACAACAAGCGCTAAGAACAACAACAGCGCGTAGCAAGAGCAAACAACAACAGCAAGGTGCATATAAGCGCTAATAACAACAGCCTGTCCAACAAAAACGCGCATATAACAACAGTGAGGCCGCCTCATATAGGCCCACTGCAACGGCAACAACAGCGCAGCCAGCGCCAACAATAAGCGCTAACAACAACAACAGCGCGTAGCCAGTGCCAACAACAACAGCGCATAGCAAACACCAACAACAACAAGGAGCATATAAGCGCCAATAACAACAACCTAGCCAACAACAACAGCGCATATAAGCGCCAATAACACCAACCTGTCCAACAAAAACGCGCATATAAGCGCCAACGACAACCAGCTTTAACAACAGTGAGGCCGCCTCATATAGGCCCACTGCAACGGCAACAACAACAATAACCAAGCGCAGCCAGCGCCAACAAATACAACCACACCAGCTAGAACAACAACAGCGGGCCGCTTCATATAGGCCGCTGCTACAACAGCAACAACGACTTATCCGGTGAGTCCGTGCCAATTGGCACGTTAAATTAGAATTAGTTTTTTGTTTAACTGAATTGAAATTAATATAAAATAGGAGAGGAAAATTAAATTTAACGTAAATAATAAGGAAAAGAAAATGTTCTAAATTAACCTAAAGAAAAAAAGAGAAAATTGAATTTGAATTTTGACCAGAAAGAGGGATAAGTACAGATTAGGATAAAGCAAATTTAAATAAATGAAGAACTTATAATTGCAGCAGATATAAAATAGTAAAACAATGTAAAATGTAACTTAAAGTAAAATATTGATTCAAAGTAAACATAAGGAGATTGAATATTAAATTATAAGATAAAGTTAAATTTGTTGAACTTAAGGAAAGAAAAAGTGGGTGAAACAAAAATTTAAACTTAAATACGTTTGCTAAATATAATTAAAATAAACATAACAAAACAGTTAAAGGAAAATGAATTCGTAAGTTATAGATAGGAAAGAAAGTTAATTGTCGATTTAAATTAAAGCAAACGTAGGGGCAGTTATGTATTAAATTAAATAAACATAAGGGGATCAGACATTAAATTATAAGAAAACTAAATGAAAACAAAATAAAGTAAAGTAAAAAAAAAAAAAAAAGTTAGAGAAAATAATAATAATAATAAATAGAAAAAAAGGAGGAAAATTATTTCTTATAACTAAATCTTGAGATGCTGCAGGTCTGGAATCCGTCTCTCCCGACGCAGGATTGGGGCGTCAATCTGGTCGATGATGTGGTTGGGCCCAATAGACAGGTGGTTATCACTCTGAATAAGGAGGCGCTCGAGCCCCTTAAACGGTGCAACGGACGAGTGCATTACAGCTTGGGTCAGATCGTGATCCACGTATACCGTGGCGATGCACAGCGCGCTGCTATTCCGGACGCTCCGGAGGACTCGGAGATCGAGGCATCGGAAGGGGAAGCAGAGGAGTCCGACGCGGAAAGTATGTTATCCGCCACGTCAAATTGCGATGGTGCTGCGAACAACTCGGCGATAGAAGAAAGCCTGCTTGACGAAGAAGGCCTCGACGTCACGATCGTGGCTAAACCTGAGCACACTAACGTTGATGCTGCTTCAGACAGCAGGGTTCCCGCCACGCCAAATCGTGCAGGTGCTCTGAACAACTCCTCGTTGAGAGACAGCCCCCGGAACAGGCCAGACCTCGACGACACGCTGGCGGCAGGGAAGTCTGAGCTCTCTCATGTTGGTGGTGCTTCAGATAAATCTGCACAAATCTAAAGCAGCCTCGGCTGTTTTAAGCAGTCGTCTTTCTAAAGGCGACGTAGACGTGGTCCTTATCCAAGAGCCCTGGGTCAATAGCTCTAGGATCTGTGGATTGGGGACTAAGGGATACAAGCTCATCCAAGCCAATGATGAGGGCAAGGTCAGAACCTGTATTTTGGTAAAGTCTCAGCTAAACACCTTTCTATTACCCAACTACTCAAATGGTGACGTTACAGCTGCCAGCTTAACAGTCGGCAGCACCAGCCTAACGATGGCGTCGGTCTATATGCCCTATGACGCCGAAGAACCTCCTCCACAAAAGGAGGTGAAAGATCTGGTGGATAATTTCTGTACGGGCCATCTTATTATTGGAGCTGACGCTAATGCTCATCACGTCCAGTGGGGAAGCTCCGATATTAACGCTAGGGGCGAGTCTCTGTTTGACTACCTACTAACAACTAACCTGGTGGTTTGTAACGTGGGTAACGAGCCTACTTTTATAACTAAAGCTCGTAGGGAGGTTATAGACCTCACTGTTTGTAGCGAAGGCGCTTATGAGTGGGTCAGAAAATGGCGTGTTCTTGATGAGCATTCATTTTCTGACCATCAGTACATAGAAATTGTGTTAGACTTTATTGTTGAGCAGCCAGTTATGAAACGAAATCCACGCAACACTAACTGGCAGCTACATAACCAAATATTAGCTAGGGACCTACCAGTATTACCTCCACAAGCCCCCTCATCAGTGGGAGAACTGGATGATCTGGTAACGACCTTTATAACGGCGCTCTCAAATGCCCTAGAGCAGGCTTGCCCAGTACCAAAACCACGCGGCAAACATAGACCCCACTGGTGGTCTTACGACCTGGATTCGTTCCGTATATCATGCAGGAAGCAATTTAACAAGGCCAAGAGCATCGGTACGGAGCCTGAATGGCTCGAATATAAAGCTAAACTGAGGGCCTATAAAAAGGCTCTAAGGCAAGCGAAGAGAACTTCGTGGAGAAATTTCTGCACCGGGGTCGAAAAAGTCGATGATACAGCGAGACTTAGACGAGTGCTATCAAAAACTCAAACAGCCATTAGCTATTTACGGAAGCCTGACGGATCTTGGACCAGCACGGAAGGGGAAACCCTGCAGCTGCTCCTGAACACACACTTTCCGGGGAACTTGTATGATGCACCTGTAGCATCTGCAACAAACCTGGCGGTAAACATACCCATTACGGAGGAAAGGGTAAGGTGGGCAATCAAAAGCTTTGAGCCGTTCAAGGCAGCTGGGCCAGACGTGATTTTCCCCGCACAACTCATAAACACGCTGGAAATATCAGCTAAATGGCTGGCAGTTCTCTATTCAGCCTGCCTGGCTCTTAATTACATTCCGTGCTCCTGGAGAAGCGCCACGGTAGTCTTTATTCCAAAGGCTGGGAAAGCCTCACACTATGAGCCTAAAGACTAGACCGATCAGTCTCTCGTCTTTTGCACTTAAAACCTTCGAGAGTATAATTAGCGATTATCTCTCCTCTACTATTGATAGCAACCTTATTTCTTTGATAGCTAGAATGCATACACCAAAGGTAAATCAACGGAAACTGCGCTCCACAGCCTAGTCTCTATTGTTGAAAAATCATTGCATGAAAAGGAGTACTGTCTCGTGGCCTTTCTGGACATCGAAGGGGCTTTCAACAATATAAGGCCGGAGGCTATTAACACTGCTTTAACAAACCTGGGCATAAATAGGTCTCTTATTGGACTAATTGATCAACTACTAAAGGGAAGGAAAATAGTTTCTTCACTGGGAACAGTTGATCTTTCACGCTATGTCACAAGAGGAACGCCTCAGGGTGGTGTTCTTTCCCCGCTCCTATGGAACCTCACCGTAAACTCGCTGATACGAGACACAAGGTGGGGGGAGATAGTGGCATATGCAGACGATTTAGCTATTGCATATAGGGGCAAATTCCCACAAACCCTGTGTGACTTGATACAAGTAGCACTGCGAGAAGTTTCTTCATGGTCCTCTCGGTGCGGACTTAGCATCAACCCGGGAAAGGTGGAGCTTGTCCTTTATACCAGGCGGTACAAGATACCACCGTTGAACCTACCAGAACTAGATGGCGTGCGCCTGAACTTAGCTGACAAAGCCAAATTCCTAGGCACAGTTCTAGATAGAAAGCTTAACTGGAAGGAGAATGTCATCCAGCGCCAGAGGAAAGCGTGCATTGCACTTTACACGTGTAAAAGAGCCATTGGCAAAAATTGGGGGCTCAGCCCCAAAATTTGCCGATGGATCTACACTGCGATAATCCAGCCAATTATGCTGTATGGAGTCGTGGTATGGTGGCCTGCGCTAAGAAAGGCAACAAACCTAAATCTGTTAGGGAAAGTCCACAGATCGAGCATGATCTGTATAAGAACAACGCCCAATGAAGCTCTCGAGGCCATTCTTGGCTTTTTGGCACTAGATCTGGAAGGGTACCGGGCAGCAGCAGCATCGGCTGTGCGTCTAAGGGAAACGTCCGTCTGGGGCGCAAGCACTATTGGACACTCCTGTATTCTAAGATCTTACAGCTTTTTCCCTCTGAGCACAGATCGGTGTGCGACCACAACAGTCGGAGATTGTTGTTTTAGAATAAACATTCCCAGCAGGGAAGACTGGGAGAACATAGATCGGTGTCCCGCTACTAATGGCGGCACTTTTATATACACCGACGGCTCGAAGTTAGACGGCAGAGTCGGAGGAGGGGTTTACTCAAGGGATTTGGACCTAGAACTCTCCTTTAGACTACCTGATCACTGCAGCGTCTTCCAGGCTGAAGTTTCAGCAATCATGGACGCCGTGACTTGGATAGGTGAACGCACCATCGGACAGGATATCTGTATTTTCAGCGACAGCCAATCGGCCATCAAATCCCTTGGCTCTTACTCGTTCAACTCTGAACTGACGCTCAGCTGTCGTCGATCTCTTCAAGAGATGGCCCAACAGAACCGCGTGAACCTCACACCGGGCACTGCCTTATTGGTAGGCACGCAGCAAGGCTAGGCGTTCCCTACCGACGATGCTGCAGGAGTTGCAAAGATGATGAGGAAGAGGAAACGGTGGAGCACCTCATCTGCAACTGCCCGGCCTTAAGTGGAGCGAGAAGGCGCTCTCTGGGAGTTCCCTTCCTGGTTAGCTTAAGCCAGGTCGCGGAGCTAGACATAAAGGACTTGATGGCCTTCATCAAGTTATCAAAATGGTTCGAGGAGGGGTAGCGGTGTCGGTTAGGAGTGTCAGTCCCGGGTTTTCGGCTATATGGAGAGTCCCGACAGCACTGGGATTTTCCATATGGCCGGGCCCCGGGACTGGCTTTCCTAGTGTTTGGTGGTATCACATCGGGCCTTTTATTACTGGCCTAGGTGTGGCTTTGCGGCAGCCACTTCTACCTACCTACCTAAATAAATACTTTAACTAAAAGAAGATAACAAAATAAAAGGCCACTATAATAAATAAATAAATGAGATAAAACTAAAACAAAATATCAAATAAAACATAAACCTAATAAGTAATTGAATAACTTATTTTGTAAATAAATAAATAAGTTTGAAAGGTCCATGCGTACCTAATAAGGGGTTTGTAGGGTATCTATTTTTTTTTATATACATGTATATTTTCTTACATTGGAGCGTTATTGTACGCAGTTATGTACGGTTAATATATGGGGTAGAATTTAATTTGGCTTAAGTACGTATACATGAATAGTCAATAAAATATATTTATATGGGAATGCTGATTTTTCTTGGGATTTAGAAGGTATAGGTAGTTTAAATAAGGGGCCATCGAAATACAGGTGTGTCGATGGCCATGGATGAGGGTGGGCCAAGCACCGGGAGCTGCAACAACACCCGCGGCGCCCCTTTATATTGTTCGGCCACATTTTTTTCTATTTCAATTTCAGCCGTTGTAGCCGGTCGTTTCCGGCTCCTTTAAATTCAATTTTTTGTTGGTTTTCAGTTATTTTGATTTTCAATTTTAAATTCAATTTTTGTGTTTCATTTAGTTTTCGGTTACTTTTTTTTTGACTTACAGGTCAATTCTACTGTGGTAATAACTTTATTATTACCGGCAAACAAATTCACTCGGCAACTTTTACTCCTTTTTGGTATTCTGAGGGCAAAAGTTTTCTGGTAACACCGTTACCACCAAAATAGGTGGTAACATGTGGTAACATCAATATAAAACAGCTGAAAAATAAAAAAGTGAAAGTGCAATTGAACAAAATAAAGTGAAAATTAACCAAAATAAATAAAACAAAGTGAAAATCAAACAAATAAACAGGTATATAGTATTAATAAATCACAATAAAAACTGTGTATTCCCTGCAGGAGCTCGGGATGGTCTTTGCAAAAGGCCACATACAACCGCAACTGCGCTGGGGTGGTGCGTGCATATTTTCTGTAAATAAAATAAACAATTTTTAATAAATTTCATAAAATATTTACCAAGTTTACTTACTTGTTCATTTCCATTTTGCAGTCTTCTTCTTTTTGATAAACAAAAAACATGCTTTTGCTTTTCAATTCACCATACACACTGGTGAGTTTTTTGCCATTAGAGCGTTACCATCTGCTCAGAATCGCAGCCACTTTATTTGGTAACGTATTTTAGGTAAAATTGTTTGCCGATGGCAATTTTACCGGTAACGCGCAGCATAGGGCTGTTAAACGGGTTTTCCCGGGTTTTTAAATTTATTCAAATTTTAGTTAGTTTCGGTATATTAAAATTTTGTTTTGAGTTGCCAGTTTATTTTTTTTTTATTTGAATTTAACCGGCCAGTTTTGAATTTTTGAATTTTAACGGGTTGTCCGTGACATCCGGGTTTAACCGGATGTTCGTTTTCAGTGTTGTTTCAGCGTTTTGATAGGCATGATAGGAATTTTTCTGTTTATGGCGCAGGACAGTAAGGTTGGGAAGAACCCACCCCAGCCGACAATGACTAGCCACAGTGCACCACTACATCATGCCGACCGCCTTCCTTACTGCTCCATTGTAGATGCGAAAACCATAACAGATGGCGCCCAACGTGGGGCCTGAAGCGCTGACCTCAATGGCTTTTCTGGTCGGCTTGTGAGGTTTCACCATCTCATATGTCCCAGGTAGGCAGGCCTAGGAGCCGCCACATGCGTTGCGATGGGATGATGGGACTGAACAGGTTGGCTGGATTGGTCTTCGTTGTCAGTAGCTAAGGGCTCCACGAGACTTTACGTCACGTCCACCGGAAGTTTTGCATTTCACCCGGCGAGGCAGTGCTAAACGCACTTAGTTTTTTTGTAGTAAACATTTTTTTTTTGTCCCGGGTCTGTTGTCCGATGTCGGCTTCGGGAAATATATATAAACATGTCTGCTAAGTGGGGTTTAGATTTTCTTTGTAGGGATTATTTAGTTTTTTTTGCCGAACGTGTTGTCTTTTTATGTTTTATGGTTTAAAATTTCACTTTTTTTCTTTCAAAATTTTTTTTGCGCTGACCCCATCTAATCCAACCAGTCTCAGGGCGATTAGTCTCAAGACCACCCCTGCATTGCGGTTGGATAAGCTGGGATCTTTGGCGATCTTTCTTGGCTTCGCAGGTCTGGGGAAAGCGGGTCCCAACCGCACCTTTCATTGCGGCGGAATTAGTAAAAGTGTTGAACCAACAAATTTTTTTTAATAAATTCAATTTGTTTTTGTTTTGCCTTCCAATATTCCTGCCTGTCTCAGGGATAGCAGTCCCGAAGACAGCCCCTGCATTGCGGTTAGGAATACTGGGACCCAAATAGTATGCATTTGATAAAGTTCGTTTTTTTTTACCTTTAGTACCCCAACATGTCTCAGGGAGATGGGTCTCAAGACCACCCTTGCATTGCAGTTGGATGTACCGGGTTTTTGTAATTGCTTTAATATTTTCATTTTTCAGTTTCCGCTCTCCGCACGTCTGGGGAGTCGGCTCAAACCGCTCCTTTCATTGCGGCGGAGTAAGCGGAAATGCTTTGCTAAATTAAATACATATTTTCTTTTGTTGTGACCCTAACTGGTCTTCAGTGGCCCAACCAGTCTCAGGGCGATTAGTCTCAAAAGACGACTCCTGCATTGCGGTCTGGCTTACTGAAATCCAGTTTGGGAAAATTAAAATATACCCATGTGAAATTTAAAATTTGTTTTGTTTTGGGGACGAGTGCGTAACCAGTCTCAGGGCGACCAGTCTCAAAGACTACCCCTGCATTGCGGTGGTACTGGGATCCAATCGTCTAATTTTTGTTTTTTTTGTTTTATTTACCTATGCCTTCTAATGATGGGAGGTCAGCATTCCCGTTGAACATTTAAATACATATATTTTTCAACCCACACACACACTTGCATTTTATTACATTTTGATACGTTTGTTTATTAACCAACTTTTGTTTCAGCATATTTTTGTATATATATATTGCGTTTTTTTTTACGGTTGGTTCGATACGACTATCGAATTACATATATACCTTGCACTTTCCGGTATCGTGCAATCGTAAACAGACTTAGTTTTTTTTTATATATTTTTATTTTCAAAACGGCTTTTGTATAGGGTAAAAAGGGGGGTGAATCTAGACTGTCGAAACACGTCCCAATCGCCCTTGTAAACTAAGATTTTTTTTTTGTGCTGCTTGTTGAAGCAAGCACACTACCAGATTTGACCTTTTTTTTTCTCAATCTTGATTAACGGATTTTCCTGGCATGGACCAAGAGACTGAAGGAAGGATTCTCCGAAGTGCCAGTGGCGGGCGCGGAAGTTGGGGCAAGCCAAGAGGCGGTAGAGGAGCAGTTTCGAAACAACCAGCCAACCGGCCTTTGGTAATGCACTCCCCAGTTGGTGGCTTTGGTGAAGGAGATCCGACCAGACTTGTGTTAACTCCTGGTTCCAATCAGAAAGCTGATAAACCAGGCAGTAGTAATGGCTTTGACACATCCATTGGAGTAGAGCAAATGCAGAATCTCTTCGATCCTCCGACTAACTTGGTGACAGGCATACCGGAAGGAGCTAGCGCTCAGTTAGGAAATCCTATGCCTCTTAACAATTTGGGCGATAGGATGACTTCTCAACCGCAGGTCAACAATGCGCCTCCTTCAGACTCTTGGGTACACGTGTTGCATCATCTCTTTAGGACTTCCCAGGAGGAGATGAGGGATGAGATGCGGACCATCAGGGAAAATATGGACATACTTCGCGCGGCAGTTGGAACTTCACAAGGCCCAAGCCATGCGAGGAACAATACTAGGGACGAGAGAAACCATGCACAGACCTTCGCAAGCAACCATGCTAACATCGTTTCTGGTAGCATAGCGGTGAAACCCCAAGACTGGAAGGTTTCCTTCGATGGGACTGGAAGCGTGGCGGACTTTCTGTTTAAGTTGGATACCCTATGCGAAAGGACCCAATGTTCTTCGGAACAAATAATGGCGAGTTTCCATTTGTTTCTGTCAGGACGTGCAGAAGAATGGTACTGGTCGCTTACGAAGCAGAACCCTAATGCTACACATGACTTTCTGTGCTACTCCTTAAAGCGTGAGTTTGGAACGTTGAAAAGTGACCATGAGATCATGATGGATATCTCGATGCGAAAGCAAAAGCCAAGTGAGCCATACGATGTGTTCCATACTGACATAGTGGCTTTAAATGCGCGTCTTAGGGAGCCATTGTCAGAAGCTCTGCTGATTGACATCATAAAAAGAAATGTCAACAGCAGTCTAAAGCTGATGCTTTTC
This sequence comes from Campiglossa producta, assembly GCA_964058755.1. NCBI lineage: Eukaryota > Metazoa > Arthropoda > Insecta > Diptera > Tephritidae > Campiglossa > Campiglossa producta. The sequence goes on along the minus strand of CAXKVI010000003.1, from coordinate 78,048,803 downwards.
AATTCGGGAGTGAGAACCTTACATGACCTCCGCGATGTAGCACGGAAAGGAGAGCAGGTGCTAAAGGAAAGCAAAATCTTGGGAACAACCTATATTGGACGGCATGTGAATGAAGCTCGCACAATAGCACAGGATATTAGGATGGAAGGCGAAGACGGTGAAGTGGACCCGCAGCTCGAAGCTTTGGAGTATCGAAGGAACAGGAAACCAGACTATTCCGGAATCCAGTGTTGGAATTGCCAGGCTATGGGGCATTCGTATATCTACTGTGAAGAGCCAGTCAAGCATCCGTTTTGTTTTAAGTGCGGCAATAAGGGCGTGTTGACTCCAAAATGTCCAAGAGATCATCGGAGACAGGGAAACCAATACCCGAGCGAGAAGATGGGGGAAACTCGTTCGGTGCCATAGCCCCCATATCAGCCAGTACACCAGGAGTTGCCTCGTGTACTGAACGAAGCGGTAGGTCTCACGAAAACAGTGAGTCGAGTGGAGGTGGTGAGCTTCCGAAGGATAGTGGCACCCTGGCGAAGGACCAGCCAAACATTATTGTAACTTTTCCTGATTGTACCGACAGCTCGGATGGCTCCGATTGTGATAGTCCAATTGCGCATTTTAACAATTAAACTAATTTGCATTTTAAAAAATCATAGTACGGATGTTGCTTGTCAAGCGTAAATTTCACCTAGTTTGGAGTACAGGGTCAACAACTACGAGCTAGTCAGGTCGAGGATTTTCCAAAATAATGCAGAGTCATTTGTGTCCGAAAATATTTTGAAATATAGGAAGAGGTATCATAGTCGAGTTCAGGAGCGTAAGCTTTTGCAAAGCACAACGTTAATGATTACTGAGGATGAAAGGCCTCTGGTACGTGTGCAAATTGAAAATAGTTTTCTGGTAGGATTGCTGGACTCGGGTGCGAATGTCTCCATCCTCGGCAAAGATTGTCACAAATGGACTTAAGTACCACCCATTACAGGCTTTTGTGTATACAGCGGGTGGCGGCAAACAGAAGATACTAGGTTCTATTTCTTTACCAGTGACTTTCAAAAACACAACCAAAGTTATTCGTTTTTATCTTGTTCCTTCTCTTATTCAAGAAGCCTACTTCGGGGTTGACTTCTGGAGAGCTTTTGCGTTAGCTCCTGAAATATTTCCAAGTATAGCATGCCTAGAGGTTGTCGAAGAAAAGGGGGAGGAACATAATTTCCATGAGTTGACACGAGCCCAAAAGGCCAAACTGCAAAGGGTAGTAGATATGTTTCCATCGTTTGAGAAGTTAGGTCTGGGCAAACCAAGCTAGTCGAACATCACATTGATACGGGTGATGCGGTTCCAATTATAAGGAGGCATTTTCCTCTTTCGCCACCGAGGCAAGCCGAAGCTTTTAGTGAAATAGAAAGGTTGCTCGAAATGAGGGTTATAGAGGAATCAAACTCGCCCTGGTGTAGTCCCGTGGTTTTGGTTCGGAAACCAGGGAAGGTTAGGCTTTGCATAGACTGCAGGAAAGTCAACGCGGTAACTAAAAAGGATTCATACCCTTTGCCTCATATCAACGGTCTGTTGAGCAGGCTAAAGGACACACACTTTATCAGTGGTATTGATCTGAAGGATGCATTCTTTCAGATTAAACTGACGGAGTCTTCAAAGGAGAAAACCGCATTCGCAGTTCCGGGGAAGCCCCTGTACCACTATAAAGTGATGTCATTTGGGTTATGTAATGGACCGCAGACGATGAGCCGGCTTATGGACAAGGCAATTCCCTCCCGTTTGCGGGAGAATGTCTTCGTCTACCTGGATGATTTGATGGTATGCAGCACGAACTTTGAGGACCACCTGAATTTATTGGCGGAAGTGGCGAAGTGCTTGAAGGATGCGGGCCTGACCATCAATGTGAAGAAGAGCAAATTTTGTCAGAAGGAAATTCGATATTTAGGATACTTGATAGGAAGCGGGTGCTTAAAGGTAGATCCAGGGAAGATAGAGGCAGTTAAGAGTTTCCCAATCCCTAAGTCTCCTCGGCAGGTTCGTAGGTTCGTGGGCATGGCGAATTGGTATAGGGCGTTTATTACAAATTTTGCTGATTTTGCAGGCCCTTTGACCGATTGCCTTCGAAAGTCGCTAGGCCCTTTCAAACTTACTCCTGAGGCAATAGAAGCTTTTGAGAAGCTGAAGGTAGCCCTGAGTTCCGCTCCTGTCTTGGCCCAACCCGATTTCACTAAAGAGTTTGTTATACAGTGTGATGCTTCGAAGATAGGCGTGGGTGGTGTGATGTTCCAGGTCGATGATGAGGACGCTGAGCATCCAATCGCATTTGTCTCAAAAAAGCTGAACAATGCTCAGCGCAATTATACAGTGACCGAGCTGGAATGCCTGGCAGCCATAGTCAGTGTCAACCGTTTCCGACCATATGTAGAGAGTTTGCCATTCCGAATTATCACTGACCATTCAACTCTCAAATGGTTGATGACACAAAAGGACTTGATTGGCAGGTTGGCTGGATGGTCCCTTCTGTTACAGCGCCTTGATTTCTCGATGGAACATCGCAAGGGTACGTTGAATGTGGTACCAGACGCCCTCTCCCGTTTTGACGTAGATGAGTTGAATTATCCTTCCGCATCTTATGAAATAGATTTAGAGGCTCCGGAATTTAAAAGTGCAGAGTATCAGGATCTGTCCCAAACTATTTTAGATAATGAGGACTCTCTGCCGGATTTAAGACTAAATGACGGTCTGATATTTAAAAGGGTCAAATTTCGTAAAGGTGTGGAGGATGAGGAGGACTCGCTGTGGAGATTGTGGCTACCCTCAGGGTTAACCGAGGAGGCGATACGACTGGCACATGACGCAAACAGAAGCTACCATGGAGGTTGGCAAAAGACTTTGGAACGCGTTCGACAAAACTATTTCTAGCCAGGGCAGGCCAAGGACGTTCGGAAATACGTGGGCAGATGTGATACCTGCAAGGCAGTAAAGGCGACCAATCAACAGTCCAGACCGCCTATAGCGAATACTTTCACTTCGGAAAGGCCATTTCAGCGGTTTTATTGCGACTTTTTGGGGTCTTGTCCTAGATCTAAACGGCGGAATCAGTTCCTTTTTATAGTATTGGACCATTTTACAACGTATGTTTGGTTAAAACCCATGCAGAGGGCGACGACTGCAAATGTTATGAACTACTTCGGCTCTGAGGTTTTTCCAGCTGTCGGGGTCCCTGAGTATATCCATAGCGACAATGGTAAACAGTTTATCTCTAAGGAAATGAAGCAATTTCTAGATGACTACGGGGTAACTCAAATTAGGACTCTCCGCAAGCTAACGCGTCAGAACGCGTAAACAGAGAAATTGTCTCAAAAATAAGAATTTTCCTTAGGGGTAAACAGGATCATACGGACTGGGACAAACATATACCCGAGATCTTAGCAGTTTTACGAAGTGATTTTCATACTTCCATTCAGTGCTCTCCGTACTTTGCATTATATGGTCAGAACATGGTCCAGCACGCATCAGCGTATACTATATTGGAGAAACTCGGTAGTCTTAAGGAGGATGAAGTCCCTATAGCAAGCAGAGTAGACAAGTTAGCAAACATCCGCGAGCAAATTCGTAAGAATTTAGACCAGGCAAAGGATAGAGCAGTGCGGGTATATAATAAACGTTCTAGACTAGTGAGCTATAGGGAAGGTCAGGAGGTTTTTAGGAAAAATTTTGCTTTGAGCAGTTTTAAACAAGGCATAAACGCGAAATTCCTGCCGAAATATCTTAAGTGCCGAGTTCGTCGAAAAGTGGGTAATGCGCTGTATGACTTAGAGGACCTGACGGGTAAATTGATAGGCCGCTTCCATGCTTCGGATATTCGTCCACAATAACCAAGATTTTAAACGTTTTTCTTTTTTCAAATTTACCGTTTCTATCTGGGCGTTTTGGCAGTCGGGGACAACTCGCCCAGTATTCTCCCCGAGCACCGTTTTCACAGGGAATCCACATCGCTTTCACCGGAAGCAGTGGATGACCTGGCAATCCTCGTTGGCGGATTGTCTTTCGGAGTTTTGACGAGTTCTCCATAATCAAAATGTCTGCCGGCCGCGAAGCTTATAACTAGGAAGCCAAGTTAGCGGGCCCGCTTGTATATCAATTTTTTTTCCATACCTTTTCTGTGGGGGTTAATCCACTAGAACAAATTTCTTTCGGAGTTTTGAAGAGTTCTCCAATAACAAATGTCTACGCCGCAAAGCCATATAAACTAAGAAACAAAAAGCAAACTACATTTTTGGAAGCCCAATTCTGGGGGGCGAGAAACCACAGAGCAAGTGTTCTTTTTAGAACAGCCTGTCCTGGGTCCAGCGTGCGGGGTTGGACTAGTAGGGGGGACAGCGGGTAAGACCAGCTATGTCTGGCACGGAAGGGGGGTAGGCGTCTCTGGCCTAAACAAATAGAGAAACCACCGCAACATCGGACTTTCCAATTTTAGTATTTTGAAACAAAATAACATTTACTGGCTTACTAGGCCATAGCAGTCAGCTTTTGTAGAGGATTATCTCTCATTATCTGCGTCCGGTTCTCGGAGTTTCGGAGTGGTTTCAGTTTCCGAACCAGGTAGACTTAGAAGCGTCGGACGCTATATTGGGCGATCAAAAGACATAGTGAGTCAATGAAGGCTGAAATGCTTAGAACTTTGTCAGATGGCCGCTCCATATGTTAAACATGATTTAACATGTTTGCATCGTAATTCGTTCAACAAACTTTGTATGGAAGTGGATCCTTCAGAGTTCTATGCAAATTAGCTCTAAGCTTTATGGGCCAGTCTATTTTAGGGCAGGTAGAGATTAACTACGGCCCCTATTACGGGTAACGGGCAGTGGTTAAATCTTTATCTCCTTGAAGCAGGTACAGGGGGTAGTTGATCAAGGTAACCGGATACGCGTTGAAAGCCGGATAGTTTGGGAACTGGAACCAGTCTAGGATTTGGGGTCGGACGCAGAATTTGTAGCTAGTTATTTTACTAGCATGACTTTGGCAATTTGTAGGCCAGTCCGAACATTTTACCTGACTTTCTTACAATCCGCCCTATTCGGCGCGAATCGCATATTTTCCTTGGCGAACGACTTCGTCAATATCTTGCTTTAATCGAGCAAAGCAGTTACTATCCAGTACAATTTTTTTAAATCTATTCTTTCATAAGTTGGTAGAAAGGCCCGCTATGGCTCTATCATGAATTTCATAATCGAAGATTGCCAAGAGATAAACCTCGGGGGAAGTCTAACTGAACCCATAAGTGTTCACTAATTATATAAGCCTTAGTATGTGGCATAGTATTAATTTTTTTTTATCTCGAAATGGGTCATTCCATTCAGAGCATAATCTCCATTAATAATTTTTTTTTTAAACTATAAAAATTTGCTTTGGTGCCTGGCACTGCAATATCGTTTTCTTCAACACGGATCATTGATTTGACCGAGGATTACCAATATTAATTTTTTCTTTGTACTTCGATCGTAATTCATTTTAAGTCGAGATTTTTTTTTTATTCTCAGTAACTAGCCAATTTCGAGATTGTATTCACTTTTTCTTTCACATTTCGACTCAATCATAATGCGGGTCACCTTTTTACAGGGATTAGTAAGCGAGGCAAGTGAGATGCAGGGTAGGGCTGATTACCTCACCGGATTTGACATTAACTTTGAAATTTAGTAGATTTTTTTTTTTTTTTTTTTCTTTTTATCTGGTGAATCTTCTTTTGCCCGGCTAGCTCGTGGTAGAACTAGAGACTCTTATCTCGGGGTGAGTCGTGCCCCACGTTTTTTTTTATTTCTGAAAATGGTGTTCTCGCAGGTAAACCTTTTCCTGTTCGCTTCATTGACCGGTCTTCGAAGCGAAGCAGGCCTGTTATGGTTTGCCTTCGATTAAGTCATTTTTGGTTTAGGGTGATTGGGCATTACTCGCGGGTTTTAGTTGACAGTTTAGATTCACGCTCCGGGTTGACGTTTCATCGATAGTTTCCATGAATGGTCTGGTTGTTCCTAGGTGGCAGCACCAATATTTCCATAGAATGGAAAAATGTACCAATAACGGCACTTTCAATTTCCAGACAAACAAGTATTTGGTGTGTTCCTGGAATGGCAAGGGTAAACTGCGGGTAAAATTATGGACAACTGCGGGCGCCCGTGAACGTATCAGCAAAGGGGGAATAGACCTATTGGTGTTATCATTTTTGTGTTTGAATTTAGTTATGTATGCGCAAAATGCATTGGGCAGGGTATGATTGACAGTTGAATACGATTCTTTTTGTAAGGGACTGGTATGTCAAACGAATGTAAACAAATTAATTAACCCTATGGCATATGACATGTTCATGGGTTACCATTTTATTTCTTCACTATTAACAATAAATAGGGTTATAGGGTTATAACATCCGCAATTTTAGAAAAAAAAAAAGTTTTGTTCGGTTACAGTTACCAATAAAACATTTTAAATGCTACAAATTTGCTACAGAATTAACTATCATTTTGGTTTGGTCATTGAATTAAAGATAAAATACAAATAGTGAAAATTTAAAACAAAAGTTAATAAAAAAAATTTTTTTTTCCAAAAAGGCTGCAAGTCGGTTAAAGATTTTTCAATTGGACATTATACTCTGCTTTCGAATAAGAGCCACGTCAAATTCAATCATACCTTGCTTGCCAAAATTCATTTCATTAGCATTAAAGTGACTAATCGGATTTGGAGTATAAAATGTTCGCAATTCCCTAATCCAGCAGTTTCGGGTTACCCGGGGCACCCAGGGAACACACCATCCACATGACCCGGACAGCAAAAATTTCCGCGCGCAAACAGGTGCGTGCCTCAGGACTCGAATCCTAATACGATAGCAGTAAATTTTGCTACTTACTACGCTTTACCCAACATCTACTACTTTTCTGTCTTCTTAAGGAAATACGGCGTCCAAAAACCAGGGTAGAACACAGGGCACAGCGGGCTTATCAAGTTGGCAATAGACCTTTATTGCTTCTTTTGGGACAAAACTTCTGAAGAAATAGAATTTATCCAAATAAGCTCACAAGAATTAAATTCCACAACCAAAAAGGTAGTAAATAATTTTCACTACTAGATTCAACTTCGTTATTTTTATTTTTGCTTTAATATAGCAACAACAACAAAAGTTTCTTATCAATTCCTTTTCAATTGAATTCAAGGTTAATAAAATTAATAATCATTTTCCGGTAATAATCAAGTTTCCTTTTTCATATAATCCATTTTTTTTTAAATTTTACTACATTTTTACAAAATTTGGTACTTTCAAGAAAAATTGTAGTTTCGAGTCCTGATGGTAATAACCGTTTGTACCACGCGACATGGCAACCACCAACCAATCAGAGTGCGCCACCTGGCAACAACCAGATCACCCCATGACAGATAGCGGAACTTTTCCGTTGCGCAGTCGCAGTGAATTCAAGAAGTAATAAAGGAGTTTGTCCGACGCCATGAAGGCTTCGACCGAACCGAACAAAGTTAAAAAGTTGTGTCGTAGTTGAAGCGGTCGGACGTGTCACGGAAGAAAATTAAAGTAAGAAAAAAAAAAACAGAAAAAAATAAAATGTCAGTTGATTGAAAATTATTGTGTTGAACGGAATTGTACCACCAGAATAAATCACTGAAAAAAGAAAAAAATTAAAATTTAACTATGGGGACTTACGTAAATGATTACAAAAATGGTAAATAAAGCAATATAAAAGAACGTGTATAAAATGAAAATAACAGCGAAGTGAAAAGAGAAGCAAAAAAAATTGTCAAGAAAAGAATATACAAAATTTAATGCAATTATCAATGGAAATTTAATAAAAAAGTGCATAAAGAGTACGAAAAAGTCTAATTTGAGAAGAAGAATATAACAAAAAGGTTGTGATTTATTGATATAAAATTGAATAAATTAAAGTCTCAAGTGCACAAGTACTTAAGCTCTGAATAGCACCCAAAGCCAATTGTGCCTGAGTGGGCGTCCCTTTCACGATAAACAATAGCTAGAAAAGCAGAGCAACAAAAGTACTCGTAATCTGCAAGCACCGCCGCACGCATCCACTCCGCCATCCACAAACTGCTTGCTGGTGTACCTTTCGCCAATAGCGACCTCAATTTGGCAACGATTGGTCGAACGGAAATCAGTGCAAACCCCCTCAAATGTTTAAAAACGTCATACAACACAGAGGAAGACGGAGAATTTTGAAGAAGCAGTGACAACCTACACCTAATTGATAAAGCTTATCAAACACAAATTAATAAATTATTCAAGTCTTTCAGTCAGCGAAAACGTGAAAGTGTTTGCTGAAGACCCAGCGGCACTTTTGGGGTAAAACAACAAACAACAACAACAGCGCGTAGCAAGCGCCAACAACAACAGCGCGTAGCAAGCGCCAACAACAATAGCAAGGCGCATATAAGCGCCAATAACAACAGCGCGGCCAACAACAACAGCGCAGCCAGCGCCAACAATAAGCGCTAACAACAACAACAGCGCGTAGCAAGCGCCACCAACAACAACAAGGCGCATATAAGCGCCAATAACAACAACCTAGCCAATAACAACAGCGCGCCCAACAACAACAGCGCGTAGCAAGCGCCAACAAGAACAGCAAGGCGCATATAAGCGCCAATAACAACAGCCTGTCCAACAAAAACGCGCATATAACCGCCAACGACAACCAGCTTTAACAACAGTGAGGCCGCCTCATATAGGCCCACTGCAACGGCAACAACAGCGCAGCCAGCGCCAACAACAACAGCGCGTAGCAAACACCAACAACAACAAGGCGCATATAAGCGCCAATAACAACAACCTAGACAACAACAACAGCGCATATAAGCGCCAATAACAACAACCTGTCCAACAAAAACGCGCATATAAGCGCCAACGACAACCAGCTTTAACAACAGTGAGGCCGCCTCATATAGGCCCACTGCAACGGCAACAACAACAATAACCAAGCGCAGCCAGCGCCAACAACAACAACAGCGCACAGCCAGCGCCAACAAATACAACAACAGCGGGCCGCTTCATATAGGCCGCTGCAACAACAGCAACAACGACTTATCCGGTGAGTCCGTGCCAATTGGCACGTTAAATTAGAATTAGTTTTTTGTTTAACTGAATTGAAATGAATATAAAATAGGAGAGGAAAATTATTTTTATCGTAAATAATAAGGAAAAGAAAATGTTCTAAATTAACCTAAAGAAAAAAAGAGAAAATTAAATTTGAATTTTGACCAGAAAGAGGGATAAGTACAGATTAGGATAAAGCAAATTTAAATAAATGAAGAACTTATAATTGCAGCAGATATAAAATAGTAAAACCATGTAAAATGTAACTTAAAGTAAAATATTGATTCCAAGTAAACATAAGGAGATTGAATATTAAATTATAAGATAAAGTTAAATTTGTTGAACTTAAGGAAAGAAAAAGTGGGGGAAACAAAAATTTAAACTTAAATACGTTTGGTAAATATAATTAAACTAAACATAACAAAACAGTTAAAGGAAAATGAATTCGTATGTTAAAGATAGGAAAGAAAGTTAATTGTCGATTTAAATTAAAGCAAACGTAGGGGCAGTTATGTATTAAATTAAATAAACATAAGGGGATCAGACATTAAATTATAAGCAAAACTAAATGAAAACAAAATAATGTAAAGTAAAAAAAAAAAAAAAAATTAGAGAAAATAATAATAATAATAAATAAACCAAATAGAAAAAAAGCAGGAAAATTATTTCTTATAACTAAATAAATACTTTAACTAAAAGAATATAACAAAATAAAAGGCCACTATAATAAAAAAATAAATGAGATAAAACTAAAACATAATATCAAATAAAACATAAACATACCTTAAACAATTAATTAAATAACTAATTAAAAACCTAATAAGTAATTGAATAACTTATTTTGTAAATAAATAAATAAGTTTGAAAGGTACATGCGTACCTAATAAGGGGTTTGTAGGGTATCAATTTTTTGTATATACATGTATATTTTCTTACATTGGAGCTTTATTGTACGCAGTTATGTACGGTGAATATATGGGGTAGAATTTAATTTGGCTTAAGTACGTAAACATGAATAGTCAATCAAATATATTTATATGGGAATGCTGATTTTTCTTGGGATTTAGAAGGTATAGGTAGTTTAAATAAGGGGCCATCGAAATACAGGTGCGTCGATGGCCATGGATGAGGGTGGGCCAAGCACCGGGCGCTGCAACAACACCCGCGGCGCCCCTTTATATTAGTTGCGTTCGCCATGCAAATAATTTGTACAAATTTGTACAAATTATCTTCTTTTGTGGTAAAATCGCGTTCGCGATAAAAATTATCCAGCAAGGAGAGAGGAATTGAGAGAGCAAAATGACATTTAATTTCGAGAGAAGCTGATAATACTTGCTGGACAAATTTGGTCCAGCACGAACTAGCAATCACGGAAATCAGCTGATTTTGAAATTATATTTTTTCGCGCCAATATTTTGTATGACATGCAACCGTGGTATCAGCTGACAGCTGAACTTGCAAAATTTTTGTACATTTCGCGTTCGCGTAAAAATTATCAATCATCACTCATTGAGAGAGAATGTCACAGAAAAGAGAAACATTTCGTTGCTGGATGATTCGTACTGAACTTTTAGACGAACACACTTATTGTTCGGCCTCATTTTTTTCTATTACAATTTCAGCCGTTGTAGCCGGTCGTTTCCGGCTCCTTTAAATTCAATTTTTTTTTGGTTTTCAGTTATTTTGATTTTCAATTTTAAATTCAATATTTGTGTTTCATTTAGTTTTCGGTTACTTTTTTTTTGACTTAAACGGGTTTTCCCGGGTTTTTAAATTTATTAAAATTTTAGTTAGTTTCGGTATATTAAAATTTTGTTTTGAGTTACCAGTTTAGTTTTTTTTTTATTTCAATTTTTGAATTTTAACGGGTTGTCCGTGACATCCGGGTTTAACCGGATGTTCGTTTTCAGTGTTGTTTCTGCGTTTTGATAGGCATGATAGGAATTTTTCTGTTTATGGCGCAGGACAGTAAGGTTGGCAAGAATCCACCCCAGCCGACAATGACTGGCCACAGTGCACCACTACATCATGCCGACCGCCTTCCTTACTGCTCCATTGTAGATACGAAAACCATAACATCTCTATCATTGAAAAATCGTTGGGTGAAAAGGATTACTGTCTTGTGGCATATGCAGACGATTTAGCCATTGCATACAGGGCAAATTCCCACAAACTCTGTGTGACTTGATGCAAGTAGCACTGCGAGAAGTTTCGTCATGGCCCTCTCGTTGCGGATTTAGTATCAACCCGAGAAAAGTGGAACTCGTTCTCTACACCAACCGGTACAAAATATCACCGCTGGACCTACCAGAACTTAATGGCGCGACCTGAACTTGGCTGATAAAGCCAAATTCTTGGGCACAGTTCTGGACAGGAAGTTAAACTGGAAGGAGAATATTCTTCAGTGCCAGAGGAAGGCGTGTGCTGCACTTTTCACGTGCAAAAGGGCCATTGGCAAAAAGTGGGGTCTCAGCCCCAAAATATGCAGATGGATTTACACTGCAATTATCCGACCAATCATGCTATATGGAGTAAGCTGTTCCTTAAAAAAAATTTTTTTCCGCCGCGCGGAATATGACAGCTTTTACTCTAAATATAAGCTGTGCAAAATTTCACTCGAATTGAACTTAGAACTTGAACGTTGCATTTGAAAATTTTAAAAACTATATGCATTCAAGGTGCAGCAGATTACATAAAAACATTGATAGCCGTAAACTTGGTGGAAAAGTCTCCACCTTTACTTATCCGATCGAACCCCACTATTCACCGCATAAAAGGTCTTCGATAACTCTAACAATCCGCCATATAATGGGTTTCAATCAGATGCCCAGTTTAAGCGCTATTAACAGATTTAGTCGAGAAATATTACAAATTCCTAGTCATATCGTCACTAATTGTTAAATAAATCGAAAAGGGATAATTATTTTGCCTTGATTTTTACGTCGTTTTAAAGCTTAATCAATTTCAAACAAAATTTATCTTAACCATTTTCTTATCGACTCAATAGTACCAAAGATGTATCCAATTTAAAAATATGTTACAGCTAGATTTATCATATCGATTGTGTACAGCAAAGCAGCCAAAAAGTTGATACATAAAACCCACAGCAATATTCGTATGGACTTGACATCAAAAACACTTCTTGATTTTGAAATAATTTTCTCGATTATAAATATCGATATACCAAATGTAGCTATATATATATACGGTGACCATCCGTTCTGTTTTTGGCAGAACAGTTCTGTTTTTAAGGAGCTTGTTCTGCGTATTTTTTTTCTAAGGAAAAATAACAGAAATGTTCTGTTTTTAAGCAAATGTTCTGTTTTTGTTCTGCTTTTTTGTGCCGGCAACCTTTTTTAACAAATGCAATTAGTAGCTCTGTAAAGTTAGTTTGCTCAATAATTTCAAAACTTTATGAAAAATTTAAAATCTTTCAAAATAGTTTAAAAATAATTTAGTTTATGTTTAACGCGGTCAAGTGCTTCAGCGAAATCAAAAATTGAGTATGTTAAAATGCAAAAACGTACCCAATTTGGAAGTTCCGTACCCGGAAAAAATTCGTACCAAAAATGGTACATTTCCGTGGTTATGGTAGGTTTTAAAAAACCAAGGAAATGTCTCTCACCATCAAGAAATACTATTCACAAAGAGGAAAAATATACTTAAAAAAAATTACTTTCAATTGATGCACTTTGGTTGAAATTATTTGAGATTGCAATTTCAATGTTTTTTACTGCAAAGAGATGATTACGCCGTGAAAAACACACATTCCAAATATTGAGAGTGTAACCCCAAATAGTTTATAGCATAGGCCGGCAATTACTTTCCTGGGAGGAAAACTCCAATGCTTTAACATAGCAAGCGCTTTCTCCCTGCCGACTACTGGTTTATAGCCGGGTAGGGAAATTTTCACGTGAAGGCAATACCAAGCCTTAAGTAAAAAGAGTTCTGTTTTTTCAAAAAAAATTTATGGTCACCGTATATATATATGTAGTGATACTAAAATGGTTATAACTTTGGTATTTCTGATCTGATTTTCAAACAGCCTTGACCAATATGATTTGGAATTGATTGAGCTTTGACATCGTATCAAAATAAAATTAAAAAAGTTATTATTTTTTGCTGTATATCAATATATACTACGAGATGACTTGAAATTGTGCTCTATTTCTCTCATTAATCTGCTAATAGCTCTTGGACTATATCTTCTCCAGTATAATAGCTAGGGACATGCAATTTTGCCTATTTTGCACTTATTACATATACAATATGGACGATCGAACTAAGTAAGATTGGGCATATATAACATATAAGCCTCCTACAATCGATATTTCCGATAACTTTTTCACTTTCCATTTTACATAGGTAATAAGTAAAAATATTGCAAAATGTAAAGCTATTAGTTGCTTACAAAATGGAGTTATAGCCCCAAACCCGTTCATCGTAACAGACACCAAAAGTTGGAGTTTTCGCAAAAAAAATGGCACATATAAGCCTTCTACAATCGATATTTCCGATAAACGGGGTTCGTGCTATAACTTCTTTTTGTAAACATTCCCGAAACCCCGTCTACACTAATAAATTGTAACATTGTTATTGTTTATAAGTTATTTTATTAAAAAAAAAAAAAAATAAACCAACAGCAACCCATCCTTATTTGTATCTAACTCTTTTACTATTGCAATAAAAACTCATTTTTTGGATTGAAATGTGGCCATGCGGGACCTGGAAAAAATGGTGTTCCTTAAAACACCTGTGACGGAATTTTCCTTTGTTATGCTGGGGTAGGCTCAGTCCGTCCAGGTTTCTGAAAATAGATGTTCCCTAAAGGTCCTCTCGAACCCTGATTAATATTTTTAAACGTTTATTGTTGGGATTCACTCCTCTTTTCCTCAAATCAATCTACAATCTTAATTTTAATTCAAACTACGAAAACGGTGAAAACTATTAAATTCCGAGGTTTCCACAATAAATTACGAGGTTTCCAATTTAATATAAAGTTGTATTTATTTAATATATAATAAATATATTTGATCTTACAAAATTGTGTCTTGCTTTTCTTATCGCTTGCTAGAGAAGGGTAGTTTCTTAACCTAGAGATGTGGTATATACAAAAGTGATAGTGATTTGTCACTGTGTGGACCCTAAGGCTATGTTCATATAAGTACAAGATGAATCTACAACTTAACACGCCTCTTTAGATTTATCTTGTATTGCAATCAAATTACATTTATCATATTTCTAAATTTTTCAAATTTTTCTTGACACAATGATTTTGTAAAAATGTCTGCAATATTGTTATCTGAATTTACTTTAACCACATCTATAATCTTTCTTTCAACAGATTCATGTACATAATGATAGTGAATTTCAATATGCTTAGAATTCTTAGTAAAGTTACCATACTTTGCTATATTAACTGCTCCTGAGTTATCTTCGTATACACTAATTGGTTTTTCACATTTTAAATCAAAAACTTTCAATAATTCAATTACAAATTTTAATTCACTTACAGCTTCTGACAATGCTACATACTCCGCAAAAGTTGAAGCTTTTGTTACAGATTTCTGTTTTCTTAATTTCCAATATACTACATTTCCAAATAACCTTATTACATACCCTGTAGTTGATTTCCTATCCAAAGTGTCACCAGCCCAATCGGCATCGACATAACAATCAAGTATATTAATATTTTCTCTTCTTTTGTAAGTGAGTTTGAAAGTTTTAGTTGAATATAAATACTTTAAGATTCGTATTAAATATTTGTAATGTGTTTTGTCGTAGCAATTTTGATATCTACTCAAATAGTTAACACTAAAGCTTATATCTGGTCTTTTAGCTGAACTTATATATAATAAGGCGCCAATTAAATTCCTATATTTAATACCTTTTTCGCATATATCTGATTTTTCTAGTTTCAAATTCACTTCCATAGGTGTTTTATATAATTTGCTCATTTCCATATTATAAATTTTAGCTAACAACTCAATGTACTTTGTTTGGCTCAAATTCATTTCATTTTTACTGGACTCATAATCCACGGTTATACCAAGGTACTCTTTAATTTTTCCAAGATCTTTCATTTTGAACGTTTCAGATAATTGGCTTTTTACTTTAATAATTTCGCTCTCATCTCTAGCACAAATTAATAAATCGTCAACAAAAAGTAAAAGGTAAATTACCCCTTTTCCAATTTTACAAGTATATAAACAAGAATCAATCTTGCTTCTTTCAAACCCAATACCCGTCAGAAATTTATCAAGGCATTCGTACCATGCTCTTGGACATTCTTTTAAGCCATATAATGCTTTTACCAATTTACACACTCTATTTGTACCATCCTCATAACCTTCTGGTTGCCTAACATAAACTTCGGACTGTACCTTGCCATTCAAGAATGCTGTTTCTACATCCATTTGCTCAATCTCTAACCCCATTTGGCAACAATACGATAATAAAATTTTTAAATGTCATCAATCTCATCAGTTTGTTGAAACCCTCTAACTACCAATCTCGCTTTGTACGTCCCATCTGACGTTTTGCTGTAGACCCATTTTACATCCAAAATTTTGTTATTATTAACCTGTAGGTCGATTCCCTAAGTATTTTATCGCCAAGTGTTAGCGTTAATTCTGTTTAACGCCATTTTTATCGCTTTTCCCTATTCTCTAAGTGTTAACCACACTAAAAGTCGATAAGCTCGATCAGCTGTTTTCGCTAACACTTTTATTGTAGCTAGTTATCGCGGATTAATTTGATGGTGTTTAAAAGTGTTTAAGAGAAAATAATAAATTTAAGTTGAAATAAAAATGTCTTTTGAGTTTGTGGAGCTTTATTTGGTGCGAAATATTGAAAATATGGAAATGCGTTAAAGGCAAGTTAGAGAATCACAGTTTCGTTAAGAGCAAACGCCAAACCCTGACGAAAACCTAAACGATTGGCGAGTAGTTAAAAGTTAGGGAATCGGGCTACTGATCAACTAACTTCCAAGTTTTATTTTTATTTAAGCAGTCAATTTCTTTGCTCATAGCTCTTTTCCAATATGCAGCTTCACTTGACTCTATCCCCTCCTCGAACGAATTAGGTGTATCGATACTACAAAGATTTACATAAATATTATTACATGTGTACTCTTCAAGTTTCTTTGACTGCTTCTTCTCACGCTTCGATCTGCGTACCTCAGATGGAGTTACATTTTCTTCACTAGTATCACGTTGCGTTTCCGCTTCTTCACTACTTTCGTTTTCTTTTATATCTGTACTTTTAAAACTTTCATCCAAAGATTGATCGTTAGTATTTTCCCCAACATGTTCACCCTCTTCTATGTGCTCATCCTCATCCAAACCAATACATTTGACTCCTTCTTCGACAAACTCTACATGCCTAGCGACTACGACTTTATTATTCAAAAGTATACGGTAACCAACCCTGCTGTAACCTATCAAAATACCCATTTCTGCCTTCTTATCCCATTTGGACGTTCTCTTTTGTTCTCCCATATAACCTCAAATTTGAAACATCCGCTCTTTCTCCAAAAAATATCTCATATGGTGTTTTATTTTCTATCGTATTTGTTATAGTACGATTTTTCAAATAAGTTGCCGCACAAACAATTTCTGGCCAATACCTTTTATCCACGTTTGCTTCAGCCAATAAACAACGGGACATATTCATTATAGTTCTATTAAATCTCTCCGCAGTTCCATTCAGTTCGTGAACATATGCTGGACAATTATTTATAATGATTCCTTTTTCCTTTGGGAAATTATAAACCCTTCCATTCAAATACTCTGAGCCATTGTCACATCTCAAAAATTTTACTCTTTTTCCCGTCAAATTTTCACTTTCATTTACATATTCAACAATAGAGTCAAATACCTCCACTTTGGATTTCATAACATACACTTTTGCTATCTTACTATAATCATCAATGAAAGAGACAAAATATTTTTCACCTTGGAAGCCGATTGTTGAAAATGGTCCACACACATCAGTGTGTACAATTTCCAAAAAATCCTGTGCTTTTCGCCTATTATTTTCAAACGAGATATTATGCATTTTGTTTTCAATGCATGTCTTACATTTCATAAATTCTGATTCAAGTTCATTGGCATTCCTCTTAACATCTGTTTTTTTGACATTTCATTTAAATATTTGAAATTTACGTGACCCAACAGTCGGTGCCACTTCTCCTTTTCACTCATATTTTCCGTATTTTTATTTGCAATATTCACCACAGGTTCACATAGTTTTAATTTACTTTTCATGATATACAGATCATTAATTTTAAAAGCTACGGCAGTTACTTTACCACGACTATCAATACTTTTTGTCATATTGCCTTTCGAGACCACTACATTATCTTTTGTTAACTTACTGTAGCTAATCAAATTTGATTTCATATCTTTTATTAAAAATACATTCTTCATTTCAATGAAATTATTTTTACCAAAAGCTTCAAAGTAGCTGAATACATTTCCAATTTTTGTTGCTTGCACAACTCTGTTATCCCCTAAATATACATTCACAGGTTTCTCCAGAACTTTATAGTTTTTAAAATACCTATCATCATTTATTATGTGGTCCGTACACCCACTATTGAGTAACCATTTTATTTCATTACCTTTTACGCTCCTCGCTTCTGTATTTGTCGCCACATGACGAGCAATTGTCGTAACCCACGCGCTGTTTCTCTCTTCGTTCCTCTGTTCGGCTTGCTTATTCGATTTATGTGTATTTGCGTTATTCTTGCCATGATAGTTGTCACGACCTCTGCCATAACCGCCTCTTCCGGCCACTTGCCGCCCTCGTGTTGCTCGCCATATATTTCCTTCGCTATTTTTGCACTCCCTTTGGAAGTGTCCAGTTTCGCCACAACTGAAACACTTTTGGCGCTTATTTGCATAAAATGCGTTTGACTTTCGTCCACTGCATTCTTCCTTGCCATTTTTCAGCTCCGCCATCTCTATTTTGTTTTTGACGTAATCAGCCGTCTGATCCTCAATTTTTAGCGTGTCTATTAAGTCACCAATATAACTGTATGATTCTGGCAACGTGTTAAGCATATAGTTTAATTTTTCCTTTTCCGACACGTTTGCTCCTGCGCTTTTCAGTTCGTTCACACAGTGTTCAAAATCTCCGAAAAATGTAGCTGAGTCGGAGTACTCTCGTAACCTTAACCGCTCTAACTTGTTCCTACAGACGATTTGTAGTGCTGTAGACTCCTTCATGTACAACGCATCAAACTTTTTCATTATGTCTAATGCGGAGTCTTTGTCACACACAAATTCGAGCTGTTTGTTGGAAATTGCGCTATATATATAATTAATGCGCGCAAATCTTTCTCCTCCCAATCCTCTTTATCGGACGCGTCCTTTGCCTCTCTACTACGTCTTGACACTTTTTCATTTTCAAAAACATCAGCATCCTCTTTTTCCACATTTTATAGTTTTCCCCATCGAACACGGGAATTATGATTTCGTTTTTCGCCGCCATTTTAATTTCTTACCGCGTGCTTTTTTTTTCTTTTTGTATTTGACAACAATTTTCCTTTCTATTCATCAATTGACAAGCCTTGGACTGCTACCATATTAAATTCCGAGGTTTCCACAATAAATTACGAGGTTTCCAATTTAATATAAAGTTGTATTTATTTAATATATAATAAATATATTCGATCTTACAAAATTGTGTCTTGCTTTTCATATCGCTTGCTAGAGAAGGGTAGTTTCTTAACCTAGAGATGTGGTATATACAAAAGTGATAGTGATTTGTCACTGTGTGGACCCTAAGGCTATGTTCATATAAGTACAAGATGAATCTACAACTTAACAAAAACCCCCTACTCGGCCCTTCTTCGGCGGAGGTGAAAACCCATCGCTTACTATGACTTAAGACTCCTAGCTAAAATAAAGGTGGCTGAGGTGAAAACCCCCTGCTCGACCCAACCGTCAACGACTCAATTATTCTAAGAAATCCTCGCCCTTTATACTTTTTTTGTACGCAGAAACCTTCTAATTTACAATAACAATGCTTAAACCTAATGTTCCTTAACCTAACGGCGCATCTTCCACTTAATTTCTAAGCACTTAGGTATATATGCGTCATTTACATATATAGTATTTGTATCGTACATTTTAACAGTTTGTCTTGGAATGTCCCCATTGCATTTCATCAGCTGTTTGCTCGCACTGCCTTGATCAGCTGGACATGCTATTGACATAAATATTGGTGACATCGACTTCAATATGTATTGGTTACTGGTTTATTTGCTGCATTCCCAACGCCTATTGTTCTTGCTTTTCTTCTTTATGCTATGTCCGCTGCATCGGATGTCCTAATGTATGTAGCCAAACACCGCTGTTTGGGTTGGTTGACCGACTCGACCAAAATATTTAATAGTTAAGCCGCTGATATTCCTGTAGAATCTTCTATCATACAAACGTACATTACGGCCTGCCTAATATTGTACAAATTAGAATTCATTAGCGAAATATGAAATCATGTAAAGTGTATGTTTGTATGTTCATATAATCATGAGTATATATTTTTGTGCAAAAGCGTGTATGTTCTCGACGTGTAAAATGGCGTATGTGCAAAAATATAAAATTTCAGTATACTTCATATAAATGGCTATATACAAAGTATAAGTATATGGCGTTTGTGCAGAACCGCGTACGTACTTCATTTACGAAATGGCTTATGTGCAAAAGTATCAAATTCAATGTTTTGCATATAAATGGGTAAGTATACCATCTAAGTGTATGGCCTTGTGTAAAACCACGTAATTCGATGGTTTTGCAAAATGGCGTATGTTTAGAAATCTAAAAATCCAATATTATTCATAGAACAGCTCATACTTCATTTGAGCTTATGAAGCGTATGTATAAATGTTGTGAAGGCGCCGAAGCCTTCGGATTGGAGTCCTCACACTCCCCCCCTCACCTACCGTAATAAGGTTTATAGTATGTGTATTTTTCTGTGTTGGCGCTGGGCCCTTCGTATGTAAGGTTGAAAATTCCAGTATTAATAAACAATAAATTGGTGATCTGCCCAACATCCTATGTGCACAAATTTAAAAATTAGTATATTTCTTTATTTACATAGGTAAAATTGATTAAAAATTCAATATATTTTTTTTGTGTGTTTATTTTGAGTTAAGGGCCTTCGAGCCTCCGGACTGGGGTCTTCACACGCCCCCCCTCACTTGCGGTCATTAAACTAATGGTCACGAGACCGGTTCTTGTGATCCGGACCCGAAACACTCGCCCTCCGACATCCCGTCTGTACGACCTCTTCCTCCTCTGGGCCTGGTCGCTGCCTAGGTGTGCCTCGATGTCGGTCACTAACTCCTTCGGGAGCGGTTCGACCCCCGACTGGTTCTGCCATGCGCCTGCTGTGGGGCCCGTCGAGCCTCTCAACCACTCCTCTATTTCCTCGACAACTTCATCCGAGGGGTCTTTACTGCCACCCCCGGTTAAACCGTTGCTGGCCGCTAAGCTCAGCGTATCGCTTCCACCGGCTTCTTCTCCTTCCTCAATTGCGGGTACACCTGTTGGTAAGGCGGGCTGGTTAACCGGGTCGGCATAGTGTAGCCGGGCCCTCATCGTCACCCTTCGTGTCCGCTCTATGTACTCATCGCGACGTACTCCCTCGTCGTCCGTTTGGCGGATGGATATGCAGACCCATGGCCGGAATGGTTCGTCGTCGTCGGGCTCTGGTTCGCTCTCCGGCGAGATTAAGATGGAGGTCGACTCTCGGACCATCGTGCCACTATGCCCTTCATCCTCCGAGCCATATGTCGGGCTCTGGATCTGGCTCTCCTCGTCGCTATAGGTCGGGCTCTGAATTTGGCTCTCTTCCTCGCTGTCGGAAATTTCGACCGGGCTCGTCGGTGGCATATATTTGGCCGAACGCCTCGGTGCAGGTGCTGTCGTTGTCGTCGTTGTCGCTGTCGTTCTGACTATGGTACCCCTCCAGGGTGTCTTATTCTTCGGACATTTGCTCGTCCTCGGTATCGTACCCCTCCCGGGTACCTTCTTCTTCGTCTTCGGCCCCTTGATTCACGACCTGTGGTTGCTGCAGCTCGGTAAGCCGCCTTAACTTTAGGCGGAGGGAGCCATCGATGGCTTTCTCGCTGGTGTACTTTACAACTGCGCGGTCACTCATAATTAAAACGTTTGGTCGTTTTCCCAGCAGAACTCAGTCCTAACAGCGTTGTTATTGGGTGTTTTTCTGTTTTCAAAATCTTTGGTTGGGCGCTAACAGGAAAGTTCCAATTATGCTTTGCGTCATTCTCGTTACCCTTTTGTTCTTTTGTGGTGCTGATTGGCCGTGGGATGTCAGGTGATCGCCACTACTGTTGCGGTGGAAGTTGGTGATGCTGCAGTAGGAAGTGCCTAAAAACCGCCGGAATGGTTTGTTTTATGTGGTAAAGTTTATATTTGGGTATAGGGCATGAGATGTATGTAAATGTTATTTTGTTGGGCTATGTGCATAAGTTACCGTTTGTGATCGTTATTTTATGGATCACATTATACTTGGGACATTGCTGAAAACTCATTGGCCTGTGTCTGAGGGGCCGATTTGTTGTGTTTATCATTGGCGTGTTACGTGTTATTGAGTTTTTCGTGCGCGTCCTAAATTGAAAGGATACCAAGTAATCTTTTATTTCGCGGTTTTGTTCGTTGGCCATGTTGTTGGCGTACTCCGTTGCCATTTGCATCCCGATTTCTATTGTCGATGCTTCGCCCTATATCTCCTCGACGATCAATTGTTCGTTTTCCGGTGGGAATTCTACCTGTGGACTATTAGTTGATAACTCCTTTATCGATGGTGTGCCACATCTCACTACTTTGTTGCAGTCTCTTTGCTGTCGCGCTCTTAGCATTTGCATTGCTATTTTGGATGTCGATGGTTGCTCTGCCTCGTGTGTTTCATTCTGGCCTGGACTCTGCTCCTGCGCGTCATCTCTTTGTACCTCGGCCTCGTGATAGGCCTTTAGCTCGCTTGTCCAGCTCTACGATTACCGGTGACACAAAATTCATCACTCGGTATGGGCCACTGTATTTGGGTGCTAGTTTCGCTGCGAAATTGTCTACTGCTATGGACAACTGATGCTGTTTCACCAATACCAAGTCGCCTATCGCCGGTTGCCATTGTCTTCTGCGCAAGTTGTGATGCCTTGCCTGTTCCGTTGATGCACTCTGTTGCTTACGCCGTACCATGTTATAAACCTCCTTCATCTTTGCTGCCTTTTCGTTCAAAATGCCCTTTTCCTCGCCCGTGCCAAACGTCTGCTCGGCGTAGAGGGAGCCCGGAATTCTCGGCTCTCTACCTTGTACTACATACGCAGGACTGTATCCTGTCGATTCACACACACTCGTGTTTAGTGCTAACGAAATCTCTGGTATAAACTTATCCCAATTCCTCTGATCCTTGCCGGCAAACTGTGATCTCATTCTCTTAACATTTCGGTTTGCTCTCTCTGTCGGGTTTTCCTGTAGGGTATATGGTGCTATCAGCTGGTTTTTTATACCCTTTTTGTAGTTCTAATGCCCATATAGCAATTCGTCCTGATGGACTCTCGATTGCATTCAGCCATTTCAACGCTAAGTGGTCTGTGATCACGGTGAAACTGTATCCTTCTAGATATGGCCTCATCTTTCTTTATGCCCAAACTATTGCCAAACACTCTTTCTCTGTTGGTGAGTAGTTCATTTCTGCTTTATTCAATGTTCGACTCGCATAAGCTATCACCCGCTCTTCTTGGTCTAACCCTTGTGTTAGTACAGCGCCTAGGCCAAAATCACTTGCATCTGTCTGCAATCTAAATCTCTTAGTAAAATCTGGGCAGGCTAAAACGGGCATGGCTGTCAACGAGTTTGCCACTTTGGAAAAATCTGGGAAACGACATAATTCTCTTATATTGTTAGAGGTGTGAGCTCTTTGATAGCCGCTACTTTGTCTGGGTCTATGTGGATGCCCTCTTCGTTAACTACGTGGCCTAAGTACTTCAGACTTTTCTTAAAAAATTCACACTTTTCGGGGTTAATCTTAAAGTTGGCTTGCCTGAGGCGCCGAAAAACTTCCGTGAGGCGTCTTATGTGATCTTCTAATGTTTCACTAGTAATAATAATGTCGCCCAGATAAGCAAACGCATGTGGTTCTAACTCTGGACCTATTACACGATCAAGTGCTCTTTGGAACGTCGCTGGGGCAGAGTATAGCCAAAATGGCATCACTTTCCACTGATAAAGCCCTCGCCCAGGTATCGTAAATGCGGTATACTGCTTGCTATCTTCCTTCATGGGGATCTGCCAATAGCCGTTCTTTAAATCAAGGCTACTGATAAACCGCGCACTTCTAAGTCTATCTAAAATATGTTGGATAGGTGGTAAAGGATATGCGTCTGGGACGGATCGGGCATTAAGCTGCCTGTAATCGACGCAAAGTCGCCATTTACCGTTCTTCTTCTTTGCTAGGACTATAGGGGCTACGCGATGGCTCGATACAACCCTTGTCTATCGGCTCATCGATCTTTTTATTTATAATCTCCTACATTTTAGGGTTTTTGGGGAAGTATCGCTGTTTAATCGGGCGGCCATCCCTCATGACAATTTTATGTTTGGCAATGTTAGATACCCCCGACATATTTTCAAAAATCTTAAGTTCTTTGTTAAGGAATGTACTCACCGCGACATCAGTGGTGCTATGTGCTTCGGCGCGGGGCCTCGTGTTATCTTTAATATCTACTCCACTACGTCCTTCGCGCTTCCATCGACCATTACCACTCTTGTATTTACTTCTTTAGACTTACGTGCATTCAACCTCATTGCCATGGACTCGCTTACAAAACTCCGTGTTGCTCCCGTATCAATTGCTGCTGTAACCTCTCTGCCATCTACCTTTACTCCCGACAGGATTCGCCCATGTTGTTGTTTGAATATGCTTGTTGTTGTTGTTGGGTGCGAGGCTAAGTTGTGTGAGACCCCACTCCTCGCGGCTGTTGTTGTTGTTGTTGTTGTTGTTAACAATGCATTGCCCTGTCTAGAGTGTATGATCATTCCGAAGATCTTCATCAAGCTCTTCTAAGGGGAGTCCAAGGAAACGTGCAGTTTCAACAGGGTTTGTCCAGAGGGACAGAGGGGTTAGAAGAGTAGGTTCAGATGAACAATTGAAGAGGTCTAGAGTATCATGGGGGGTCCTAGCACATGCAGGGCATGTATTTAAGATTGTATCATTAAGTCTGGATAAGTAGGAGTTTAACCTTACACTATATCCAGACCTAAGCTGTGCCAAGGTCACTCTTGTCTCCCTTGGTAAGGTGCGTTCTTCTTCAGCAATATCCGGTGGAGGACTGTTCAGAACGGGATTCACAGGTAGAGATCCGACAAAAGTGTCTACCGACTCGGTGTGGATGTCAGTTAGAGCCCGCTTATGATTCTGCAGATCAAACGGCAAGGCAATATGATGCCGGATCTCATCATAGTGCTTACGGAGATGTCTCCTTATGTCTCTCGGGGGCGGATCTATGTCCAAAAGATGACGGTTTGGATGTGCTGGCTTGTGGCAGTTCTGAAGGAATTGCCTGCTCAGCATTTCCGCATGCTCTTTTACATTGAGCAGTTTTGCCTCCTGATGGAGGTGAGGGGGTTCGGCTCAACGCCCGCCCTGCTGCAAGGAGGGAGGATGATAGTTTCGGAATGGGACAAAACATACTAAACAGGGTTACATTGAAAGTGACAGTCCTTGGCCGAGGTAAAACCCCGGGTGGTTCCACTGCGCAGAGATCCATGGCGATGCCCTGGGTTTTCTGCTCTGAGAAGTGACTGTACATAGGAACCCACTCCTCGCGGCTAATGGGGCCTGCTGTCCCTGTTGTCTACGACAGCAATCTCGAGTTAGTACACCCCTTTTTCCACACGTCCAGCAGAACTAGCGTCGAGAGTTACGGCACCCATAGGCGAAGTGTCCGTACTCCCCGCAACGCCTAGACGCTGTCCGTGGGTCTATGTGTCTTTGTTGCGCACTACTTGATGTGCTTGTCATTGGTTGTGCATTTGCGCTCACCTGTGGTACATTGCCGTTTTCCTGCATATAATGGAAACGCTCCTCCTGCCGCCTGGGCACAAACGGTCTCGCTGCTGGCCTAGGTGGCTCCCTCTCTGGTGTAATATTTTCATAATCTTCTACTAGGGTCACCAGGTCTCCCAGGGTGTTGAATTCCTTTCTCTTTAAGTACAGTTGGTACTCTCTCCTTGAGTTACGGTATATCCGGTTTAGTTTTTGCTCGCTAGTGTAATCGGAGAGCCTCATGAGCCCCTGCAGCGTCAGCACGTAATCCTTAAATTTTTCACCTGGCTGTTGTTGTTGTTGTTGTTGTTGGTGTTGTTGTTGTTGTAACGAGGTGTAGTCCTGCCCAACGCGTATTTTTCCTTAACCTAATTGTCATCAATATCTTCTAACGGGAGTCCAAGGAAACTAGCAGTTTCAATAGGGTTGGACCAAAGAGAGATGGGTGTTAGAAGAGTGGGCTCAAATGAGCAAGAAAATAAGTGATTGGTATTGTGGGGGGACGAGCCGCATGCCGGACATACATTCGGCACATCAGGGTTCAGTCTAGATAAGTAGGAGTTTAACCTACTACAATATCCAGAGCGTAATTGAGCCAGAATGACCCTTGTCTCTCGAGGAAGATGACGCTCCTCTTCAGAAATGCCAGGTGTTGCGGCATGTAAGACATTGTTTAGCAGACAGAGCGCAGAGTAATGGCCAACAGACGTTGTATGGATATGCCCCAAAGCCTGTTTATGCACCTGTAGATCAAACGGCGTTGTTATATAGTGACGGATCTCATCAAAATGTTTACGTAGATGCGACCTTATGGTCCTAGGAGGCGGAATGAGTGCAAGCAGTTGTCTACCGGGATGCTGTGGTTTACAGCAATTCAGTAGGTACTGCTTGTTTAGCATTTCATTATGCTCCCTAACTGGAAGCATTTCCACCTCATTATGTATATGAGATATAGGTGACATAAGGACGCACCCCGTAGCGGTTCTGAGCGCGGTGTTTTGACAGGCCTGAAGCTGATTCCAGTGAACGTCTGCAAGCCCCGGCGACCATATCGGCGACGCATAGTTCAGGATCGGCCGACCAATTGCCTTGTACGTTACCAACAACGTTTCTTTGTCTTTACCTCAAGTACTGCCGGCTAGTGACTTGAGGATTTTGTTGCGGCTCTGTAATTTTGAGACAATTGCAGCTGAATGGGCAGCGAAATTGTGCATGGTGTCAAGAGTCACTCCTAAGATTTTTGGGTGAGAGACAGTAGGTATTTTATGATCACCTACATACATTTCTAATTCCATGCCAACCTGCGCTGTCCACGTCGTGAATAAGGTCGCCGAAGACTTTGTTGGCGACAATGTCAATGTTCGGGCAGTGAAGAACTCGACTAGAGAGGGGAGATAACCATTTATTTTAGAGCACAGCTCATCAACGGAAGTACCAGTTGCCAATATCGTGCAATCGTCTGCGTAAGAAACAATCGTAACTTCTTCTGGTGGAGGAAAAGCTTCGAAATATAGAAGTTAAACAATAACGGGGAGAGGACACCACCCTGTGGTACCCCTTGTTTTATCTTCCTGGCTTTAGATTTTTTGTTTCTGAATACAACAGACGACCGACGACCACTGAGATAATTGGCGGTCCAACTTTAGACAGGGGGGGAGTGACGAGTCTTCCAAATCAGCTACAAGTTGCCCATGATTTACGTGTCAAAAGCTTGACTCAAATCAAGTGCAACTAGAACCGTCCTGTCATTAGGCCTGTTTTGATTTAGACCGTCAGTTATCTGAGTGTTTATGACATTTAGAACAGATGTTGTGCCCCTACCTTTCCTGAAGCCCTGTTGGTGCTCGGCTAACATCAGATGTGATGTATAGAGCGGGAGTAAGACCGCTTCAAGTGTCTTTACTACTGGCGAGAGGAGTGATATCGGGCGATATGACTCCCCAACGTTAGCTGGCTTGCCAGGCTTTAGTAGTGGGATCACAGTTGCCTGCTTCCATTTATCGGGTATGACAGCTGTGATCAGAGACAAATTGAAGACGGCAGTTAAATATTTGACTCCCGCTAGGCCGATATGTTTTAGATGCACCATGGCTATGCCATCAGGGCCGATGGCTTTGGAGTTTTTGGCCTTCCGGATAGCCTCTTGACCCTCTGTAGCGGTGATGGGAACGGGGGCATAGTTTTTGTGTTTATGCGCACGCCTGAAGATTCCACGTCTAGCCCTGTATTGCGCAGGGTGTAGGACATATTGTCGACAAAAAGCCTGTGCATATTTCCTGGGGTCATTTATTGTCTTGTCACCAAAGGTAATGTCGACATTTTTTGGTGGACCCGAAGGATTCGACAAGGACTTGACGGTGGACCATAATTTCACAACACCGGTAGAGAGGTTACAAGACCTGAGGTGCTCCTCCCATTTGGTTTGTTTGTGTTCGTTAACCAGCCGTCTGATTTCCACGTTGAGATCACCGATCTGTGGGTCAGATGGATCGATGTTGCGTGTAGGTCACGTTCGTTGGCCAAGGCTGCGGCCTCAGCTGGGAAGTTAGGCCTAATATCTTCTATCCTACCAGCTGGTATAACACGGGCTGTAGCCTTTTTAATGACCTCACGTATGTTACGCTCGCCGACGTGTACATCAGTGGGAATGGGAAGATCACCAAAGGAGCTCTCCGTGAATTCCAAAAAGCCGACCCAATTAGCCCTTTTGAAATTCACGTATGTTCTTTTCTCCGACGTGATAAAATCCTTGGCACGATCGACGGACAGGATGATAGGCAGGTGGTCGGATGACAGGGCCACCATAGGTTGCCAGTTGATGCTGTTAATTAACCCCGGGCTAACAATAGTTAGGTCCGGGGAGCTACTGCAGTTAACAGCCATCCTAGTTGAGGAGTCTCCGTTCACAGTACAGAAAGAGGAGTTATCAATTTGATCGGCTAATTCCCGTCCTCTGTCGTCCACAGAAAGGTGTGAATGCCACATATCATGATGAGCATTAAAATCGCCCATGATGATACGGTTATCGCCACAAAGAAACGCCCTAAGGTCAGGACGATAACTTCTGGGGCAGCAGGTGACGGGAGGGATGTAAATATTGATTAGCTCGAGATCAACGCCACCAGCTTGTATAACTATACCTTGACACTCTAAAGGTAAGTCTCTTTGGTCAGTGTTGATATCAAATTCCCTATACTGCACCGTATGGTGAACAAGGAACGCGAGACCACCTCCGCCGTCCGTACGGTCATGCCGGCGGAATTCGTTCACTATTAGATGAGTGTACATCCGTCGGCGTTGAGGGCTGCACAACTCGACAGCAAGGCGCGACAAACACATCAGTCCAGTGATTTCTGTTTGCGAGCCCAGAACATATGCGTAGGTGACACAGGCCTAGACAGGAGTTGCACTTGACCGATGCCACAGACGCATATATCCTGTGCCGACATACAGTGCACGAAGAGTGAGGGACCAGGAGTTGATGGACTTGACTTTCATTCGTGCTAGTGCCGGAAGAAGTTAGTAAAGAGTTTAGAGACGGGGGCTGAAGCTCAGTAGTGCTACAAGCATCAACTGATGTGATACGAAGAAAGTAGCCATGAGTGGGTGCTTGTGCTGTTGATGCACTAGGAAGTAAGCTACAGCCGGGAACACATATATTCTGCTGGGCAATATAATTATTGCAGGTCGTGGAGACTTGATTATTAGAGGGCGATAAAGCGACATATGAGCGTCGCTTGCCCCGGGACGTCCTAGGACGTGAACAGCAGGGCGCCACAAAACTTTTATAGAAACTAGTGGGCCGATGTGTTTTTGGATCTAGTCCAGAGCAACTAGATTTATGCAACCAACCTTTGCATGATGCACACTGTACTGAGTGTGATCGTCTTGTATATATTTTCTTCCGACAAACGCAGCAGAACCATTCTCTTGGGCCAGGATTTGGCTCAATGCCAGCCCGGATCAAGAGAATAAGGAGCAGCCGTGCTGCAAGGGGCTGTTCCGGGGATGACAATAGGTAGGGAATCGTGACGCGTTAGACAGGGTCACTTCGAAATGTATTGCTCTTGGCCGAGTCATTATAAAAAAAAACAACCCGGGTCGTTTCGGTACGAAGGGTATTGTACAGGTACAAATACCGTTCTCGCAGAACCGGCAATACGTGAAACCTGGCCTTTGCCCCCTCTGCGGATTTCATCAGCTAAGCGCACAAAATACCTTGAACTCAGGAAAAATTTCAAGAAGTCCTTCTTAAATGCGTCCCATTGCTTCCAGTGACGGTTGTTGTTTCGAAACCATACCAGTGCTTTATTTTTCGGTAGTTCTGGTAGCGCACGTGGTATGGCGTTACGGTTGATTTCATAGCTGTCTGCCAGCTCTTCGACCCGCTCAATGAAGCCAAGTGGGTCCTTCTCGCCACCGTACCTTAGGCCCCACTTGCGCACTCAATCCATGACGCTGCCGCAGGACTCTGTTTGGTTGTGTGTATGCGGCACAGTCCTTATGCCGGCTATGTTTGACACATTACTTATGCTCGCCGCGTCGTCATATGTGAGCTCCTGCTCGCCGCCTTCTTTGGGTGTCGGCGCGTTGATAAAAATGTTCGGCCCGCTACTTTTTGGTGTAGTTGGCCGAGCAAACGGCAGCGCAGCGAAACGGTCCTTCAGTTCTTCGTCCTCACTGTGCTCTTGGATAAATGTGGATAAGAGTTTGCGCATGTCATCCACTGTTCCTGCATATTCCACTCCGAATTCCACGCAGTATGCCACCAGATCATCGCGGTTGAGGTAATAAATCCGTTCGTAGTTGTCTTTCCTCTGTGTTAGTTTTTCTCGTCGATCCTCGTGATCCTCTATGTGTTGTTTAGTTGATTTTATATTACCCAGCAGATTTCAATCCTCTTGTGTGATCCTCGTGATCCTCTATGTGTAGTTTCGTTGGCTTTATATTACGCAACAGAATTTCTAAATCCTCGTGTGTTTCACCTTAGTATGCCGTGATGTCTTCGTTTGCCTCTGTGTGTTTTGACTCAGAATCCATTAATTTGCTTTCTCTACGTTGTTTTATAGTCCCTGCTCGGGCGCCATTTGTGACGGACTTTTCCTTTGTTATGCTGGGGTAGGCTCAGTCCGTCCAGGGTTCTGAAAATAGATGTTCCCTAAAGGTCCTCTCGAAACGACAAAACCCTGATTAAAATTTTTAAATGTTTATTGTTGGGATTCACTCCTCTTTTCCTCAAATCAATCTACATTCTTAATTTTAATTCAAACTACGATAAGGGTGGTAAGGGTGAAAACCCCCTACTCGGCCCTTCTTCGGCGGAGGTGAAAACCCACCGCTTACTATGACTTAAGACTCCTAGCTAAAATAAAGGCGGCTGAAGTGAAAACCCCCTGCTCGAACCAACCGTCAGCGGAGGTGAAAACCCACCACTGAATACAAGCGCTGCGATAGTGAGGTGAAAACCCCCAGTTCCGCATTCATCGAGGTGGAAACCCACGACTACTATACCTAGCTTTAGTCGCGAACGACTCAATTATTCTCAGAAATCCTCGCCCTTTTATACTCTTTTTGTTCGCAGCAACCTTCCAATTTAACAATGCTTAAAACTAATGTTCCTTAACCTAACGGCGCATCTTCCACTTAATTTCTAAGTACTTAGGTATATATGCATCATTTACATATATAGTATTTGTATCGTACGTTTTAACAGTTTTTCTTATGGTACTACTTTCTCTTGGAATGCCCCCCTTGCATTCCATCAGCTGTTTGCTCGCACTGCCTTGATCAGCTGGACATGCTATTTACATAAATATTGGTGACATCGACATCAATATGTATTGGTTACTAGTTTATTTTGCTGCATTCCCAACGCCCATTGTTCTTGCCATGTTAGCAATGCATTTTCCTTTTCTTCTTTATGCTATGTCCGCTGCATCGGATGTCCTAATATGTAGGTGAATGTACCCTGCAGCGAAAGCAACTAGTTGAAAACTACTTTACAATTAGTTGGTGCACCGGGCCCAACTAGTCAGTGTTCTGTCTTTTTTCCATATAAGCAACTGGTATTTTTTACATGTTGATGTCCTACGAGATGTCAATTGTCAGATTTCGACCAGAATATACCAGTTATCTACTAGTCAGGAAATATTAGTTTCATACTAGTTTTAAAATACCAGTGCCATACTAGTTCAACCTGGACTAGTATAATTTCCATAAAATGAACTAGTCCCCGTACTAACAAAAAAAGACCGGTATGAAATATAATAGTCCCATACTAGTCCAAAAAGAATGATTTCAACCAGAAGTTTCCTGGCTTACCCTTTATTTTATCATTTGACTTTATTTTCATCTTTATTCTTAAGAAAGCAGCGACTATTTGTATTTACCCTATCACGAAAAAGCATCTGTGAATTATAAGAGAAAAAAAGCAAACGAATCGAATGAATTTTGTATTTTTTAACTGGTATAACTTCATCCAGAAAAATCTAGTTGTATACTACACCATTTCAAGTTGGATTTTAGAAAATGTCAAGTGGATTTTAGAATGCGTCAATTGGATTTCAGAATAGTCAATTGGATTTTAGAAAGCGTCAGTTGGAGTTTAGTATAGTCAATCGGATATTAGAAAGAGTCAATTGAATTTTAGAAACAGTTAATTGGATTTTGAAAAGCGCAAATTGGATTCTAGAAATCGTAAATTGGATTTTAGAAAACTGGAAATTGTTCAGTTGGACTTTAGAAAGTGTCAATTGGATTTTAGAGTTGGTAATTAGATTTTGGAAAGCGTCAATTGGAATTTAGAATTGTCAATTGGATTTTAGAAAGAGTCATTTGGATTCTAGAACAGTCAATTGGATTTTAGAAAGCGTCAGTGGATTTTAGAAAACGTAAATTGGGTTTTAGAAAAGTGGAAATTGTTCAGTTGGACTTTAGAAAGTGTCAATTGGATTTTAGAATTGTTAATTGGATTTTGGGAAGCGTCAATTCGATTTTAGAAAACGTAAAATGGATTTTAGAAAGCATAAAATATTTTTAAGAATAGTCAATTGGAAATTAGAAAGCGTCAATTGGATTTTAGAAAACGTAATTTGGATTTCGGAAAGCGTAAATTGGATTTAAGAAAATTTGTACTGCACAATTTTGCAATAAATTTTTTATTTGTGGTATTTGTCAATTTACAATTTTTTTATATAAAATAATTATTTTCAAGCGAAGATTGTATCGGTCTGCGTTAAATTCTTACATTTTGTTATCAAATTAAAAATTAAAAGAAAAAATGCAAATGAAAGATGACTGTATCATTTGTATAAGCTCAATGCGTCGTGGCAAAGAGGTCAGTATAGTTTCGCCGTGTGGACATTTCTTTCACACAACATGTGTACAAACGATTGTAGAGGACCGAGGAACGTGTCTCTTGTGTCGCATAGACGTAACTGGTAACTATATAATATTTATGATATTAGCACAGCTTTTTTTACATAGATTGACTCTGTGCACCTACTCAGGAATGAATGCGCGCGATAGAAGAGTGCACATACGAACCTCATCGCATAACTGGGAGATAATAGTTAACGTAGCTGCAAGGGGCGAAAACTGGGTGGCTCTGTCTCAGTTTATAAAACGGCTTGTTTACGGCTGAACTCCGGTGAAAAAATATTCAAACAAAGAAGCGGAAATAGGCCGAAATTGCTCACGAACGATCAGGTTGACTTTATGTTGGGGTGGCTTGAGGAGAAGTGCAGCTTGACTCTAAAGCAAATTCGTGAGCGAATCCGAAGCTAGTTCGGAGTAGTCCTCTCCCTGAACACCGAAAGAGGGTAAGCTCTATGGTCTCAAGACTGTTCACGTGCAGCCTGTTACAATGAACAGTGCAGAGAACAGAGAAAAACGTGCTAGCTACGTTGATAAATTTAATAATTATATTAGAGAAGGCAAGCTAATAGTTTGGATCGACGAGACGAACTTCAATTTGTTTTGCCGGCATACCCGGGGGCGGTCAACGGTCGGCAGACGTGCTGTGCAGCAGATTCCTGCAGCCAGAGGGCCAAACGTCCACTTGATAGGAGCAATCGCAGCATCAGGGATTGTGACTGTTGACAGACAACGAGGCTCATTTAATTCATCTGCTTGCGGTTTATAGGCACGTAATATGTTGGACGCGTGGGAGCAACAGGGAAATAGCCTTAGCGACTTGGTAGTTGTATGTGACAACGCGCCATGCCATGCAAGCATAGGAGCTGTCATAGAAGAACATACGGGTGGAAGGTCCAAACTTCTACGGCTGGGACCATATAGCCCTATGCTAAACCCCATCGAAATTATTTGGGCAAAAGTGAAGAGCTACGTGAAAAGCCAAATGGAAGTTCCCATTACAGTAGGCTCCGGACTATGCGAGCAAGGATTACAGTACGTTGAAACGCTTATAGACGCCGCTAAGGCAACGATAACTGGAGGAGATTGCGCCAGGGCAGTGTAGCACAGCTCCACTTTAAACGCTGCTGCAATGGCAAGAGAGGACATGCCGGTCGGTGAATGAACATTTTTTTTTTTTTACATGAGCTGTTATTATACTTTTTCTTATAACCCTTACTTATTTAAAATAACCGTATTAACCATCTGTTTTAACTCGTTCCTAAACTATGTAATTTAACCTATTCATATTCACATTTCAAATGTATGTACATTTATATAGATAAGTATTCTTTAATAATGCTATTGCTTGTTCATTACCATGTTGTTGCAATTATATGTATGTATAAGTTAATGACACATATTCTCACTTTGGGGTTCAAAACTGCCCACTGTAACTGTTTATACGAAAACAGTGCACAATGCTGCGTAAGCATTAAGTAGCGACCAATAATTAGGTCGCACTCGCGTAACCATTCGATTGCTGACCATGCATCAGCAATCGCGGAAGTAAAAGAACGCGCAGAATAGCCAAACTGTAAAATAGGTCAAACCGAAGTCACCCGCAAGTCAACATGACTTCATAGAATAAATAGATGTAAGAAATATATTGTAAAGTTAGTAATTAAGAATTAATGAAGAAATAAACAACTCGACGTTCCGTCGATAATTAAATATAATTTTTTTTGGTTTTCCACAAGGAAAACCAATAACTGGCGCCCAACGGCCCAGTCGCGTAGCTGTCGAACGAAAGTAGTATCTCGCGTATCCGTGCCGTTATAAGTGGCCTCAAAGCTAGCGCCCCAACGCATTGGACACCAAAAACGGCTAGAAACTAGAAACTAGCGCCTTACTTGAAAATTTCTGATATTAAGCATTGGACACCAAAGCACCCCTAAGGACTAGCGCTCTACTTAAATATTCGTGAT
Source organism: Campiglossa producta (assembly GCA_964058755.1). Lineage (NCBI taxonomy): Eukaryota > Metazoa > Arthropoda > Insecta > Diptera > Tephritidae > Campiglossa > Campiglossa producta. The sequence continues at coordinate 78,014,297 of CAXKVI010000003.1, read as the reverse complement.
ATTAAGCATCCAAAAGCGGCCCTAGAAACTAACGCCTTACCCAAATATTCGTGATATTGGATACCAAAGTGGCCCTAGGAACTAGCGCCCTAAACATTCGTGATATTATCTAAGCATTCGACATTTGTGTGGCCCTAGAAATAGCGCCCCAACACATCAAACAATCGTGATAAGCTACGCACTGGGAGAACTCTATAGAGATAAACCACAACCCCACCAAAGAGGCCAGCAAGGACTGCCCAGTAGCAGCGTAACATGCAAAAAGGAAAACCAGCCCTGTACGCCGTGGGATTAATGTAAGATACATAGAATTTAAGAAATTATTTTTGAAAGTGAAAATCTAACACGGATAATTAATTTTTAGGTGAAACTTAAATAATTTAACCTTTTACTAAAACCATTTTTTTTTTCAAGCGAAAATTTTAAATAAAGAAAACTTAAAATAAATAATTTTCAAGTGAAGCTTTAATGCAATTAATATAATTTGACATTTTTCCTTTTAATTAAAATTTTTTTTCAAATAAAAATTTTAAATTAACCTTTAAGTGAGACTATAATACAACCAAAATATTCAAGTTCTTTTCCCTCAAAATAAAAACTTAATCAGTAATTTTCTTAAACTCAAATCAACAATTTTTGATCGTTTTTAGAAATTTTTTTTTCTCTCAATAATTTTTTTTAAATCAAAATTCTTTTTTTATTTTTCCTTTAAGTGAAAATTCAATTAACATATTACTACTTATAAGCAACAGGCCCGTACAGCCTATAAAATAAAAAACTAGCCTTTAGGATAAAAATAAAACGACTCTGCGATTCACCACCAAAGGGACCCTCCAGAGATCGTTAAATTAAAATAAGTAAATCAAAAACAAACCAAAATGGCCCAAAATAACTTGATAAGACCCTCTGTCCTAGGGAACACGAATACACCCTCAGTAGGACCACCACCGCCACCACAACCCCTTGGCGCCTCTCAAATGACAAACCCCACTTCTACTCCTGAATTCAGCAACCTAATAAAGGACCTGATGAAGGAAATTCTGTCCTCTAACGAAAACCAAATTATAAGGGAGATGCTGCATCCAACGCAGCAACCTATGGCCGATCAGACGATCGAAGACCAATATCGCAATAACCTCGCCGATATGGACAAAGTACCTGACGTGGTTAGGTCCTTGCGAGAGTTTGGCGGTAATCCAGCCGAGTTCAGCAGCTGGAAGAAGAGCGTAGAGAGAATACTAAGGATTTATGAGCCATATGTAGGCTCACCAAAGTATTTCGGCATCCTCAGCGTAATTCGCAACAAGATTGTAGGCAGTGCTGACGCCGCACTGGAATCCTACAACACTCCGCTAAATTGGAAAGCAATCTCAAGATGCCTCACAATGCACTATGCGGATAAGAGGGACCTTAGTACCCTCGAATACCAACTGACCTGCTTAATTCAAGGTCGGAAAACGGTCCAAGAGTTTTATGGTGAAGTATACTCACACCTTTCGCTGATCTTAAATAAGATATCCTGCATGGAAATCAGCGAGGAATGCATGCACGTTCTCACACGCACATACCGTGACAAGGCACTGGACACCTTCATCAGAGGACTATCGGGCGATCTTTCAAGACTTCTCGGCATGAAAGAACCGACTGATCTCCCCGAAGCGTTGCACTTATGCATCAAATTGGAGAACCAAAATTTCAGGGCAGCTCATGACAACAGCCAACAGTATGGCTTGCCTAAACGGCCTACCTTACCTCCAACGGTTTTCGGGATGCCATATCAGCAACAGCCCGCACTTCCACCAAAAAGGAACCCAAATCAACCATTCTACCCACATCTTGCCCATCTACCCCAATCAACTCCTACCTTCACCCGACCTTCCCAACAACCTCAATGTCAAGCTCAATACCAACCACATCAATTCCAGCAACGACCACAGTACCCTAATTTATTTATTTATTTATTTATTTATTTATTTATTTAAAGTCGACACAACACAAAGCGGTCGACTGTTAATATCTCAAGTATTGTTACAAAACAAAAACATATATATGTACAATAAGAGTATATAGAATATAATAAAAATATAATTAATAGAAATTAAGCAAAGCGTAAATTCATTTATTTATAGTATTATGTGCAGCAAGCAGGAAAGTTGTAGAGGCCGTGCTTTAAAGTTGTGGGTAGAAATCGTTAGGAACCAAACTTGATAGTCGTATATATTGTCGGAATGGACGCGATTCCGAGCAACATACTTCCGCAGTCCTGGGAGCGATGTGAGATTTGCTGGCGGAATGGACGCGATTCCGCGCAGCATCTGATAGTATATTCCAGTTGACTGTTTATTAGGTAATTGAAATATTCCAAATTGGTTTCGGAGATATTTTAGGATATTAATTATGGAGCCGGTGGAATGGACGTGATTCCACGCAGCGTAAGTTTAAAGTTAGAGGTGTCTGCCGGCTTTTTGTAGTTGTGTACATCAATCTAACTGGTTGGGTGCAAGACTGTCGTGTAATTAGTCAGCAGTTAGCAAATGTGAAAGTATTGCATTTTGTAGTGCGGCAGACGAGCATTCAAAGCTGATGCAGCTATATAAGACGTTGTAGTATGAACACCAAATATTCAGAGGATTGTTTTTTGCAAAGTTTAGACGACAAATGGGTAATTGAAAAGGCACATAGTGCCTGGATGTCCTAGCAGGAACAGCAAAACACAGTCGACTAACAAGGTCAGTTGAGTCGACCTCACCAATAATTAGCTTATGGAGGAACATTACACCTAGTAAAATCCTACGATTTTCCAGAGAAGGCAAATTTAAGAGAAGAAGCCTATTTCTATAAGGGGGCAGATGGATATTTGGATTCCAATTAAGACCACGCAGAGCAAAAATCAAGAATTGCTTTTGTACTGACTCAATCCGCTGTATATGAACTTGATATAAGGGGCACCAGACACACGAGCAATACTCAAGTATTGGGCGAACTAGCGATGTGTAAAGGATTTTCGTGAGGTACGGATCATCAAATTCTTTAGCCCATCTTTTAACAAAACCAAGCACACCCATGGCTTTGTTCGCTATAGATGAAATATGCATATTAAAACTTAGTTTAGGGTCAAAAAGAACACCTAGATCAGTTACATCAGGTATACGTTCCAATAGAGTGTCATTTAGTAAATAGGATATCAAAACTGGCTTTACTCGATGAAAAGTCATTAGCTTGCATTTCGAGCTATTCAATATTAATAAATTAACTGTACACCAGCAGTGAAATGACTCCAAATCAGCCTGGAAGAGATCTGCACGGGAAGGAACAGTAGGCAAATATGTGAAACAAAGTTTCACATCATCCGCATACATAAGGGTTCGGGAATGAGAAATTACTTGTGGTAGGTCATTTATAAAGAGGGTAAAGAGCAAGGGACCTAAATGACTACCTTGAGGGACACCGGAAGTTACGTCAATGGACGTAGACAAAGTATTTTTAAACAAAACCTGCTGAGTTCTGCCTTTAAGATAGTTAGTAAGCCATATTAACAACTGATTCGGAAAACCCAATAAGTCAAGTTTATGAATTAAAAGCTCATGGTTCACAGAGTCGAATGCTTTGCTAAAATCAGTGTAGACTACATCTGTTTGGTTACCTTTCAGGAAACCATCCATAACAAACGAGGTGAACTCAAGCAAGTTAGTTGAGGTTGATCGTCGGGGCACAAAACCATGCTGACACGGTGATAATAAAGAACTACACCGATATTGCAGTTGGCGTGTTATTATATGTTCAAAAGTTTTAGGAATAGCTGAGAGCTTAGCTATGCCCCTATAGTTCTCAATATTTGACCTACTACCTTTTTTATGTAAGGGTATAATAAAAGATTTCTTCCAAATTGTAGGGAATTCCGCAGATTCAAGAGATAGTTTGAACAGTTTAAAAATCGGGTCAGATAAATGTATGGCACAGAAGTTCAGCACACAGCTGGGAACACCATCAGGGCCAGGGGAAAATGTAGGTTTCAATGCCAGAAGACTTTGTAGAACAGTATTTTTATCCAAAGCAGGTATGTGAATGCTATTAGAGCAATCTAATTTATAAGGATAGGGACTTGACAGAAACCTATTAGATGTATAGGTCGACTTAAAGAATTCTGCAAATAGTTCAGAAATATCATGATCTGAGTTAGCACTCTTATCTCCAAGGGAAAAGGAAGAAGGAAATCCGGTAGTTTTCCTTTTTGAATTAACAAAATTGTAGAACCTTTTCGGGTTATTAAAAAATTGAGTTTTACACCGCGCTAGATAACCTTTATAGCACTGTTGATTCAGCAACTGGAGGTTGGAGCGCGCTACTAAATATTTAGAATATTCAGCAGATACACCTGTTCTCTTAAAACGCTTGTATAGCCTGGATTTAATATTGCCAAGTCTCACAAGCTGTTTAGACCACCACGGCGGCTTAGCCGTACCAGCACTAATATAGCGAAACGGGACACAACTGTCGAAAAAAGCGTTAAGGGAAGTATAAAATAATGAGGTTGCAGACTCGATGTCATTACAAGCATAGAGATCTGACCAGTCGTGGGTGGCAAACAACTCATTGAGCTTGACAAAGTTAGTTTTATAGAACCATCGTGTGCGGGACCGGTTTCTTCCATTGGGAGCACCATGCCCCCCAAGGTGCACAATGTCCAAAGCTATCTCAAGCGTAGGGTGTAGTGTGTCTTCAGGAATAGATAGCGGAGTAATTCGATTAAGAGCAACCCCTACAGAATCGTCAACGAATACCAAATCCAGTAATTTATTTTTACAGTTTTGTACGTTGTTAATTTGTACAAGAGATGTGGCAGAAAGGTCAAGGAGGAAATCATGCTGTGTAGTAGGGGTTAAAATGTTTGAGTCATTTGTGCCGACCCAACTAACCAAGGGTAAGTTAAAATCACCAAGAACTAAAAGGCGATCTTTATCTCTCAACTGAGAATATAAAGTCCTAATAACGGAGTTATGCTGATTATATACAAGCAGATTCGAATGAGGTGGTATGTACGAGCAGGAGATAAATAGGTTGAATCCAGTCATTGAGAGCTTCACTGCTATGACTTCAATATCGGACACATTGCCCAAGTCGACCAACCCGGATGGAAGACGTGAGTCGACAGCTATAAGGACACCACCTGCCCTGGTTTCTCGATCACGCCGATAAACGACGTAATTACTGCAGAAAATCTCAGAATTGAAATTATCAGGTTTTAACCAAGTCTCTGTGAAAGCGATTGCATGTGCAGTAAAAGTCAGGCTATTTAGATAAAGGTGATTCAATTTGGAACGAAGGCCACGGACATTTTGGTAATGAATAAGAATAGTTGAAAAGAAAGTTAACTTATTCAGTTTTTTGAAGCAGTATCGGTTTTCTGTTTATCTGTGTACAAATGTACTACAGAGTGTTGCGGCCAAAATGAAGGGTCAAGTACCCTATCGAAAAACGAGTCCGGCACTGAGACCCTGAAAGATGAAATGTCTCTTTCATATTTAAAATTAAATTTATACACACTAATGTTGCTAGTAGGGGCAACGCCAAGTTTGGAACAAACATACGTCCTAATATCTGCGTGAGTCAACGACGCAAGCAGTCTTGAAACGAAAATGGCCCTACGCCGTGGAACTCCAGTGACCATCCTGATAACATCAGTTTGCGGCGCCGGGTTTGGCGAACGACCAGACGTAGACTCAAGATTTGCGGCCGAATTCAATTCACCGGGATTTTTGGAGTCGTTTCTATCACGACTGCGCCCGTTTCTTAACGGTACAGTTTGCCACTCACCATTTGCAGTAATAGCGGAATGAGTGGTCGGCACAATGTTGTTGACTTCAGCTGTATTATCGGATTGAGGTTGCGGCAAAATGTTGTTATCAACAGCAGAAATAGCAGAGTTATCCGCCGTAGATGAACGAGTGCAATCGGCTGGAGAAAGCACAAGCGAAGGTATAATGGGTGTAACAGCACCATCAGTAGACTTACGGGGAGGAGGGACAGAAAAGAGGGAACCCGAACCACTAGGTAGCGGCGAAAAAGAAAAGAGATCGGTTTCGGTTATGTCGAATAACCAAGGAAATAGACCCAACCCGTTCAACAATCCTCCACCAAGACCCAAAGCCCCCAGTCCCAATGGATATAGACGAATCCCTCAGGACAAAGAACGCTAACTACATGAATAGACCGACCAATAACTTCCTTGCCGGAAAACGGCCCATACCTCCCTCAAATCAAATCCGTCAACATTTCAAACAAAACCGGGTAAATAACATAGAAACAGCAGAAACGGACTTAGGAGAGCAACCCGATGACCCAGACGAACAAACATTCCAGGATTATTACAACCAATACACTGCACACGATAACTACACCCTTGACAACCTATCCGAAGAAAACTCATACGAATTCTCCGACATCCATTTTTTAGGCTAACGAATTCCACGCTACCATACTTCCAATGCAAGGACAGTAGCGGGAAAGTTCTAAATTTCTTAATAGACACGGGTTCAAATAAAAATTACATTCAATCAAATCTCGCGAAAAAACGTATCCCCAACGGAGAAATTTTTTTTGCAACCTCAGTGGGAGGAAACATTAAGATAATCCACCATACCTTTATTAACCTTTTTGGATTAAAAGACGAAAACCTTAAATTCTTTATATTACCCACACTTAAATCCTTTCACGGCATTCTCGGTAACGACAGCCTAAAACAATTAGAAGCCGTAATTTTTACATCAAAAAATCACATGCTAATAAAAAACAATATGAAAATAGCCATTAAACAACAAAAATCAAAATCAGTCAACAATATCGAAATAAGAACAGACTATCTTACGTACGAACAAACGGAGAAACTCCGAAATTTATGTTATTCACACCCACAACTTTTTTCTGACCCGGATGAAAAATTAACGTACACTACCGCGGTAAAAGCCGAAATAAGAACTACAAACGAAAATCCAGTATATTCCAGATACTACCCATACCCAATGTCCCTTAAGGACGAGGTAGAAAAACAAATATCAAAATTACTTGAGGACGGAATAATTAGACCTTCCCGATCCGCATACAATTCACCCATCTGGATTGTGCCAAAGAAAGCTGATGCATCTGGCACAAAAAAATACAGAATGGTTATAGACTACCGTAAATTAAATTCAATCACCATACCCGACCGCTACCCAATTCCAGACACCAATGAAGTACTTTCGCAACTCGGAAAGAATAAATTCTTTACAGTTCTCGACTTGAAAAGTGGCTTGCATCAGATTCCCTTAATTGAATCCGATATCGCGAAGACAGCTTTTTCAGTCAATAATGGTAAATACGAATTTACCAGACTACCCTTCGGCCTTAAAAATGCGCCTTCCATATTCCAACGAGCATTAGATGATATTCTAAGAGACTACATCAGAAAAATATGCTTTGTTTACATAGACGATATTATAATCTTCGGAAAAGACGAAGACTCTCACTTAAAAAACGTGGAAATAATTTTCAGGACCCTACAAGATGCTAATATGAAAATTCAACTCGATAAATGTGAATTTCTTAATGAAGAAGTCGAGTTTTTAGGATTTGTTGTTTCCAAAAATGGCATAAAAACAAATCCAGCAAAAGTGAAAGCAATTCTAGAATTTCCACCACCTCAAACTATAAAAGAACTTCCATCCTTTCTAGGACTTTCCGGTTATTACCGACGTTTCATTAAAGACTATGCAAAACTCGCCAAACCCCTAACGGTACTTTTGAGAGGCGAGGAGGGACTTATGTCCAAAAATCAATTGAGTAAAATAAAAATTTCTCTCGACAATAACGCAATGGAAGCGTTTAATAAATTAAAAAATTCACTAGCATCCTCTGACGTCATGTTACAATACCCTGACTTCGAGAAAGAATTCCACTTGACAACCGAGGCATCAAACCATGCCATAGGAGCGGTCCTAGAGCAAGGTGGAAAACCCATAATGTTCATTTCCAGAACATTAACAAGGACCGAAGAAAATTATGCAACTAACGAAAAGGAACTTCTAGCCATAATATGGGCTTTAAAAACCTTTAGGAATTATTTGTATGGTTCCACTACAATACAAATTTTCACAGACCACCAACCTTTGACGTATTCACTCAGTAGCAGGAACACTAACAGTAAACTAAAGAGATGGAAATCGATACTGGAAGAATACAACTACGAAATAAAATACAAACCTGGCAGTACCAATATTGTCGCAGACGCACCGAAGACAATATTTTAGGGAAAATACAAACAATCTACCAAATTCATTTCAGCAGGTACAAAGTACTTTATACCCGAAAATTCATTAGAGACGTTACAAACGAATCAGAAAAAGAAACGGAAATTATCAACGAGCACAATAGAGCACATCGCAATCCCACAGAAAATAAACCACAACTCTTAGAAAGATGTTACTTCCCACAAATGAACGCCAAAATAAAACGAATTACAAAACAGTGCAAAATTTGCTTAGAAAATAAGTACGAGAGACATCCAGTAAATCCTATCCTGAAACCAACTCCAATTCCTAATTACCCAGGCCATATCGTTCACATAGACCTTTACCATACCAACAACAAAGTAATACTGACAGCAATAGATAAATTTTCCAAATACGCACAAGCAAAAATCGTATGCTCCAGAGCAACGGAAGACATAAAAGCCCCCTTAAGAAGTATTTTGACAACATTCGGAATCCCAGAAAATATCGTTATGGACAACGAAAAATCCCTAAACGCAGCCCCTATAACCTTTATCCTGGAAAATCAATACGGTATTGAAATATTCAAAACTCCTCCATACAAAAGTTCGATAAATGGACAAATAGAACGATTCCACTCCACACTTTCCGAAGTGCTGCGTTGCCTAAAAGCGGAAAACACCCACACTGACTTTGAGGATCTCCTCAATAGAGCCATATTCAAGTATAACTATTCAATCCATTCCACTACCAAACTCAAACCAGTAGAGGTATTTTTCGGAAGAACAGTAGGACCAAATCCAATGACATTAGACAGAGAAGAAAATGTTCAAAATCTTAAAAATAAACAAGAAAAAGACCTACGAATTCATAACAAAAATAGGAGCGATTTCAAGACATACAACAATAACGACGTAATTTATGTAAAAATAAATAAAAGATTAGGAAACAAACTAACACCCCGATATAAAAAGGAAATAGTACTAGAAGACCAAGGCAACACAATTTTGGCACAATCTGGCCGCACCGTTCACAAAAGCCATATCAAAAAGTAACTCACACTCTACTTTTGCAGGATCCTATTTGCCTCCTGCAATGCAGAAACCCAAATTGTGGACTACACGACCAGCCCCATAGTAACGATAGACATAGGAACCGTGAAGGTTCAAACCGGAACATTTCGACTAATACACGCTATTGACCTCGACCAGTACGACTCCTTACTCGAAAACATACACGCCTCAATAGAACATGACATAACTAGGAAAAGCAGAAGTTACCCATTCCTTTCCCAAGAAGAAAAATCCATCCGATCCCTCCTATACCAACTGAAACCCAAGAAAATCAAAAGAGCAATTGAATCACTCGGCATAGCCTGGAAATGGCTTGCTGGATCCCCTGACCATGAAGATTTTAAAATACTAAAGGATAAAGTAAATAATTTAATAAGTAATAATAACCAACAAGTAGTAATAATTAAATCTATTTTCGAAAGAATAAATAATTTAACTCATATTTCAAACACAATTTTGAACGAAATAAAATCGGGCGATGCTCTTAAATTAGAAATAGAAAAAAATATTGAAAGAAAATTAAAATTCATTAAAGAAGAATTAATAAACATTGATTATTCAATACAATGGGCAAAAGCCGGTATTATAAACTCATTTATATTATCTAACGAAGAATTAATTGTAATTGAAGAAACACTGGAAAAACAAAATATGCCTTATTTAAATTTAATCGAAGCAATTGAATTTAGTGATGTTAAAATTGTATCAAATTTATCTTCCATTATTTATATTGTAAAATTCCCCCTAACTAGCAAAGAATCTTGTAAATTAATTAAAGCCAAAGCTGTAAAACAAGGCCATAACGCAATCAAACTTGAATATGAAAATTTAATAATTTGTAACAAAGAAATATTTGGTATAAAGGATAGTTGTAAGGATATAAACAATTTAATTTTATGTAAGCAAAATAGTATAAAAGAAGTCACGTTAACCACTTGTATACCAAACCTTTTAAAAGGATATTTATCAAACTGCACCCTAATAAATAGTCACCATATGCCCACGATAGAAGAAATAATGCCCGGACTATTATTTATCAATAGTTACAATGGTCCCTTAAAAATAGACAATAAAGAAATCAATCTAAATGGTACATTTTTGATCAAATACGATAATTCAAGCTTATCAATTGAAGACAAACATTTTATAAATAAAAATCAATTGTTCGCAAAGCCCTTACCAGCAATCGTCAAATCGACAAATGCTACAGCAAATCTCGAAGAAGTTCTTTCGTTGCAATATTTGAGAGAGCTCAATATAGCGAACATCCAAAAAATAAAAGATGTCAACTTGAAATACAAAATAAGCTTTTTCCCATGCTCTTCGATAGTCACGCTATCACTAATCATCCTACTGGCCACCATGATTGCCAAAAAGTTAAATTCTAAAACAATAAACATTCAAGTAAATACTTCTAAAGAAACCGCCCCTGTCCCTACAAATGAAATGCCATCCAACGCGGACGCTGCATACTTTAAAGGGGGAGGAGTTAATGACACATATTCTCACTTTGGGGTTCAAAACTGCCCACTGTAACTGTTTATACGAAAACAGTGCACAATGCTGCGTAAGCATTAAGTAGCGACCAATAATTAGGTCGCACTCGCGTAACCATTCGATTGCTGACCATGCATCAGAAATCGCGGAAGTAAAAGAACGCGCAACAATATAGTTGCAGAATAGCCAAACTGTAAAATAGGTCAAACCGAAGTCACTCGCAAGTCAACGTGACTTCATAGAATAAATAGATGTAAGAAATATATTGTAAAGTTAGTAATTAAGAATTAATGAAGAAATAAACAACTCGACGTTCCGTCGATAGGCCCGTTGTGATACCACCAACACAAGGAAAGTCAGTCCCGGGACCCAGCCATATGGAAAATCCCTGAGTTGTTGGGATTTTCCACATAGCAGAATCCCGGGACTGACACTCCTAAACTGACACCGTTACTCCTCCTCGAACCACTTAGATGACTTTATGAAGCCCATCAAGTCCTTTATGTCCAGTTCCGCGATCTGGCTTAGGCTATCTAGGAACGGAACTCCCAAAAAGCGCGTTCTCGCGCCGCTTAAAGCCGGACAGTTGCAGATGAGGTGCTCCACTGTTTTCTCCTCCTCATCATCTTTGCAACTCCTGCAGCATCGTCGGTAGGGCACACTTAGCCTTTCTGCATGCCTACCAATGAGGCAGTGACCGGTTAATACCCCTATCAATATGCACATTTCCCTCCTAGCTAGGGCATAAATGCGTCTAGACCTTTTAAGATCCCATTTTGGCCAGGTTTGTTTCGATATCCGACACCCTGGGGATTGCAGTATGTGCTCCTTCAGCATTAGTTTGCATGTGGCAAACGGCATACCTAAGCGCTCTTTATCCTGAAGAACCTGCTTGGTCGTGCCCTGCCTGGCAAGCTCGTCTGCCTTACAGTTTCCCCCAATGTCCCTATGTCCCGGGACCCATATGAGGTTTACGCGGTTCTGTTGAGCCATCTCCTGAAGAGATCGACGACAGCTGAGCGTCAGTTCAGAGTTGAACGTGTATGAGCCAAGGGATTTGATTGCCGCTTGGCTATCGCTGAAAATAGTGATATCTTCTCCGATAACACGTTTGCTTAACCAGGCCGCGGCGTCCAGGATTGCCGAGACTTCCGCCTGGAAGACGCTACAATGATCAGGTAGTCTGAAGGAGAGCTCAAGGTCCAAATCCCTTGAATAAACCCCTCCTCCAACTCTTCCGTCCAACTTCGAGCCATCGGTGTATATGGAAGTGCCACCATTTGTGTCAGGACACCAATCCGTCCTCTCCCAGTCTTCTCTGCTGGGAATGTTTATTTTGAAACAGCTATCCCCGACTGTAGTGGTCACACAACGATCTGTGCTTAGAGGGAGAAAGCTGTAAGATTCCAGAATACTGGAGTGTCCAATAGTACCCGCACCACAACTGGAGGTTTCTCTTAGGCGCAGAGCTGATGTCGCCGCTGACCGAAACCCTTCCAGATCAAGTGGCAAAATGCCCAGAATGGCCTGGAGGGCTTCGTTGGGCGTTGTCCTTAGCGCACCGCTTATACAGATCATATTGGATCTATGGACTTTCCGCAACAGATTCAGGTATGTTGCCTTGCTCAGCGCCGGCCACCATACGACGACTCCATACAGCATGATTGGGCGAATGATGGCCGTGTAGATCCAACTGCATACTCTAGGGCTGAGCCCCCATTTTTTGCCAATGGCTCTTTTGCATGTGTAAAGAGCGATGCAAGCTTTCTCCTGGCGCTGAAGAACATTCTCCTTCCAATTCAATTTCCTGTCCAGAACTATGCCTAGAAACTAGGCCTTATCCGACAAGCCCAGGCGCGTGCCATCTAGTTTTGGTAGGCTTAGTGGCGGTATTTTGTACCGGTTGGTGAAGAGGACAAGTTCCACTTTCTCCGGGTTGATACTAAGTCCGCAGCGAGAGGACCACCTCGAAACCTCTCGCAGTGCTACTGGCATCAGGTCACACAGAGTTTGTGGGAACTTGCCTCTGAATGCAATAGCTAAATCGTCTGCGTATGCCACTATCTTCCCGCCCCCCCACCTTGTGTCTCTTAGCAGCGAGTTTACGGTGAGGTTCCATAGGAGCGGGGAGAGAACACCACCCTGAGGCGTTCCTCTTGTGACATAGCGTGAAAGATCAACTGTTCCCAGTGAAGAAACTATTTTCCTTCCCTTTAGTAGTTGATCAATTAGACCAATAAGAGACCTATTTATGCCCAGGTTTGTTAAAGCAGTGTTAATAGCCTCCGGCCTTATATTGTTGAAAGCCCCTTCGATGTCCAGAAAGGCCACGAGACAGTACTCCTTTTCGTGCAATGATTTTTCAACAATAGAGACTAGGCTGTGGAGCGCAGTTTCCGTTGACTTACCTTTGGTGTATGCATGTTGATAGCTAGAAATAAGGTTGCTATCAATAGTAGAGGAGAGATAATCGCTAATTATCCTCTCGAAGGTTTTAAGTGCAAAAGACGAGAGACTGATCGGTCTGTAGTCTTTAGGCTCATAGTGTGAGGCCTTCCCAGCCTTTGGTCCTCCGGCGTTGTTGTTGCTTTCTCGCCTGTTCCTCCATAGCTCTCCTTTGCTGAGGAGTGAAATTTGGCGTTGTTTGTTTTTTAGGTTTATCGTTTTTATTTGGATAATTTGAGTTCATCTTGTTCGTACGACCCATCGCCGGACACGGCCAGCTTAGGGTCAAGGGAAGAGTAGGGGAAAATATGTCGTCCGCCGCGGCAGAGCCCCGTACCGCGGTAAGGCCATGCTTACTCTCTGAGGCGACCCGGTATCAGAGAGGCTCCGTTCAAATACAGCCACGATTTGCCTCCCGGCTGCAAACGACCAATGGGCACGGTTTCGCATAACACCCTGGATTGGGAGGGGGAAGATCTTTGTCGTCGCGCCAGAGAGGCTAGGCTGCTCTCGTGATGAAGTGCCGTACGGAGCTATGATCACAAGGGCAGCGTAGCCCTGTGGCTATCGACTTAAGCCCTCGTACCGCGGCAAGGTATCCACCCTTCACGAGGGAACAAGAGACATGCATAACGCTAAAATTAGAGGCACAAGAGGCAATAGTCACAGCGTAGTTAGAAAAAGCATCTATGAATTATAAGAGAAAACGAAACGAATAAATTTTGAATTTTTTAACTGGTATAATTTCAGCCAGAAAATTCTAGTTGTATAATAGTATGAAATGGATATTTCCTGACTAGTATGACTTCAGCCAGAAAATTCTAGTTTTATACCAGTATGAAATGGATATTTCCTGACTAGTATGACTTCAGCCAGAAAATTCTATGTAGTTGTATACCAGTATGAAATGGATATTTCCTGACTAGTATGAATTCAGCCAGAAAATTCTAGTTGTATACTAGTATGAAATGGTTATTTCCTGACTAGTATGAAGTCAGCCAGAAAATTCTAGTTGATACTAGTATGAAATGGATATTTCCTGACTAGTATGAATTCAGCCAGAAAATTCTAGTTGTATACCAGTATGAAATGGATATTTCCTGACTAGTATGAATTCAGACAGAAAATTCTAGTTGTATACTAGTATGAAATGGTCATTTCCTGACTTGTATGAATTCACCCAGAAAATTCTAGTTGTATAATAGTATGAAATGGATTTTTCCTGACTAGTATGAATTCAGCCAGAAAATTCTAGTTGTATACTAGTATGAAATGGTCATTTCCTGACTAGTATGAATTCACCCAGGAAATTCTAGTTTTATAATAGTATGAAATGGATATTTCCTGACTAGTATGAATTCAGCCAGAAAATTCTAGTTTTATACCAGTATGAAATGGATATTTCCTGACTAGTATGAATTCAGCCAGAAAATTCTAGTTGTATACTAGTATGAAATGGTAATTTCTTGACTTGTATGAATTAACCCAGGAAATTCTAGTTGTATAATAGTATGAAATGGATTTTTCCTGACAAGTATGAATTCAGCCAGAAAATTCTAGTTGTATACTTGTATGAAATGGTTATTTCCTGACTAGTATGACTTCAGCCAATAAATTCTAGTTGTATACTGACTAGTATGAATTTTGCCAGAAAATTCTAGTTGTATACTTGTATGAAATGGTTATTTCCTGACTAGTATGACTTCAGCCCGAAAATTCTAGTTGTATAATAGTATGAAATGGATATTTCCTGACTAGTATGAATTCACGCAGGAAATTCTAGTTGTATAATAGTATGAAATGGATATTTCCTGATTAGTATGAATTCAGCCAGAAAATTCTAGTTGTATACACTGAGAGAAATGCATTGAATGTTGTGACAATATCACTATTGATAGCGACGAGTTTGATGCAATATTCATTCAGAATGAGCGAGTTATCAAATATTATTTGCTCCCAATTAAAAGTAAAATGACATGTCAACCATTTCTATATGTTGTACTATTTTTTATATTTATGGATAGAATACTAATATATTTGAACGGCATGTCAATATCTATGGTCGTGATATGAATTTCTATTGTCGGTATATCCATATCCATATTTACTGCATAGTAATAATGGTAGAAACAGCGTATTAATATATATGGGCGAAATGTAAATTTTTCTTGGACGCATAATCATAATAGTTCAACAATTTTTACTATGGATTTTCTAACAATATTAAAACTTGTTGGAGCGGTTTTTTTAAATTCAAAATTTTTTGAATTTCTTATGATTGAACATTTTTCTAAAAATTGTATAATATGCCGTAGCCGAATGGTAGAATACTGGGATAACGTGCCAGAGGAGCATGGTTCGAGTCCCACTGAAACCAGATGTCAAATTATATAAAATTTTGTTTTTTTAAACTATTTAGAATTTATCAATAGTTTATATGGATACCATTTCAATAGTGATTTATCAAAAAACCATTGATGAAACATCCATATTCATTGATGGGACAGAAATATCAATTTTTATTTAATGTGATATCAATAATTATGGATGTTCCATCCATAGATTTCCCTCCGTGTACTTGTATGAAATGGTTATTTCCTGACTAGTATGAATTCTGCCAGAAAATTCTAGTTGTATACTAGTATGAAATGGATATTTCCTGACTAGTATGAATTCAGCCAGAAAATTCTAGTTGCATACTAGTATGAAATGTATATTTCCTGACTAGTATGAGTTCTGCCAGAAAGTTGTAGTTGTATAATAGAATGAAATGGATATTTCCTGACGGTGCAGTGAAATAACGCCCGCGGGCGTTATTTCCTTTTGTTTAACAGCCTTTTTTTAATGAATGCTAGAGGCAAGGGGTAGGCGTCTCTTAGCATAATTGTTATATATCTGCAATATGTTGAGACAAATTAATTTATATTTTTGTGAATGTTTAAAGCCTGCCTCCAACACAGTTGAAACTGTTTTGCGTTTGTAATAATGATCATGACCTTGGAACCACGAGTACATAATCGGCTTGTCAACGAAAAAACTTTCTACCTGTTTGTAAAAAGATTAACTCACCATTACTGTCGACTTACTGCAGCTCATGCACATGTGCCCCAGTGGCGAATGTGCCTCCTTCTACCCTACATCCCTCGTTTAGGTAGCACAATAAAAACTGAAGATTGTAGGCAAAAACTATGTCTACCTGACTCTTAGCCTTATTGAGATATTGTAGGAAGTTGTTTAAGTTGATATTGCGAGTTCAAAGCTTAACTTCACTTAAATTTTAAAACTGTGTTTTTTTTTTCAAAACAAGTTTTACTATTCCGTTCTATTTAAACGTTTTTGTCAATCCGGATTTTTTACTTCGACATAAAGTAGTTATATGCCGTTTTCAAAAAAGTTTATTATATCTACACATTCATCATCATCATTTATTGGCGCTTAACCGCCTAAGCGATTTTGGCCGTCGCCTATCAAAGCACGCCAGTCATTCCTTTTTAGCGATAACTGACGCCAATTGGAAACCCCAAGGGAGTTCAAGTCATCCTCCACCTGTTGTTTCCATCTCAGTCGAGGCCTCCCCCTTCCTCTGCTGCCGAATTCGGGTGACGATTGGAAAACCTTCTGGGCTGGAGCTTCTTTGTCCATTCGCATGACGTGACCCAGCCAGCGGAGCCTTTGGGCTTTAATTCGCTGGACTATGGTCAGATCTGCGTAAAGCTCGTACAGCTCATCGTTGAATCTCCTTCGATACTCGCCGTCGGCATCACGGGAAGGACCATAAATCTTCCGGAGAACTTTTCTCTCAAATACTCCAAGGGCCATCTCATCTTCTCTTGACATTGTCCATGAATCTGAGCCATACATCAGGACAGGTATGATGACAGACTTATAGAGCGCGATCTTTGTTCTTCGAGAGAGGACTTTACTTCTCAATTGCCTACTCAGTCCAAAGTAGCACTTGTTCGCAAGAGTGATTCTCCGTTGGATTTCTAGACTGATATTATTTTCGGTGTTAATGCTGGTTCCCAAATAGACGAAGTCCCTCACAGTTTCAAATTTGTAACTATCAACAGTGACGTGGCTGCCAAGGCGCAGGTGCGCCGATTCTTTCTTTGATGACAGCAAATACTTCGTCTTGTCCTCGTTGACCGCAAGACCCACTTTTTTCGCTTCTTTATCCAGTCCAGAGAAGGCAGCGCTTACGGCGCGGTTGTTAAGGCCAATGATATCAATATCATCGGCATACGCCAGCAATTGCACGCTCTTGTAAAAGATTGTACCATTGCGGTTTAGCTCTGCTGCTCGAATTATCTTCTCCAGCATCAGGTTGAAGAAATCGCACGAAAGGGAGTCGCCCTGTCTGAAGCCTCGTTTGGTTTCAAATGGCTCAGAGAGGTCCTTCCCGACTCTGACGGAGCTGTTAGTATTGCTCAACGTCATTTGGCAAAGCCGTATAAGCTTTGCAGGGAAGTCAAATTCAGACATGGCGGCATACAGGCAACTCCTTTTTGCGCTGTCAAAAGCGGCTTTGAAATCGACAAAGAGATGGTGTGTGTCGATTCTTTTATCATGGGTCTTCTCCAGGATTTGGCGTATCGTGAAAATCTGGTCGATGGTAGACTTACCAGGTCTAAAGCCACACTGATAAGGTCCAATCAGCTTGTCTACGATGGGCTTCAGTCTTTCACACAATACGCTAGAAAGAACCTTATACGCGATATTAAGAAGGCTGATTCCGCGGTAGTTGGTGCGGTTAGCGGGATCGCCTTTCTTGTGGATTGGGCAGAGCACACTTAAATTCCAATCTGGAGGCATGCACTCGTCTGACCATATTCTGCATAAGAGCTGATGCATGGTTTTTACCAGCTCTTCGCCTCCGTGTTTGAACAGCTCGGCGGGCAGTCCGTCTTTTCCAGGCGCTTTGTTGTTTTTCAGCCGGGATATAGCTATCCTCACTTCATCATAGTCAGGTGGTGGGACGACTTTTCCATCGTCAGGGATTGGGGTATCGGGTTCGACGTCTCCCTCGCAATTTAGCAGTGAGGAGAAGTGCTCCCTCCATAATTTAAGTACACTCTGTACGTCGGTTACCAGGTCGCCATTATTGTCCTTACAGGAACTTGCCCCGGTCTTAAAACCTTCCGTCATCCGCCGGATCTTTTCATAGAATTTTCGGGCATCATTCCTGTCAGCCAGCATCTCAAGCTCCTCACACTCACGCCTTTCGGCCTCACGTTTCTTTTTTCTGAAAAGGCGTCTCTCTTCCTTCTTTGCCTCACGATAGCGTTGCCATACACTGCGGGTTGCGCCCGTTCGCAACGTCTCCCTGTAGGCAGCGTCCTTTTTGTCCGAGGCAGTGCTGCATTCCTCATCGTACCAGTTGTTTTTGCGGGCTCGCTGGAACCCTATAGTGGCCTCAGCGGCGGTACGTAATGAGTGAGAGATATGCTTCCATTGCTCGGTTGCATCGTTAGGTCGAGGATTGCTCTCCGATAGCAGGTGTGAGAGTCGAGTGGAGAAATTGTCAGCTGTCTGTGTCGTGCGCAGCTTCTCGACGTCAAACTTTCCTTCCGTTACTGTGCGCACTTTCTTTGCTACACAGAGGCGTGTGCGTATCTTGGCTGCAACAAGATAATGGTCCGAGTCGATATTGGGACCACGAAGGGTACGCACGTCCAGAACGGAGGAGCTATGTCTGCCGTCGATCATGACATGATCAATCTGGTTTCTTGTTCTTTGATCAGGAGACAGCCATGTGGCTTGGTGTATTCGTTTATGCTGGAACCTGGTACTACTGATGACCATATTGCGATATCTACACATTCGTTCAAATATATTATTGGCATAAGAAACACAATATGGACGAAGGAGCATCATCATCATCAAGAAATGTAGAGCAAAATGAGGGCGAAGTAGAAGAAGCATCAACGTCAGCACCCTCGTTAGGCAACTTACATTCTCATAATGTGGAACTATTCGGTCCAGCAAGGGATCTGGATGAACTTTCTTTGCCAACTGCATTCGATATTCTGAAGTTTTACTTTTTTTTAGCCGATCAGATCAGACAGACAAAGAAAATATTCACATATAAGGCATTCACACCAAATGTTTACGACAAACTTATAGAAATTTGGAGCAAACTGAATATTGATTTATTGGATAAAAGAGCCATCACAAAAAACTACATGCATTACTTGACAAATACAAGGAAATGTCAAGGGCCGGACGATATTTGGAAAAATTTGAAAGTTTCGTTGACGGTACAAAGAAAATATTTTTCATCGCAAAATGCAAATGCCCGCTGCTAACAAATATTTGTAACTGTGGTAAAATTCCCGATAACCTGAAACACTTTATTTTTGACCAGCACAACGATAGAACACTATCAATACCTGTTGTTGAGGATCCTTCAGAGACAGAAGTGTTTACAATACAACCATCATTGGCATTAACCGTCGATGTAACGTATCAGCCAACTCCCTCAGATTTGCAAGGTGATACTCCAATGGATGTGGCTCATACATCGACCGAATCACATTATTCTCCAAGATACAGTATACCAAAGTTTGCAATGATGTGCGACAGATTGGGCGTGACAAGCAGAGTTACATCTTGCCTAGCATCAGCTATGTTTGAAGACATTGGATGGAGAGATAAACACGGCCGAACCATTGTTTGTGACAAAAACAAAGTAGACAGGGAAAGGAGAAAACTTAGATTGGATGTTCTCCGTCAAAGCAAAGCAGGGTGTTTGAAAGCATTTTCGTTTGACGGTCGAAAAGACGACGCATTGACTCAAATAAAAGTTGGCGAAACTTACTATTCGGAAATGAAGAAAGAATCACATTTAGTCGTCGTACAAGAGCCGAACAACCAATTGCTTGGTTATGTCAACTTGGCAGCCAAAAATTATTCTGCTGAAACGAATTTTTTGAAGGAATTTTTTGAAGAAAAGCAGATTCCTCTGGATAATTTAATTGGCATTTGCTCTGACGGCGAAGTTACAAACACTGGGGAGGGCAGAGGTATATTGCGACGATTTGAAATGCAACTGAACAGAGCATTACACTGGTGGATTTGTTTACTACATTTCAACGAATTGCCGTTTCGTCATTTGTATGAAGCACTGGAAAAATCGCGATCGACTGGGCCAAGAACCTCAACTGGATCACTTGAAAAAGATCTTTACAATTGCCATACCCAACAGGTACTTATCACTCTTTTTTTTTAACTTTTCCCTATAAGCGACAGAGTAATAAATTCCCAACAACAATATATTTTCCAGGTTGTTACGAATTTTGAAACGATTCCACTTGAAAACATGCCACCACGCTTGGGTGAAGATGAAGAGAAGAAACTATCAACGGATGCGAAGTATCTATACATAATTGCTAACGCTATTTCGAATGGCTACGTTCCAACTTCACTGGCTAAGATTACACCGGGCCCTATAAATCATACTAGATGGCTCACAAAAGCCTGTAGAATCCTTCGTCTTTACGCTACAACCAACACTTCATCCAAGAATTTGAAAATCTTGGCAACATACATAATGTGCGTGTACGTTCCCATGTATTTTAATGTCAAATATTATAAGTCGGTTGTATACGGTAGTGCTTTGCTTGGAAAATTCATACGATGGACGCAATATTTGCCAAACAATTTACGTAAAGTGATCAACAACACAATTGATAAGAATTCCTATTTTGCACATTGTGAAAATGTTTTACTCAGCATGCTCTTCGACGACCGAAAACATATTCGGAATTATGCACTGAAAAAAATTGTATATATTCGGGATAATTTATTTGATCCATCTCTCCGTGCCTACGTAAAACCAAAAATTAATTTTGATTGCACTGAGTACGTTCATATGATTGATTTGAACGACGATAATGAGCTGTCAGAACCGCCATTCAGAAGAGGCATACCCGAACATTTGAAAGCTTATTTTGAAGACGAAGAAGATCCACCGCTTCCGGATCCGAATATTCCATGCCATATTCAAGGCACCGAGCGGTACGTTCAGCTAGTATCCAACGTATCTAAACGTGCCATTCATAAAAATCGCGAAGGGATTATGGCGACTACAGTAGAAAGCCGAAGTAAAGTGAGCCGAATGGAATCCAAGCAGGATTTGCAAGGAAATCTCTGAACTTTAAAATGAATTCCCATATTTTTCACACTTTTTTGTAAACTGCAACTGCAAACTGTCATTTTCATAATTTCAATAAATAGTTCAAACTAGTTCAAAAGTTTTATGTTTTAATTTCCAATTTGATAATTTTTTGAACACATTTTTAATGGTCAATAAGCACGTACTTTACCAAGTTTCATGCTTTAATCTCTAAAAATGAGGGAGAAATGGCAATAAACCTTTTATCTGAACGATCGGTTATATGGGAGATATATGCTATAGTGGTCAGATCCTACCGGATCCGACATATATCTCCTACAATGCCAGTATACATCTGTATGCCAAATTTCATCGAGATATCTAAAAAAATGAGGAACTAGTTTGCGTTCAAACAGACAGACGGACAGACAGACAGACGGACGGGTGGACAGACGGACATGGCTAAATCAACTCAGCTCGTCCTCTGCCCATTTTGGTATATTTATTGGTGGGTCTAACGGAAACATATACATAAAAAATGATTTGGAGCCTTGAAAATGAAAAAAATCGATTTCGACCAAAACAAGTCTCAAAAACAAAAAAAATTTTTTTTTTTTAAACTGTTAATGCCAATGTTTTTATCGCATAATTTTAAGTGGGATAGGAACTACGAACCAAAACACTCCTCAAAACCCCAAAAATATTTTTTTTTTTTCAAAAAACTGTTATCGCCAAAGTTTTTAGCGGACAATTTTGAGTCGGACAGGGTATGTATGAAAATTTTTAAGTCAAATGAAAACTTTTAAAGTAGGTCATGAAAAAAACCTTAAAAATAAACGAAAAAAAAATTTAAAAAACTCAAATTTTGCAGGCTCGAAAATTATTTTTTTGGGTAGGCGTAGTGGAACTTTTTTTCCTTAGCCCCAAACCTATCGAAAAAGCGATGGCGCGATATAGGTTAATAAATCGACCCGCCTTAGGTTAGGTTCAAGTGGCTGCCGCAGAGGCACACTTAGGCCAGTTTTGAAAGGCCCGTTGTGATACCACCAACACAAGGAAAGTCAGTCCCGGGACCCAGCCATATGGAAAATCCCTGAGTTGTTGGGATTTTCCACATAGCAGAATCCCGGGACTGACACTCCTAAACCGACACCGTTACTCCTCCTCGAACCACTTAAATAACTTTATGAAGCCCATCAAGTCCTTTATGTCCAGTTCCGCGATCTGGCTTAGGCTATCCAGGAACGGAACTCCCAAAAAGCGCGTTCTCGCGCCGCTTAAAGCCGGACAGTTGCAGATGAGGTGATCCACTGTTTCCTCCTCCTCATCATCTTTGCAACTCCTGCAGCATCGTCGGTAGGGCACACCTAGTCTTTCTGCATGCCTACCAATGAGGCAGTGACCGGTTAATACCCCTATCAATATGCAGATTTCCCTCCTAGTTAGGGCATAAATGCGTCTAGACCTTTTAAGATCCCATTTTGGCCAGGTTTGTTTCGATATGCGACACCCTGGGGATTGCAGCCATCTTTCGTTGGCTTGACGGAGTGTGTGCTCCTTCAGCATTAGTTTGCATGTGGCAAACGGCATACCTAAGCACCCTAATGAAAACGGTGTTAGAGACCAGATATCGAAACCGGACTTCCATATTTTGCCGTGATTTTGCCGTTAAAGAATTAATTTTGCTGGGCAATTATTTTTGGACTTTTTCATATACGAAGTTTCGTGTCAACTTAGCTAAGCACCCTAATGAAAACGGTGTTAGGACAAGATATCGAAACCGGACTTGCTCCATATTTTGCCGGGAAAAAATTAATTTTGCCGGGCAATTATTTTTGGACTTTCTCATATACGAAGTTTCGTGTCAACTTAGCTAAGCACCCTAATGAAAACGGTGTTAGAGACAAGATATCGAAACCGGACTTGTTTCATATTTTGCCGTGATTTTGCCGGGAAAGAAGAATTAATTTTGCCAGGCAATTATTTTTGGACTTTTTCATATACGAAGTTTCGTGT
Organism: Campiglossa producta; assembly: GCA_964058755.1. Taxonomy (NCBI): domain Eukaryota; kingdom Metazoa; phylum Arthropoda; class Insecta; order Diptera; family Tephritidae; genus Campiglossa; species Campiglossa producta. Next base: position 77,990,907 of record CAXKVI010000003.1, on the reverse strand, counting down.
CAACTTAGCTAAGCACCCTAATGAAAACGGTGTTAGGACAAGATATCGAAACCGGACTTGCTTCATATTTTGCCGGGAAAAAATTAATTTTGCCGGGCAATTATTTTTGGACTTTTTCAAATACGAAGTTTCGTGTTAACTTAGCTAAGCACCCTAATGAAAACGGTGTTAGAGACAAGATATCGAAACCGGACTTGTTCCATATTTTGCCGCTATTGTGCCGTGATTTTGCCGGGAAAGAATTAATTTTGCCGGGCAATTATTTTTGGACTTTTTCTTATACGAAGTTTCGTGTCAAGTTAGCTAAGCACCCTAATGAAAACGGTGTTAGAGACAAGATATCGAAACCGGACTTGTTTCATATTTTGCCGTGATTTTGCCATGAAAGAATTAATTTTGCCGGGTAATTTTTTCCCGGAATTTTGGGGTGCTTTGCTAACTTGATATCAACTTAGCTAAGCAGCGTAATGAAAACGGGGTTGGAGACAAGATATCGAAACCGGACTTGTTTCATATTTTGCCGCTATTTTGCCGTGATTTTGCCGGGAAAGAATTAATTTTGCCGGGCAATTATTTTTGGACTTTTTCATATACGAAGTTTCGTATCAACTTAGCTAAGCACCCTAATAAAAAACGGTGTTAGAGACAAGATATCGAAACCGGACTTGTTTTATATTTTGCCGCTATTTTGCCGGGAAAGAAGAATTAATTTTGCCAGGCAATTATTTTTGGACTTTTTCATATACGAAGTTTCGTGTCAACTTACACAGTAAAAATAAAAGTCTAACTTTAATACCTTTTTGGTGTTTATATATAACAACGCCGAAAAAGTATTAAATTAATATCATGTTCGGTCTGATTTCTCGTGAGAGAGGAATTCAGCCGAAGATTCTCTCAGGCAAAAAAAAAAATTACAGTTTTATTATATTGCCTTCACCGAGAGTAGAACTCACAATTTATTGAATGCTCAACGGAGATGTCTACTATCAAGCCAACGAGTACTTATGATTGTGAGCGTGTAATTGCACTGTTGTTCTTAATGTAGTATCGCAATAGCGACGAACCGTGTGCTCTGAGCAAACAAACCACCGGACTTAATTTAATGCTAAAAAGCAGGGCTCGAAACCCCTCCAAAAATCGCTGTGGTTCGGTTCAGTGGTTCGAACCACTTCCCGAAAATCTGGGTGGTTCGGTTTAGTGGTTCGAACCACCTTGAAAAAACTTGAACCGGTTCAGGGCTTATACCAACCCAGCCAAAAACCTAAAAAAAAATTTCAAAAATTAAAAAAAAAATATGTATACATACATATCGTCACCTTAATTCACAAAGGCCCTAACTGACATAAAAAAAAAATTTTACAGGAGAAGCAAAAAACAAATTTTTTTTTACATTGAACGCATGTAAATATAGCTTTGTAAATTTGGAATATCTCCGTTATTACTGTTAGTAACTCCTTGAAATTTGATGTGAGTGTGTATTTAACTATATTATACTTAAATATGTAAAAAAGTCATTTTCGAAAAATGTGTCAATTAGGGCCTTTGTGAATTAAGGTAACGATATATAAAAGCCTACTAAAATAAAAATTGTTTGGAAATGTCAAAAATAAAACGTTTTGTTATTGAGATCAAATTCATTTATAGGTAATATATATTAATATATCGCAAAAAGTTATAATAGCAATACAATACTGAAAATTATTATTATGTAAAGAAACATACATATCCGTTTTCGGATACGAAAAACAATGGAAAATATACTATCGTTAAAACGTACGTTGCTCTGCTGGCTGGGTATAGACGAAGACTTGTTAGAAGACATAATTTTGATCAAAAATACATCATTTGGTTATTTAGTATTTAAGTTTATCAAAAGAATGTCTTCTAACAAGTCTTTGTCTATACTTGCCCTTAAGTCCTATAAAATAAATTTTAAAGTTGAAAATGCTCTTTCTACCGACACTTGTGTGGCAGGAACAGCAAGTACAATCTCAGCAATTATTTTTAATTCTTTCTCTGAATATGTTACCCAAAATTTTAAAACGTCTAAGTGTGGAGAAAGGCGTTTTATATTATTGAAGCAATTAATGACGTCCACTAAAGTTTTCCTATTTGGTAAAATAAGATGATTTTTCATCCATTATTTTTTTTTTTGCATCTTTTCACGAATAAAACATTATCTGTTCTTTTCCCTTGAATAATTAAAGTTGCTGGCAACGCCATGGACTTTCAGTTTTGTATGTTTTGTTTTGTTTTGTTTATGAGAAAACCAAAGTAGATAAAGGAAGTTGGATGCATGACGAAAGGAAAAACTCTTTTCATCTTTACGCTGTCAAATGGCATGCAGTTGGCAGGAATTGAACGAATTTTGACAACAGCGCAAAAAAAAAAAATGTTTTTCTTGCGTATGCTTCTACCTTTCAACCTTCTTAACTTGAATCGAAATACCAGGTAGTGCCATTTTTAGGAAAATTTATGTTTTAGGCATATAAGTTGAAACTCTTTAACATTTATTCCAATTTTGAACCGAACCGAACCTTTTTTTTTGCGGTTTTCGGTTCGGTTCATACATCTCCAAAAAAAAATGGTTCGGTTCGTGGTTCGGTTCAAAGACTGAAAAACGGACTTGTTTCATATTTTGCCGGGTAAGAATTAGTTTTGCCGGGCAATTATATTTGGACTTTTTCATATACGAAGTTTCGTGTCAAATTAGCTAAGCTATGAATAAGTCCAAAAATAATTGCCCGGCAAAATTAATTCTTTCCCAGCAAAATCACGGCAAAATAGCGGCGAAATATGAAACAAGTCGATATCTGGTCTCTAACACCGTTTTCATTAGGGTGCTTAGCTAAGTTGACACGAAACTTCGTATATGAAAAAGTCCAAAAATAATTGCCCGGCAAAATTAATTCTTTCCCGGCAAAATAGCGGCAAAATATGAAACAAGTCCGGTTTCGATATCTGGTCTCTAAAGGCTTGGTTTCCTCGAAAAGCGGTGCCTTTTCAAATAAATCTAAAATTAATAATTGTGAAAAATGGCATTTTCACAATAAATAAAAAGGTCTTGAAGTCATTAAAAATTTCCAAAGTTTCATAATTTAGGTAGGTAGAAGTGGCTGCCGCAAAGGCACACCTAGGCCAGTAAGAAAAGGCCCGTTGTGATACCACCAAACACTAGGAAAGTCAGTCCCGGGGCCCGGCCATATGGAAAATCCCAGTGCTGTCGGGACTCTCCATATAGCCGAAACCCGGGACTGACACTCCTAACCGACACCGCTACCCCTCCTCGAACCATTTTGATAACTTGATGAAGGCCATCAAGTCCTTTATGTCTAGCTCCGCGACCTGGCTTAAGCTAACCAGGAAGGGAACTCCCAAAGAGCGCCTTCTCGCTCCGCTTAAGGCCGGGCAGTTGCAGATGAGGTGCTCCACCGTTTCCTCATCCTCTTTGCAACTCCTGCAGCATCGTCGGTAGGGAACGCCTAGCCTTGCTGCGTGCCTACCAATAAGGCAGTGCCCGGTTAAAACACCTATTAATATGGAGATTTCCTTCCTTTTTAGGGCGTATATGTGTCTAGATCTCTTAAGATCGCATTTTGGCCAGGTTTGCTTGGATATCCGGCACCCTGGGGCTTGTAGCCATCTTTCGTTGGCTTCGCGGAGTGTATGCTCCTTCAGCATTAGCTTGCACGTGGCAAACGGCATACCTATGCGCTCTTTATCTTGAAGAATCTGCTTGGTCGTGCCCTGCCTGGCAAGTTCGTCTGCCCTACAGTTTCCCTCAATGTCCCTGTGTCCCGGGACCCATGTGAGGTTCACGCGGTTCTGTTGGGCCATCTCTTGAAGAGATCGACGACAGCTGAGCGTCAGTTCAGAGTTGAACGAGTAAGAGCCAAGGGATTTGATGGCCGCTTGGCTGTCGCTGAAAATACAGATATCCTGTCCGATGGTGCGTTCACCTATCCAAGTCACGGCGTCCATGATTGCAGAAACTTCAGCCTGGAAGACGCTGCAGTGATCAGGTAGTCTAAAGGAGAGTTCTAGGTCCAAATCCCTTGAGTAAACCCCTCCTCCGACTCTGCCGTCTAACTTCGAGCCGTCGGTGTATATAAAAGTGCCGCCATTAGTAGCGGGACACCGATCTATGTTCTCCCAGTCTTCCCTGCTGGGAATGTTTATTCTAAAACAACAATCTCCGACTGTTGTGGTCGCACACCGATCTGTGCTCAGAGGGAGAAAGCTGTAAGATCTTAGAATACAGGAGTGTCCAATAGTGCTTGCGCCCCAGACGGACGTTTCCCTTAGACGCACAGCCGATGCTGCTGCTGCCCGGTACCCTTCCAGATCGAGTGGCAAAAAGCCAAGAATGGCCTGGAGAGCTTCATTGGGCGTTGTTCTTAACGCCCCGCTTATACAGATCATGCTCGATCTGTGGACTTTTCCTAACAGATTTAGGTTTGTTGCCTTTCCTAGCGCAGGCCACCATACCACGACTCCATACAGCATAATTGGCTGGATTATCGCAGTGTAGATCCATCTGCAAATTTTGGGGCAGAGCCCCCATTTTTTGCCAATGGCTCTTTTACACGTGTAAAGTGCAATGCACGCTTTCCTCTGGCGCTGGATGACATTCTCCTTCCAGTTAAGCTTTCTATCTAGAACTATGCCTAGGAATTTGGCTTTGTCAGCTAAGTTCAGGCGCACGCCATCTAGTTCTGGTAGGTTCAGCGGTAGTATCTTGTACCGCCTGGTATAAAGGACAAGCTCCACCTTTCCCGGGTTGATGCTAAGTCCGCAGCGAGAGGACCACGAAGAAACTTCTCGCAGTGCTACACCTTGTGTCTCGTAGCAGCGAGTTTACGGTGAGGTTCCATAGGAGCGGGGAGAGAACACCACCCTGAGGCGTTCCTCTTGTGACATAGCGTGAAAGATCAACTGTTCCCAGTGAAGAAACTATTTTCCTTCCCTTTAGTAGTTGATCAATTAGTCCAATAAGAGACCTATTTATGCCCAGGTTTGTTAAAGCAGTGTTAATAGCCTGCGGCCTTATATTGTTGAAAGCCCCTTCGATGTCCAGAAAGGCCACGACACAGTACTCCTTTTCGTGCAATGATTTTTCAACAATAGAGACTAGGCCGTGGAGCGCAGTTTCCGTTGATTTACCTTTGGTGTATGCATGTTGATAGCTAGAAATAAGGTTGCTATCAATAGTAGAGGAGAGATAATCGCTAATTATCCTCTCGAAGGTTTTAAGTGCAAAAGACGAGAGACTGATCGGTCTGTAGTCTTTAGGCTCATAGTGTGAGGCCTTCCCAGCCTTTGGAATAAAGACTACCGTGGCGCTTCTCCAGGAGCACGGAATGTAATTAAGAGCCAGGCTGGCTGAATAGAGAACTACCAGCCATTTAGCTGATATTTCCAGCGTGTTTATAAGTTGTGCGGGGAAAATCCCGTCTGGCCCAGCTGCCTTGAACGGCTCAAAGCTTTTGATTGCCCACCTTACCCTTTCCTCCGTAATGGGTATGTTTACCGCCAGGTTTGTTGCAGATGCTACAGGTGCATCATACCAGTTCCCCGGAAAGTGTGTGTTTAGGAGCAGCTCCAGGGTTTCCCCTTCCGTGCTGGTCCAAGATCCGTCAGGCTTCCGTAAATAGCTAATGGCTGTTTGAGTTTTTGATAGCACTCGTCTAAGTCTCGCTGTATCATCGACTTTTTCGACCCCGGTGCAGAAATTTCTCCACGAAGTTCTCTTCGCTTGCCTTAGAGCCTTTTTATAGGCCCTCAGTTTAGCTTTATATTCGAGCCATTCAGGCTCCGTACCGATGCTCTTGGCCTTGTCTATGTTTGCCGCGTGGTTTTGGTACTGGACAAGCGTGCTCTAGGGCATTTGAGAGCGCCGTTGTAAAGGTCGTTACCAGATCATCCAGTTCTCCCACTGATGAGGGGGCTTGTGGAGGTAATACTGGTAGGTCCCTAGCTAATATTTGGTTATGTAGCTGCCAGTTAGTGTTGCGTGGATTTCGATTCATAACTGGCTGCTCAACAATAAAGTCTAACACAATTTCTATGTACCGATGGTCAGAAAATGAATGCTCATCAAGAACACGCCATTTTCTGACCCACTCATAAGCGCCTTCGCTACAAACAGTGAGGTCTATAACCTCCCTACGAGCTTTAGTTATAAAAGTAGGCTCATTACCCACGTTACAAACCACCAGGTTAGTTGTTAGTAGGTAGTCAAACAGAGACTCGCCCCTAGCGTTAATATCGGAGCTTCCCCACTGGACGTGATGAGCATTAGCGTCAGCTCCAATAATAAGATGGCCCGTACAGAAATTATCCACCAGATCTTTCACCTCCTTTTGTGGAGGAGGTTCTTCGGCGTCATAGGGCATATAGACCGACGCCATCGTTAGGCTGGTGCTGCCGACTGTTAAGCTGGCAGCTGTAACGTCACCATTTGAGTAGTTGGGTAATAGAAAGGTGTTTAGCTCAGACTTTACCAAAATACAGGTTCTGACCTTGCCCTCATCATTGGCTTGGATGAGCTTGTACCCCTTAGTCCCCAATCCACAGATCCTAGAGCTATTGACCCATGGCTGTTGGATAAGGACCACGTCTACGTCGCCTTTAGAAAGACGACTGCTTAAAACAGCCGAGGCTGCTTTAGATTTGTGCAGATTTATCTGAAGCACCACCAACATGAGAGAGCTCAGACATCCCTGCCGCCAGCGTGTCGTCGAGGTCTGGCCTGTTCCGGGGGCTGTCTCTCAACGAGGAGTTGTTCAGAGCACCTGCACGATTTGGCGTGGCGGGAACCCTGCTGTCTGAAGCAGCATCAACGTTAGTGTGCTCAGGTTTAGCCACGATCGTGACGTCGAGGCCTTCTTCGTCAAGCAGGCTTTCTTCTATCGCCGAGTTGTTCGCAGCACCATCGCAATTTGACGTGGCGGATAACATACTTTCCGCGTCGGACTCCTCTGCTTCCCCTTCCGATGCCTCGATCTCCGAGTCCTCCGGAGCGTCCGGAATAGCAGCGCGCTGTGCATCGCCACGGTATACGTGGATCACGATCTGACCCAAGCCGTAATGCACTCGTCCGTTGCACCGTTTAAGGGGCTCGAGCGCCTCCTTATTCAGAGTGATAACCACCTGTCTATTGGGCCCAACCACATCATCGACCAGATTGACGCCCCAATCCTGCGCCGGGAGAGACGGATTCCAGACCTGCAGCATCTCAAGAATATTCTCGGGCTCTGCAGGGACGGCAGGAATTCATGCCCTTGCCCTTGGCCGAGCAGGAATGTCCTTCCAGTCGACGACATCTAGTCTTGCCCCTGGGTAGACTTCACCCAGTCTTGCAACTGCTGCCTTATACAGTGCGACAGTTCTTGCATCCTCGCACGCGATTATTTTGATCTGACCTTGGTGCCAGCCCGCGTCAGTACCTCGCGGCGGACTACCCGGAGACTCACGCATTAAGTGGAGGAGGGCCCTGCCCATTTCATTCCGGACATACAGCCACTGGTCTTTGGGGATGGACCAACGGTCGTTACCTCGGTCAATGAAACCTATAAGGATTCTGTCCTTGGTTACTTCAGCAAAGCTGAGTTTACCCACTACGGGGTTGACCTGATGCCGCTTCGGATGGGGGTCTACCTCTCCGTCCGATCTCTGGCGTTTGAAGGGATTACCGTTCACCCTCTTAGGCACATAGGGCCTCTGGAAATTTGGTATCAGAGCTTTCGCTTCCTCCACCATCTTCCTTTCTTCCGGCGACAGCTTCTCCTGCGATGCTCCCTCATATTTTTTAAGGATCCTTGCGGCCTTTCTTTTATCCCAGTACGCAGAGCGTCGGGGAGATGCCTCTTGGGGGGAATTCAGAATCTTAGTTGCCATCGCGGTCTCTCCCTTTGCGGCGTCTTCCTTCTCTTTCGAAACTCTGAAACCAGGTCGTGAGACCATTGCCCCAGATGTGAAGAGATTGGGTTTCGTACCAGCGCCTGATGGAAGTTTAGCTTCCGCCGTTTTCTGCTTGACTGCGTAGGCAGCCGCACTGTTGCTTGCTCCCATCAAGTCACTCTTACTTGATAGCAGTTTGGGGGATGACTGACCCGTAGTTTCCATCGCTGTCGGCCTCCCAGTTAACTTTGAGGCGGAGTTTGTCCTCCGGCGTTGTGTTTTCGCTTGCTCCAGCATAGTTCTTCTTTGCTGCGGAGTAAACGAAGTCGTTAATTGCTTTGTATTTTGTGTGTTCTTCATCTTGTTCGTACGACCCCTCGCCGGACAAGGCCAGCTTAGGGTCAAGGGTAGTGTAAGGGGAAGTGTGTCGTCCGCCGCGGCAGAGCCCCATACCGCGGTAAGACCATAGTTACTCCCTGAGGTGGCCCGGTATCAGTGAGGCTCCGTTCGACTACAGCCACGATTTGCCTCCCGGCTGCAAACGTCCAATGGGCACGGTATCGCATAACACCCTGGATTGGGAGGGAAAAGTTTTGCACATTTATATAGCGAGCCGCTTGCTTCAAGACAGACGCCCGCTTACAGCCGCACCTCTTGGTGTACAGACGCTGCGAAAAAGACCCCGGTGAGCCCTTAAACCAAGTATGTCAGAGTGGCCCCCCCGGGGCTCCCTCTCTTTCTGCCGCGAGCCTAGGTAGCTCAACGTTGCCCAGAGTGCACGAACGAGGACGCAAGAGTCGGGATTGAGCGCGGTCACTCAGCGACCACACCCCATTACACTCCAAGTTTCATAATTTACAGACCAAAAATAATCTTCTAAAATTTACAATTGGCCAGACTACAGGCAACACCGACAATATGCGAAGCTGCGCTAAAAATAGCACAAGCACGCATTGTTGGTATAAAAATCCTCTCCAAATGATTTAATAGCACTAGTTTAGCGCACTCATTGGTATGTAGGTAAAGAATAACAAAAAACAGAAAAGGGTGAATTAGCAAGCAATTGATATCTGCACGGTTGGCTGAGTGATCAGCATTGCAGGCACCAAAATGGCATTGACAAGTTGGACTTTAGTCGGTCTCGAAACAGTTCTGTCTGCATAGCTGTGGTGTTGTTTTCTAATTTTTGCCTTTTCAAATAAATCTAAAATTAATAATTGTGTAAAATTCCATTTTCACAATAAATAAAAAGGTCTTGAAGTCATTAAAAATTTCCAAAGTTTCATAATTTACAGACCAAAAATAATCTTCTAAAATTTACAATTGGCCAGACTACAGGCAACACCGACAATATGCGAAGCTGCGCTAGAAATAGCACAAGCACGCATTGTTGGTATAAAAATCCTCTCCAAATGATTTAATAGCACTAGTTTAGCGCACTCATTGGTATGTAGGTAAAGAATAACAAAAAACAGAAAAGGGTGAATTAGCAAGCAATTGATATCTGCACGGTTGGCTGAGTGATCAGCATTGCAGGCACCAAAATTGCATTGACAAGTTGGACTTTAGCCGGTCTGGAAACAGTTCTGTCTGCATAGCTGTGGTGTTGTTTTCTAATTTTTGCCTTTTCAAATAAATCTAAAATTAATAATTGTGAAAAATGCCATTTTCACAATAAATAAAAAGGTCTTGAAGTCATTAAAAATTTCCAAAGTTTCATAATTTACAGACCAAAAATAATCTTCTAAAATTTACAATTGGCCAGACTACAGGCAACACCGACAATATGCGAAGCTGCGCTAAAAATAGCACAAGCACGCATTGTTGGTATAAAAATCCTCTCCAAATGACTTAATAGCACTAGTTTAGCGCAGTCATTGGTATGTAGGTAAAGAATAACAAAAAACAGAAAAGGGTGAATTAGCAAGCAATTGATATCTGCACGGTTGGCTGAGTGATCAGCATTGCAGGCACCAAAATTGCATTGACAAGTTGGACTTTAGCCGGTCTCGAACCAGTTCTGTCTGCATAGCTGTGGTGTTGTTTTCTAATTTTTGCCTTTTCAAATAAATCTAAAATTAATAATTGTGAAAAATGCCATTTTCACAATAAATAAAAAGGTCTTGAAGTCATTAAAAATTTCCAAAGTTTCATAATTTACAGACCAAAAATAATCTTCTAAAATTTACAATTGGCCAGACTACAGGCAACACCGACAATATGCGAAGCTGCGCTAAAAATAGCACAAGCACGCATTGTTGGTATAAAAATCCTCTCCAAATGATTTAATAGCACTAGTTTAGCGCACTCATTGGTATGTAGGTAAAGAATAACAAAAAACAGAAAAGGGTGAATTAGCAAGCAATTGATATCTGCACGGTTGGCTGAGTGATCAGCATTGCAGGCACCAAAATTGCATTGACAAGTTGGACTTTAGCCGGTCTCGAAACAGTTCTGTCTGCATAGCTGTGGTGTTGTTTTCTAATTTTTGCCTTTTCAAATAAATCTAAAATTAATAATTGTGAAAAATGCCATTTTCACAATAAATAAAAAGGTCTTGAAGTCATTAAAAATTTCCAAAGTTTCCCAAGAATTTGAAGAATTTTATTGAATTGACACCGCTATGACATGGACGGTGAGAAAAATCGTTGACGAAAAATTGCCACCGTCATGACGGTCGCTATATTACATTACGGTGAACTTCACCGTCTTCTTAATTTACACTCAATTACTTTTACATGGCAGTATTTTTGACAACGTACTTCACCGCTATGTAACGGACACTATATAGCGTCATCGCTTTCGAGGAAACCAGCCCTTTACACCGTTTTCATTAGGGCGCTTAGCTAAGTTGACGCGAAACTTCGTATATGAAAAAGTCCAAAAATAATTGCCCGGCAAAATTAATTCTTTCCCGGAAAAATAGGGGCAAAATATGAAACAAGTCCGGTTTCGATATCTTGTCTCTAACACCGTTTTCATTAGGGTGCTTAGCTAAGTTGACACGAAACTTCGTATATGAAAAAGTCCAAAAATAATTGCCCGGCAAAATTAATTCTTTCCCGGCAAAATCACGGCAAAATAGTGGCAAAATATGAAACAAGTCCGGTTTCGATATCTTGTCTCTAACACCGTTTTCATTAGGGTGCTTAGCTAAGTTGACACGAAACTTCGTATATGAAAAAGTCCAAAAATAATTGCCCGGCAAAATTAATTCTTTCCCGGCAAAATCACGGCAAAATAGTGGCAAAATATGAAACAAGTCCGGTTTCGATATCTTGTCTCTAACACCGTTTTCATTAGGGTGCTTAGCTAAGTTGATATCAAGTTAGCAAAGCACCCCAAAACTCCGGGAAAAAGTTACACGGCAAAATTAATTTTTTCCCGGCAAAATAGCGGCAAATTATCCACCTGGTCCCGACTCGATTGCATTAGGGTGCTTAGCTAACTTGACACTCATTACTTTTGGTATTACTGAATATCATCGCAACGTATTATTATAGGTAAAGGCTAAATTAAATTTCTCTGTCGTAAATTTTTGAATATTTTATTCTGTTAGACAGGTCTGACACATACATATGTAGTGGGTTTATTATAATGATCTCTTATAAAGATTTTTATTTTCTGTGTGGGAATTTCTTTGTCTTCTAAGATTTTTATTATTATTTTAATATTTTCTTTATGATAAACTTCATCGCTGATCGAGAGAACTCTGTTGATACAATTTTTGGCCGTATTAACTATTGTAGATTTGTCATGTTTAGAGTTAAAGTTCATTAATCTACATGACGCGGTAGATTTTTTATACCAATCAAAAGTTATTCTTTTTTATAACAAGTTTTCCATCTTTCTCCACCTCAAATGTAAATTTAATACTCCTTTTATATCTATTTAAAACATTTAACAGTTCTTCTACAGAATCAGTTTTCACAACTGCGAAAAGGTCAACGACGTATTTGGTAAGCAGACGTGGTTTATGAGGAGAGTCTTCTTCAAATTGCCCCAGTATATCTGCTATGACGAGGGATGCTGGTGAACCCATGGGCATGCCGCACCGTTGCTCACAAATTTTATTATTTAATTTAAAATATCTATTATTTTAATACAGAAATGAACCACTTCTAAGAAAAGTTCTTTCGTAAGGGTGGTGTGGTTCTTTATCTGGTTCCACTTGGCAGCTATAATTTCTAAGGCGTGATCTACGGGAATGCTGGGAAAAAGTGAGATGACATCAAATGACACGAAACTCTCGTCATCATTTTTGTATGCATCTTTTTTTTAAATTCGAATTAGTCTTTTACATTATATTTAGATGATTTAGTTATGTTCGTAAGTATATTAACCACATACTTGCATAAATTGTACGATGGGGAGTTGATAGACGAACAAATAGGTCTCAATGGGATTTCTACTTTATGAATTTTGGGCAGACCATATAATCTAGGCTTCCTTATCAGCATTAAGAACCAATAAGTCTTTGTTGTTTTTTAGAAAAGTTTTTGCCGAGTGTAGGGTATCTAATATAAATTTGTTTTTGGGGTTCTTAAGATGATCCCGTATTAGTGTGGTTAGATTGTTTCTCTCAATCTCTTGCTGCTCTTTATCTTTAATAGTTTGAATGCAGTCTTCTCCGTCTGCTATCAACTTGAATAAAGCGAACCCACTGTTTGTTATTGGCAAAGAGTTTGTGGCGAACATCTTACACTTTCATGTATGTAATATTGACAGTCTGAACAAAGCAGAATAACATCTAGTATTACGCACCAAATGAACATGAACAATGTATCGATTTTAAGATAGGCATATATCGCCAGCGCTAATTTTTGTAATTAATTATTCCAATCAGATCTCTTGAGTAGACCACGCGGTTACGATAATGTTTTTGTTAAATAAATAGTTTGTAATATTAAACTCGTGTTTTATTGTGGTTAACGATGCCACAAATTGGAATACCCAATAGTTAACAAAGTATCTGTGAAGGTACCCCCATTTTGGCCGGAACAGCCGGAAATATTCGCCCAGGTAGAGGCGCAATTTGGAGTTTCGGGTGTCTCCAGCGACAGTTCCCGCTTCAACACAGTTGTGGTGGCAGTCGAATCGAATGTTTTAGCGCAAATTTCAGACGCCATTTTAAACCCTCCGGAGAGCGGAAAGTACGCTAACCTCAAAAAATGTATAATCGAAAGATATTGCGAAAGTGAGCAGAAAAAGGCTCAAAAGCTATTATCTGAAGTTGATTTAGGCGACAAACGACCAACACAGCTGCTAAATGAGTTAAGAGCCTTGGCGAAAAACAAAGTTACCCCAGAATTTATAAAGTCACTTTGGCTGCAGCGACTACCACCGCAGGCACGAGCAATACTGCAAGCATCGGACGCACAACTGCCGGAGTAGCTAAACTGGCCGACAAAATTCTTGAGGTGGGTGATTTTCAGCAGATAGCAGCAATCTCTGCACCAAAATCAGCTGTTAGTGAATTAGCAGATATCAGCCAACGAATTGAACGGATCGAAAAACAAGTAAGTAAAGTTATTCAAAACGGCGAATATAGACAACACAAACGATCGCGATCAAGTTCTGCAATTCGCCGACTCTGAAGCGTGACAGTGGCGAGTACTGCTGGTATCACGAAAGGCACGGAGAAAATGCCCGAAAATGTCGCAGTCCTTGTGCGTACCCAAAAAAGCCTTCAAAAAACTAAACGCATCTTCTGATCACGCGAGCAGGTTGAAGAAAATACTCCATGTATAGCTCGCCTTTTAGTCAGGGACAATATTTCGAAAATAAATTTTTTAGTAGACACAGGTGCTGACGTATCCGTTCTTCCAGCGCGCTACGCAACATCAAATATAGTTCATAACGCTCCGAAGCTTTTCGCAGCTAACTCATCCCCTATACGTACGTACGGCGAGAAAAGAATTAAAATTTCTTTGGGCCTACGGCGCGAATTCCCCTGGACTTTCGTACTGGCCGACGTCAGCTCACCTGTACTGGGATCAGATTTTTTAAAACATTATGATCTTTTGGTTGACATCAGAAAGGGGGTGTTGCTGGATAGAAAAACCCTGCTTCAATCTAAAGGCGTTACGACTCAAGCAGAGGTAAAACAACGGCAACCTAGAAACTTGAAATTTAGCACGAAGTTGCGTGAAAGGTCACAACACAATTCTCAAAAATAAAAATGTCGATAGGTGGCGCGGTGGTCGATATAATTGAAAATCTCTGAAACACACGGGAAATCTTGCGATCGATTTTTGAGTAACTTCCCGGTAAGCTATAGACTTGAAACTTAACACATTTATCAGAACCCGGTGACAATGCAATCCCTCATCAAAAAATTTCCAGTAGGTGGAGCACGGATCGAGATATTTGGAAAATTAGATTTCAATCAGAAATCTTGCGATCGACTTTTAACTAACTTACTGGCCACCTAGAGAGTTAAAATTTAGAACGTAGTTGCGGGCACGGTGACAAAAAAATTAAAATTCCGAAAGGTGGCGCGCTGGTCGAAATAATTGAAAATCTCTGAAACACACGGGAAATCTTGCGATCGATTTTTGAGTAACTTCCCGGTAAGCTATAGACTTGAAACTTAACACATTTATCAGAACCCGGTGACAATGCAATCCCTCATCAAAAAATTTCCAGTAGGTGGAGCACTGATCGAGATATTTGGAAAATTCGATTTCAATCAGAAATCTTGCGATCGAATTTTAACTAACTTACTGGCAACCTAGGGAGTTGAAATTTAGCACGTAGTTGCGGGCACGGTAACAATACAATTTGAAAACATTAAAATCCGAAAGGTGGCGCGCTGGTCGAAATAATTGAAAATCTCTGAAACACACGGGAAATCTTGCGAACGATTTTTGAGTAACTTCCCGGTAAGCTATAGACTTGAAACTTGACACATTTATCAGAACCCGGTGACAATGCAATCCCTCATCAAAAAATTTCCTGTAGGTGGCGCACTGATCGAGATATTTGGAAAATTCAATCAGAAATCTTGCGATCGAATTTTAACTAACTTACTGGCAACCTAGTGAGTTGAAATTTAGCATGTAGTTGCGGGCACGGTGACAATACAATTTGAAAAAATTAAAATTCCGACAGGTGGCGCTCTGGTCGATATAATTGAAATACCTGAAACACACGGGAAATCTTGCGATCGGCTTTTGAGTAAGTTCCCGGTAAGCTATAGACTTGAAACTTGACACATTTATCAGAACCCGGTGACAATGCAATCCCTCATCAAAAAATTCCAATAGGTGGTGCACGGATCGAGATATTTGGAAAATTCGTTTTCAATCAGAAATTTTGCGATAGACTTTTAACTAACTTACTGGCAACCTAGGGAGTTGAAACTTAGCATGTAGTTGCGGGCACGGTGACAATACAATTTGAAAAAAATTGAATTTCCGAAAGGTGGCGCGGTGGTCGATATAATTGAAAATCTCTGAAACACACGGGAAATCTTGCGATCGATTTTTGAGTAACTTCCCGGTAAGCTATAGACTTGAAACTTAACACATTTATCAGAACCCGGTGACAATGCAATCCCTCATCAAAAAATTTCCAGTAGGTGGAGCACGGATCGAGATATTTGGAAAATTAGATTTCAATCAGAAATCTTGCGATCGACTTTTAACTAACTTACTGGCCACCTAGAGAGTTAAAATTTAGAACGTAGTTGCGGGCACGGTGACAAAAAAATTAAAATTCCGAAAGGTGGCGCGCTGGTCGAAATAATTGAAAATCTCTGAAACACACGGGAAATCTTGCGATCGATTTTTGAGTAACTTCCCGGTAAGCTATAGACTTGAAACTTAACACATTTATCAGAACCCGGTGACAATGCAATCCCTCATCAAAAAATTTCCAGTAGGTGGAGCACTGATCGAGATATTTGGAAAATTCGATTTCAATCAGAAATCTTGCGATCGACTTTTAACTAACTTACTGGCCACCTAGAGAGTTAAAATTTAGAACGTAGTTGCGGGCACGGTGACAAAAAAGTTAAAATTCCGAAAGGTGGCGCGCTGGTCGAAATAATTGAAAATCTCTGAAACACACGGGAAATCTTGCGATCGATTTTTGAGTAACTTCCCGGTAAGCTATAGACTTGAAACTTAACACATTTATCAGAACCCGGTGACAATGCAATCCCTCATCAAAAAATTTCCAGTAGGTGGAGCACTGATCGAGATATTTGGAAAATTCGATTTCAATCAGAAATCTTGCGATCGAATTTTAACTAACTTACTGGCAACCTAGGGAGTTGAAATTTAGCACGTAGTTGCGGGCACGGTAACAATACAATTTGAAAACATTAAAATCCGAAAGGTGGCGCGCTGGTCGAAATAATTGAAAATCTCTGAAACACACGGGAAATCTTGCGAACGATTTTTGAGTAACTTCCCGGTAAGCTATAGACTTGAAACTTGACACATTTATCAGAACCCGGTGACAATGCAATCCCTCATCAAAAAATTTCCTGTAGGTGGCGCACTGATCGAGATATTTGGAAAATTCAATCAGAAATCTTGCGATCGAATTTTAACTAACTTACTGGCAACCTAGTGAGTTGAAATTTAGCATGTAGTTGCGGGCACGGTGACAATACAATTTGAAAAAATTAAAATTCCGACAGGTGGCGCTCTGGTCGATATAATTGAAATACCTGAAACACACGGGAAATCTTGCGATCGGCTTTTGAGTAAGTTCCCGGTAAGCTATAGACTTGAAACTTGACACATTTATCAGAACCCGGTGACAATGCAATCCCTCATCAAAAAATTCCAATAGGTGGTGCACGGATCGAGATATTTGGAAAATTCGTTTTCAATCAGAAATTTTGCGATAGACTTTTAACTAACTTACTGGCAACCTAGGGAGTTGAAACTTAGCATGTAGTTGCGGGCACGGTGACAATACAATTTGAAAAAAATTGAATTTCCGAAAGGTGGCGCTCTGGTCGATAAAATAAAATCAGGCATCCAATTTCTTCGAACCTTCTTGATTGTAGGCAATACTAAAAAATAGATAATAAAAAGATGATAAAAAAAATTTTAAAGAAAACCTTTATATGAATGCTGTAAAAAAGCAGCAGCAAATTTCTCGTTAAACAAAGACATGGTGTCGGTGTCTTTTGTTTTGAAATTTTAGTCATACCAATTGTAATAAATTTTTGAAATTTGAAAATATAAAGGTGGAGTGCATGTTTGCAAACTAAGGCAAACAATTTTTTATATTACGTTCACGTTCAGCAACAAACTCGAGGTCCCCCTTGTACAGTCACTTCTCAGAGCAGAAAACCCAGGACATCGCCATGGATCTCTGCGCAGTGGAACCACCCGGGGTTTTACCTCGGCCAAGGACTGTCACTTTCAATGTAACCCTGTTTAAAGAGCTTGATGAAGATCTTCGGAATGATCATGCACTCTAGACAGGGCAATGCATTGTTAACAACAACAACAACAACAGCCACAAACTCGAATTTATTGACAACAACAATATGAATTAACTCAAACAATGTCCCATAAACTTGACTTTATGGCCCAGCGTGAACGTAGTCTTAGAGCCGAAATGGAAGTTCGGAAATCGACTATCGTCTTTAACTAATTTTCTGGCAACCTAGGGACTTAAAATTTAGCTGGTTGTTGCGGGCGCAACAATTTCGTTGAGGACTATCGTCGATTGCGTGCGCAACTCATTATTTAGTTTGCGAACGTGCACTCCACCTTTATATTTTCAAATTTCAAAAATTTATTACAATTGGTATGACTAAAATTTCAAAACCAAAGACACCGACACCATGTCTTTGTTTAACGAGAAATTTGCTGCTGCTTTTTGACAGCATTCATATAAAGGTTTTCTTTAAAATTTTTTTTATCATCTTTTTTTTAGGATGAACATAGCCTTGTTATACTTAGCTCTCTCCAGAGTGTTTTTGGACTTTTTGAGATCCACTACGGCTGTTGCGCTTCCATTACTGCTGGTTGTTGGCTGGTTTGATGGAACAAGGGTACTTTGCCTGGCACCCTTGCCTTCCTTTGTGATGACACTCCCCTGGCTGCTAGCCAGAAGTTCGTCCTCCGAGAGCACTGCCAGAGTGCTCTCCCTATCATCATGTGTTCATCATCATTTATTGGCGCCTAAGCGATTTTGGCCGTTACATATCAAAGCACGCCAGTCATTCCTTTTTAGCGATAACTGACGCCAATTGGAAACCCCAAGGGAGTTCAAGTCATCCTCCACCTGTTGTTTCCATCTCAGTCGAGGCCTCCCCCTTCCTCTGCTGCCGAATTCAGGCGACGATAGGAAAACCTTCTGTGCTGGAGCTTCTTTGTCCATTCGCATCATGTGTTGTTTTTTTAAATTATTGTTTTTGTTGTTGTATATATGGAAAAGGACAAAAAAAATTAATGACTTCTAAGGGTTTAGTTATAGTGCTAGTGTTTTGCAAAGCTGTTTTTCTCATCAATTACTAATGTACATACATACATATGGATATCTAAAATTAAATTTCAGACTCGTTGATAACCTGCCTGTAGCGACTAGAATCATCAATGGTAATAATCCAAATGAAATAAGTTACGAGCATGGCTACCGCTTGGGTCAAGTTGATGGTGCTAATACTTACATAAATAATCACTTGAAGTTTATTCTTTCCTACCATATGCATGTGAGGTAAGTTCATCACCGTTTACAAATATTGTATACACAATAGGGTGGCGAGAATTTTTTATTCTCGATCTCACCTTCTACAATTATAAGTCAATCAAAGAATCGAACTTTTAACTTTTTTAATTTGGGCTATCTTTACCTTTATTGTAGAAATATGAAATATGAAAGAATTATACGCTCGAAGACAACGCGTGGCCCAAGGGCAATATTCGCCTCGATTCGCTTCAAATTTTTGTACTGTAAAATGTCAAAGTGAGAAAGAATTTGAAATGACTTTTTATTCCAAATCCGTTTGTTCTGACTTTTTAACCTTTCAAATGATTGAAAAAAAAAACAAATATAAGGTTTGTTTATTGGGCTGCTCTAGCTTACGCCAGATTGAGATATTTAACAAAATCGTGTTTAACGAACACTTTTCTTGCTCTAGGTTGCTCTATCTTTTGTTTCATGAGTACGCTCAAAACAAAACTACCCAGTGGGAAAGTAAGCAATGCATTACCTTTTTCCATGCATGAAAAGATGTATGAATTTTGTTATAAGAAAAGATTACACCAAAAGCAAGGAAGGGAGTAATGTGTCGCTCAATTTTTGATTTGTAGTTTTATAAAAAAATTTTTTTCGTGCATGAAAAGATGTACGAATTTTGTTATAAGAAAAGTTCATACCAAAAGCAAGGAAGGGAGTAATGTGTAGCTCTATTTTTATTTGTAGTTTGAAAGGAAGGGAGTAATGTGTAAAAAAAAAAAATACACAACTTTCAAACATAAAAAAAAATACAATTTAAATTCATTTTGAAACTGCTGCTCGTTACTTACATCTTCATCGCTTTTTCTGCTGCTGTGAGGCTTTTCAGAAGTCGAGAGTCGACTGGACTGTTTGTTCCTGATGCCGGTGTCTTTTTGGTTTTAGTTTTTTTTTATTATATTTTTTTTTGGGATCTTGGTCGTAGCCCATGACGAGCTCGTCATTCAAACATTTAAAATAACACCTTAACTCTTCCCCGCTGTAGAGCCTCACTGTGTCTTAATGTCCTTGTTACTCCACAAGGAAATTTATAAAATGCTATGCAAAATAAAATATGTCCCTTGTAAAGCATCTTTTCATTCAAGAAAGGCAATGCAAGATATAATGTATCCCTTGTAGTGCATATTTTCATTCTTAAAAGGTAATGCATCTTTTCATTTATAAAAAGTAATGTAAACATGTATCTTTAGTTTTGTAGGCGAGCGACACATTACTTTTCCTATGACATCGCTGTAGAAAAATTCATGCATGTTTTCATGTATAGTCTATAGGAGCTATACATTACTTTATGCATTGCTGTACATTACCTTTTCCCACTGGGTAGAGTAATCCAGATCACAAATTTCTGCTCTAGCTTTTCTTATGGAGTAAGTTAGAGCAGAGAAGCAATTGTCAGTCAGGAAAAATTAAATTTTTTAAAACTTCAAAAAAATTAGTTTGCAAGTACATCAATGTTTTCATATACGTGAATTTGCATTAATTTTGAAGATTTAAACAAAAAAACCAAATAAAAAGAAACTATCGAGATTCAATTGTTTCATGGCATTTCTGCTCTGAGTTGCTCTAAGTTGCTCTATTTCTATTTTGACAGCTGCCCTGCTCTGCTCTGCTCTGAACTTTTTTTGGTCAGTAAACAAACCTATAAAGTTTGTTTATTTTTGAAATATGTTTAAAAAATTGTCTTTTCTGCGCAAATTATGGTAAGATTTGCACTAAAATAAGATTCAAACAGCTGTTATATGTTTCATTTATCTTTCGCAGACTGAAATCTGGTTACTGCTGCCATCAAGCCCATGTTTTTAAATGTTTGGACTAATACGTTTGCTGCGCCATGTTTTCTAGCTGTGCAGCCCACAACGTCGGCGGGTTCTAGCTCGTCTCCGGCGATGAAGGCCCCTACTATCACCCCCACAGTGACCAGTGTCTACCTTTCTCACTTAAAAACCATGTAATTTATTTGTGACGATTACCAGTACATGCAAAAAATAGCTGCAAACCAGCTTCTTGAAACTGCTCGTTTCCTCGGGCTTTTGTTAGATGATATTGATGACATTTTGGGCTAGGAAAACAATAGGTGTCGTAGCCTCTTTGGCCAGTTGTCGTCGCCAGACGGTCAGTAGAATGACTAGGCTTCTCCAAGACAAATCTCTTCATGATGATGATGAGGTTTTCTACCAACCCATAAAGATTGTGGAAGATGAGCATCTTCCAGCATACATTTTGCCATATCTACGAGCGTTCTGTTCGCTCTCTCCGCTATAGCATTTTGTTGTGGAGTACAGCTTACCGGTTTCTGGTGTACAATACCTTGGCGCTTGAAAAAATCTTTAAATTCGGAATTTACGTATTCCAGCCCATTGTCGCTCCAAAGGCATTTCAATTTCTTACCGGTCTTCTTTTCTTAAAATCAACGAATAGTTGAAATGCTTGTGATTTTTGTCGTAAAAAATGTGTTTCCATGTACCTCGAATAATCATCGATAAAGGTGATGAAATATTTTGAACCGCCGTGAGAGCATACCTGCATTGGACCACATATGTCACTATAGATAACATCCAGAATACCTTTACTTTGCACATTGTCGTAGTGCCTAAATGGTTTAGTGATAATTTTGCAAACCGCGCATATCATACAATCGAAACTATTGGGCTTTTGTACAGAGAAACACATTTTCATACAATCCCAAAAATTGCTTCACAATACCGTTGATATTTAAAGCAGAGGCCGGCAGAATTGGAAGTGAAGGTGTATTAGTGAAAGAGCTCCGTCGCTCATTAACAAGTACCGAAGCAACAGCATATGTTGTTCAGTCGTTGCTTGCAAGTGCGCCACTGAGCATAAGCAACGACATCTATTGATTGGCCGGTGGGATCATAGCGCTCTCACAAGCGCAGCAACAATTCCATTGCTGGAGCGTAATGATTTGTGCGAATTCGGTTCTCAGATATTCGGACAATTGTCCCACTAACTGCCTTGGTCTGATTTAAAGCAATAGACTACAAGTCAAAAGCAACAAAAAAACTTTTAACAATTGACAGAAATTTACCGAAACACGTGTTATATTAATTTAGTCCTGGGCCCATAACCCTTGTAAGCATATAATATAAATCCTAATAGGCCGTAAAGTATTTATGTTATGTTGTGACAATCCTATTAGGCCGTGATGTATTTATATTATGATGTGACAATCCTAATAGGCCGTGATGTATTTATGTTATGATGTGACAATTCTAATAGGCCGTGATGTATTTATGTTATGACTAGTATATACCCGCGGCCTTGTCCGCCCCTGCGAAGTGCCCTTTCAACATTTGAAGTAAAAATTCGGTCGTCGAAGTTCACCAAGTTAGGTAGATTGGTCAAATAAAAAACTGTTGGAAGATCAATTATTTGTCTATGTTCCTAGAGTTTTGAAAAAATAGTATGTATTGAAAAACGGGGTTCGAAAAATTTTATTTAATATACATATCCTTGAAATCGATTTAAAGTAAGTTTTCTAAAGTTAAATTTTGCTTTGGCTTTAAGTATGGATATAAATGTCTCAGAAAGCATTTATCGAATAGTTCATCTAAACTTCAAACTTTGATATTTATATAATATTATTGAATACTGAAGCATTTACCAAGGGTATTTAAAATTTTCAAAATTCCCATCAATGGGGAAAGTTAGATTGATTAAATAATTTGATGTTTTTGGGCGATCACGTTTTGACCGATAACTCAGTTATCGATAAATATATGGAAATACATATATCGAAGTCCAAATGAAACCTGGGGCAATCCCTTTTCGTTTGATACCCATATTGTTGGCCAATTTTAAGGCTTTTGAGCCATCTCGTTTTCACCGATAACTCAATTATCGATAAATTTATCGGAATATATTGAAGTCCAAATGAAAACTGGGGCCATCCACTTTTGTTTGATACCCATATTTTAGGGCAATTTTAAGGATTTTTCACCGATAACTCAGTTATCAATAAACTTATCGAAATATATTGAAATCCAAATGAAAACTGGTGCCATCCCCTTCCGTTTGATACCCATATTGTAGGGCAATTTTAAGGTTTTTGGGCAATTACATTTTCACCGATAACTTAGTTATCGATAAATTTATCGAAATATATCGAAGTCCAAATGAAACCTGCAGCCTTTCCTTTTCGTTTGTTACACATATTGTAGGGAAATTTTAAGGTTTTTGTTCAATAACATTTTCACCGATAACTCGGTTATCGATAAATTTATCGAAATATATCGAAGTTCAAAAGAAACCTGGTGTCATCCCCTTTCGGTTGATACCCATATTGTAGGGAAAAATTAAAGTTTTTGAGCAACCACATTTTCACCGATAACTCAGTTATCGATTAATTTATCGAAATATATTGAGGTCCAAATGAAACCTGGGGCTATTCCCTTTCGTTTGATACCCATATTGTAAGGTAATTTTAAGGTTTTTGTTCAATAACATTTTCACCGATAACTCGGTTATCGATAAATTTATCGAAATATATCGAAGTTCAAATGAAACCTGGTGTCATCCCCTTTCGTTTGATACCCATATTGTAGGGAAAAATTAAAGTTTTTGAGCAACCACATTTTCACCGATAACTCAGTTATCGATTAATTTATCGAAATATATTGAGGTCCAAATGAAACCTGGGGCCATTCCCTTTCGTTTGATACCCATATTGTAAGGTAATTTTAAGGTTTTTGTTCAATAACATTTTCACCGATAACTCGGTTATCGATAAATTTATCGAAATATATCGAAGTTCAAATGAAACCTGGTGTCATCCCCTTTCGTTTGTTACCCATATTGTAGGGAAAAATTAAAGTTTGTGAGCAACCACATTTTCACCGATAACTCAGTTATCGATTAATTTATCGAAATATATTGAGGTCCAAATGAAACCTGTGGCCATTCCCTTTCGTTTCATACCCATATTGTAAGGTAATTTTAAGGTTTTTGTTAAATAACATTTTCACCGATAACTCGGTTATCGACAAATTTATCGAAATATATCGAAGTCCAAATGAAACCTGGGGTTATCCCCTTTCGTTTGATACCCATCTTGTAGGGAAAATGTAGGGTTTCTGGGCAATCTCATTTCGACTGATAACTCAGTTATCGATAAATTTATCGAAATATATCGAACTCCAAATGAGACCTGGCACCTTCCAGTTTCCCTTGATACCCATATTGTTCCAAGTTTCTACACCTGTTTTCGAAATATCATAAGTTTAGGTCAAATGTACTCAGAGTTATATGGAAAAACAAAAAAATCGAAAAGTATCGGTCCCTAGCATGGCCGGACCCCCCAAAATTAAACAAAAAAATAGCCTATACCTCCTTCCAGACTATTAGCTGTCTGCCTACCAAATTTCAACAAAATCCGTCTTGCCATTCTCACGTTATTGAGGAACTGAAGTAAACGTCTGGACATCCAAACATCCAAATATCCAAACATCGCTACATTCACATTTATAATATTAGTAAGATGTGACAATCCTAATAGGCCGAATCCTAATAGGCCGTGATGTATTTATGTTATGATGTGACAATCCTAATAGGCCGTGAGGTATTTATGCTATGATGTGACAAATAATAGCTCCCGTCCGGTGAATGCCGTCCTGAAACAATAATCACCACCAGTTTCTGCAAAGGAAGCCTCTCTCCCAAGAGAGCAGATATAATCTCGCTCGACACGACCCACTTATTCACCTGCTCCTGAGAGCAAGGTCTTCTAACACCAATCTATCTTTGGACGGGTGTATTTTGGAAAGAGACAGCTAAAAGGACAAATTAAAATTTATACAAATATTAGGAAATTGCGTACTTACTCCATTGTGCGATACGGTTGTTAAATCAATCATGGCTGATGTTAAAGTGATGCCATGCAATGACGCTATTCCCTGAATATCGGTGCCAGTGAGTAACCAACTGATTTTCACACGTTCAGCTACACGATGCTCCGAATATAGTTTGCTTATAATATCGATGAATGAAAGCAGTTGTGTGCGATAGCAAAAGTCTAAGGTGGTAAAATCTTAGTATTTCAGAGTAAATCTTGAAAAAACTTTACATACCTTTTCCCAGATATACGCGGCAATGCCGGTATCACGCATATTTTTCAAACAAACAGGGATATCCAGTTCAGGCTCAACAACGTCATTAGAAGCACTTGTACTTCTTCGGCGGTGCGGATGGTTTTTCATTTCACAGCATTAATTGCGATCTCAACACTCGTACCTCGTCCGCCACCACTACCACTTGAAAAGCCACCATCGTTCAAAGTTTCGCTATTGTCAACTTTTAGCAATTTCGGCTTGAAAGTATTATTCTCCGCATTGGATTGGTAAATTAAGCTGCTTTGCTGTTAGACACAGTTGATGGACTTTTTTGATTTTCTGACTTTTTTTGGCATTTTTCAGCAATTACTCCGAGTTGAGTATGCGATGAAGCTCTTTCTGTTGAACTGGATTTTAGACTTTAGGCTAAACAAAATATAATTATCTTAATGCGAACTTGAATAAGCTGCTGCATAGAATACAAATACAATAAACGAATATTCATACATTGAAATCTGGTGCGCTAATAAGACGAAGGCATAGAAATGTTTTGTGCAACACTTATGCTTCAACCACCTGACCAACATCGAAGAAGGGAAATTGGTACATGGTGAAACCCAATGCACAACCTGCACTCAACGCATTACTTTAACCGCGATTTTGGCATTGTCTGGTGTAAAATTCAAACGTATTGATGCTTTATTCGTTTTGCGCCAGATAATTAAGATGTAAAAAAAACAAATATAGTTGATATAAAAGGTTGAAATTTCGTCAAACAAATCTATTTACTCACTCTGTCTCTTCACGCGGCGTTTGCACATCTGCGTCAAACTCAGTCGCGTCATCACGATGATTAAGCACAAATTTAATTTCCGCATTGTCCAATTTTGCATTAGCTTGCTGGTGAACTGGTTATTGATTTGAGTGATTCGGCAGCGGTAGACGAGACTGTATTTTCCTTTTTTTACTGTCTGTAAATTTTTAATTAATTAATTAAAAATGACCCACCATCGTTTGTAATTGTAATACATCCATTCTAGTTTCCAGTTGTGACTTGCCAATAATAAAAAAAACTTACCCTGCCATTTTCAAATATAAATATCGACATCTTGTGCCCACCTTGGTATTTTTTTTTGTTTTATGTTGGCCGAGCTTATTTTTTTCATATTTTCACCCTATTTTCTTTCGGAAGGGAAAAGCCAATGCGAATCCATTTTGTATGAATTCGCCTTGGGAACAGCTGTGGCTGTACAATTCACAACAAACAATTAGCGCGTTGGAGTATCAATGAGGCATTCATACAGAGCCAACCAAGGTATGAAATCGATTAAAATAAAGTTCCGGTTTCGGTTACGGTTTTGTAACGTGTTTCGGTTTCGGTTCCGGTTTCGTTCTTCAACATTTATTTCGGTTTCGGTTTCCAAATAAAAACACCAACTCAAAAAATTGTGCTACTACAAAACTCAAATATGTACCTAAATGCAAAATATATCCGAATTTTTATAACTTTACTCCTGTGGTCATGATAAATTTTCTCCAATATATAGTAATAAATATTACTTCCGCTATTTATGGAAAAAAAATTTCTTCAAAATAAGTTAAAAAAATTTACTTTACTTTTTCTATTAGAAAAATGTTTAAATGGAACGTTAATACACAGAGCCAAAAATGCCTAATAAAATTAATAAGATTGTCTTCATGAGCGGGTTTTGGGCTGAGGGGTACTCGAAACGACGGAAACGAAAAAAAAACTATACGCAAATCTATTTGGTTTAATGAGGAAATTCTTATTGATATTATTAAGTGCAATTTCTTCTTATTTCTTTTCGATATCTTTTTATATGTGTTATTATTAAAAAAATCTTTTCAAGATTTCCTTAAAAATATGAAAAAAAGATGAAAAAGAGAAAACTTCTTATTTTAATAAGATGATCTTAGGGTTCCTAACAAGAAGATTTGACTTATTAATGTTTTCAAAGGGAAATCTTGCAGAAAACGAAATGATTTCTTAGGGTTCTTATCAATAAGATGATCTTAGGGTTCCTAACAAGAACATATGACTTGTTAACTGATTTCCGCATAATTGTGTGTGTTAATAAGAAGATCTTAGGGTTCCTAACAAGAAGATTTGAATTATTAATGTTTTCAAAGGAAAATCTTGCAGAAAACGAAATGATTTCTTAGGGTTCTTATCAATAAGATGATCTTAGGGTTCCTAACAAGAAGATATGACTTATTAACTGACTTCCGCATAATTGTATGTGTTAATAAGATGATCTTAGGGTTCCTAAGAAGAAGATTTGACTTATTAATGTTTTCAAAGGGAAATCTTACAGAAAACGAAATGATTTCTTAGGGTTCTTATCAATAAGATGATCTTAGGGTTCCTAACAAGAAGATATGACTTATTAACTGATTTCCGCATAATTGTGGGTGTTAATAAGATGATCTTAGGGTTCCTAACAAGAAGATTTGACTTATTAATGTTTTCAAAGGGAAATCTTGCAGGAAACGAAATGATTTCTTAGGGTTCTTATCAATAAGATGATCTTAGGGTTCCTAACAAGAAGATATGACTTATTAACTGATTTCCGCATAATTGCATGAGTTAATAAGATGACCTTAGGGTTCCTAACAAGAAGATTTGACTTATTAATGTTTTCAAAGGGAAATCTTGCAGAAAACGAAATGATTTCTTAGGGTTCTTATTAATAAGATGATCTTAGGGTTCCTAACAAGAAGATATGACTTATTAACTGATTTCCGCATAATTCTGTGTGTTAATACGATGTTCTTAGGGTTGCTAACAAGAAGATTTGACTTATTAATGTTTTCAAAGGGAAATCTTGCAGAAAACGAAATGATTTCTTAGGGTTCTTATCAATAGCATGATCTTAGGGTTCCTAACAAGATGATATGACTTATTAACTGATTTCCGCATAATTGTGTGTGTTAATAAGATGATCTTAGGGTTCCTAAGAAGAAGATTTGACTTATTAATGTTTTCAAAGGGAAATCTTGCAGAAAACGAAATGATTTCTTAGGGTTCTTATCAATAAGATGATCTTAGGGTTCCTAACAAGAAGATATGACTTATTAACTGATTTCCGCATAATTGTATGTGTTAATAAGATGATCTTAGGGTTCCTAACAAGAAGATTTGACTTATTAAAGTTTACAAAGGGAAATCTTGCAGAAAACGAAATGATTTCTTAGGGTTCTTATTAATAAGATGATCTTAGGGTTCCTAACAAGAAGATATGACTTATTAACGGATTTCCGCATAATTGTGTGTGTTAATAAGATGATCTTAGGGTTCCTAACAAGAAGATTTGACTTATTAATGTTTTCAAAGGGAAATCTTGCAGAAAACGAAATCATTTCTTAGGGTTCTTATTATAAGATGATCTTAGGGTTCCTAACAAGTAGATATGACTTATTAACTGATTTCCGCATAATTGTATGTGTTAATAAGATGATCTTAGGGTTCCTAACAAGAAGATTTGACTTATTAATGTTTTCAAAGGGAAATCTTGCAGAAAACGACATGATTTCTTAGGGTTCTTATTAATAAGATGATCTTAGGGTTCCTAACAAGAAGATATGACTTATTAACTGATTTCCGCATAATTGTATGTGTTAATAAGATGATCTTAGGGTTCCTAACAAGAAGATTTGACTTATTAATATTTTCAAAGGGAAATCTTGCATCATCATTAGTAGACATCATGTAGAATAATTATATGCTGGGAAGCAGAAATACCCGATGGCTCGATGGTAAGCACCTGTGTTCAGCATTCAATATGTGGTAAGTTCGATTCGCGGTGGAGGCAATATGGCAAGTGTGGAAGGCAATGTAAGGAAGAGTGCGGTGAGATGGCTTGAAGGAAATATAAAAAGGCAACATAAGAAGGTAAAGGCAATACAAGAGAAATCTAAAACTGAATCGTAACTGGATAATCTGAAGTTCTCGAAGACAATATAAGAACTCTGAAGTATAATTTTTATTTTTTTTATTTGAAATAGTAAAAAGAACATCTTCTCAATAATATGTGATTTCATTTTGAAAACATTAATGAGTCGAATCTTCTTGTTAGGAACCCTAAGAAATCTATTCGTTTTCTGCAAGATTTCTCTTTGAAAACATTAATAAGTCAAATCTTCTTGTTAGGAACCCTAAGAAATCAATTCGTTTTCTGCAAGATTTCTCTTTGAAAACATTAATAAGTCAAGTCTTCTTGTTAGGAACCCTAAGAAATTAATTCGTGTTCTGCAAGATTTCTCTTTGAAAACATTAATAAGTCAAATCTTCTTGTTAGGAACCCTAATACGGCTGATACTTTAGCGCAAATTCCGAATTATCTCCGCTTTCGGGAATTAACTTGAGCATAATCTTCATTATAAACTCCCAAAAATTAAGAAGATTTGAGCAGATATCATAACTATTTGACCGCTACTGTCATCGATAAATAAACAAACATCGCACCGACCACTACCAAAATTCGCCGCTACTGGACACTAGTTGTCACCAAAAAAGAGCGACATCTATTTTAAACCGCAAGTACTACAACCAAAGCCATCTAGTGCGCTGATTGTTAATCTTCAATTTTGTGTGTATCAGCGTAAAATTTGGATCTGATTAAAGAAGATTTATTGGAGGTAATCTCCGTGTGTGTATCCATAGCATAAGATCATCTTATTAATACATACAATTATGCGGAAATCAGTTAAGAAGTCAAATCTTCTTGTTAGGAACCCTAAGAAATCGGTTTGTTTTTTGCTAGATTTGCCTTTGTAAACATTAATAAGATTTTCTCTTTAAATTTAAAACGAACTTCTTCTTGAAGAAAATCTATAGAGATATCATATGACTTTTGTTCTATTTTATTAGGCATTGTTGGCTCTGTGTATGTGTTAATAAGACGATCTTAGGGTTCCTAACAAGAAGATTTGACTTATTAATGTTTTCAAAGGGAAAACATATTTCCGCATAATTGTATGTGTTAATAGGACGATCTTAGGGTTCCTAACAAGAAGATTTGACTTATTAATGTTTTCAAAGGGAAAGGATATTTCCGCATAATTGTATGTGTTAATAAGACGATCTTAGGGTTCCTAACAAGAAGATTTGACTTATTAATGTTTTCAAAGGGAAAACATATTTCCGCATAATTGTATGTGTTAATAAGACGATCTTAGGGTTCCTAACAAGAAGATTTGACTTATTAATGTTTTCAAAGGGAAAACATATTTCCGCATAATTGTATGTGTTAATAAGACGATCTTAGGGTTCCTAACAAGAAGATTTGACTTATTAATATTTTCAAAGGGAAAACATATTTCCGCATAATTGTATGTGTTAATAAGACGATCTTAGGGTTCCTAACAAGAAGATTTGACTTATTAATGTTTTCAAAGGGAAAACATATTTCCGCATAATTGTATGTGTTAATAAGACGATCTTAGGGTTCCTAACAAGAAGATTTTACTTATTAACAGATTTCCGCATAATTGTATGTGTTAATAAGACGATCTTAGGGTTCCTAACAAGAAGATTTGACTTATTAATGTTTTCAAAGGGAAAACATATTTCCGCATAATTGTATGTGTTAATAAGACGATCTTAGGGTTCCTAACAAGAAGATTTGACTTATTAATGTTTTCAAAGGGAAAACATATTTCCGCATAATTGTATGTGTTAATAAGACGATCTTAGGGTTCCTAACAAGAAGATTTGACTTATTAATATTTTCAAAGGGAAATCTTGCATCATCATCAGCAGACATCATGTAGAACAATTATACGCTGAGAAGCAGAAGTACCCGATGGCTCGATGGTAAGCACCTGTGTTCAGCATTCAATATGTGGTTAGTTCGATTCGCGATGGAGGCAATATGGCAAGTGTGGAAGGCAATGTAAGGAAGAGTGCGGTGAGATGGCTTGGAGGAAATATAAAAAGGCAACATAAGAAGGTAAAGGCAATACAAGAGAAATCTAAAACTGAATCGTAACTGATAATCTGAAGTTCTCGAAGACAATATAAGAACTCTGAAATATAATTTTTATTTTCTTCTCAATAATATGTGATTTCATTTTGAAAACATTAATAGGGTTAGGTTTAAGTGGCTACCGTAGAGGCACACCTAGGCCAGTATTAAAAGGCCCGTTGTGATACCACCAACACTAGGAAAGTCAGTTCCGGGATCCTGCCATATGGAAAATCCCGGTATTAACGAATTCTCCACATAGCAGAATCCCGGGACTGACGTTCCTATACCGACACCGTTACTCCTCCTCGAACCATTTAGATGACTTGATGAAGGCCATCAGGTCCTTTATGTCCAGCTCCGTGACCTGGCGTAGGCTAACCAGGAAGGGAACTCCCAAAAAGCGCATTCTCGCGCTACTTAAAGCCGGGCAGTTGCAGATGAGGTGCTCCACCGTTTCCTCCTCCTCATCATCCTTACAACTCCTACAGCATCGTCGGTAGGGCACACCAAGTCTTTCTGCGTGCCTACCAATGAGGCAGTGCCCAGTCAATACGCCTATTAATATGGAGATTTCTCTTCTCCTTAAGGCATAAATTTGTCTTGATCTTTTATGGTCCCATTTCGGCCAGGTTTCTTTGGATTTCCGGCATCCTGGCGATTGCAGCCATCTTTCGTTGGCTTGGCGGAGTGTGTACTCCTTCAACATAAGCTTGCATGTGGCAAACGGCATACCTAAGCGCTCTTTATCCCGAAGAACCTGCTTGGTCGTGCCCTGCCTCGCAAGTTCGTCTGCCCTACAATTTCCCTCAATGTCCCTATGCCCCGGGACCCATGTGAGGTTCGCGCGATTCTGTTGGGCCATCTCTTGTAGAGATCGACGACAGCTGAGCGTCAGTTCAGAGTTGAACGAATAAGAGCCAAGGGATTTGATGGCCGCCTGGCTGTCGCTGAATATAAAAATGTCGTGTCCGATAGTGTGTTGGCCTATCCAAGCCGCGGCGTCCATGATTGCTGAAACTTCAGCCTGGAAGACACTGCAGTGATCAGGTAGTCTGAAGGAGAGCTCAAGGTTCAGATCCTTTGAATAAACCCCTCCTCCAACTCTGCCGTCTAACTTCGAGCCATCAGTATAAATGGAAGTGCCTCCATGAGTGGCGGGACTCCAATCCGTGCTCTCCCATTCTTCCCTGCTAGGAATGTTGATTTTAAAACAGCTATCTCCGACGGTTGTGGCCGCACAAAGATCCGTGCTCAGCGGAAGAAAGCTATAGGATTCCAAAATACAGGCGTGTCCAGTAGTGCTTGCGCCCCAGCCGGACGTTTCCCTTAGACGCAGAGCCGATGCTGCTGCTACCCGGTGCCCTTCCAGATCGAGTGGGAAAATGCCAAGAATGGCCTGGAGTGCTTCATTGGGCGTTGTTCTTAACGCACCGCTTATACAGATCATGCAAGATCTGTGTACTTTACCTAGCAGATTAAGGTTTGTTGCCTTGCTCAGCGCAGGCCACCATACCACAACTCCATAGAGCATGATTGGTCGAATGATTGCGGTGTAGATCCATTTGCATATTTTGGGGCTGAGCCCCCATTTCTTTCCAATGGCTCTTTTGCATGTGTAGAGTGCAATACACGCTTTCTTCTGGCGCTGAAGAACATTCTCCTTCCAGGTTAGTTTCCTATCCAGAACTGTGCCTAAGAACTTGGCTTTGTCAGCCAGGTTCAGGTGCACGTCATTCAGTTTTGGTAGTGTTAGCGGTGGTATCTTATAGCGGTTGGTGAAAAGAACCAGTTCTACTTTTCCCGGGTTGATGCTCAGTCCGCAGCGCGAGCACCATGAGGAAACCTCTCGCAGTGCTACTTGCATCAAGTCGCACAGGGTGCGTGGGAATTTGCCCCTATATACTATAGCTAAGTCGTCTGCATATGCCACTACCTTCCCGCCCCCCAGCTTGTGTCTCGCAGCATCGAGTTGACAGTGAGGTTCCATAGAAGCGGGGAGAGAACACCACCCGTGCCAAGGCTCTTGGCCTTATTAAATTGTGTCCTACATGATTTTCGGAGCGAGTCCAGGTCGTAGGACCACCAATGCGGCCTATGTTTACCGCGTGGTTTTGGCACTGGGCAAGCCTGCTCTAAGGCATTCGAGAGCGCCGTTGTAAAGGTCTTTACCAGATCCTCCAACTCCCCTACTGATGAGGGGACTTGTGGGGGCAGTGCTGGTAAGTCCCTAGATAGTATTTCATTGTGTAGCTGCCAGTTAGTGTTACGTGGGTTGCGTTTCATAACCGGTGGTCGGAGAATGAGTGCTCATCGAGAACGCGCCATTTTCTGACCCACTCATAAGCGCCTTCGCTGCAAATAGTGAGATCTATTACCTCCCTACGGGTTTTAGTAATAAACGTAGGTTCGTTACCCACGTTGCAAACTACCAGGTTAGTTGTTAACAAATAGTCAAACAACGACTCTCCTCTAGCATTTATATCGGAGCTTCCCCACTGGACGTGATGAGCATTGGCGTCAGTTCCGATAATAAGATGACCCATGGAAAAATTTGCCACCAGGTCTTTTACCTCCCTCTGTGGCGGAGGTTCTTCGGCGTCGTAGGGCATATAGACCGACGCCATCGTCAGACTGGTACTGTCGACTGTTAAACTGGCAGCTGTAACGTCACCATTGGTATAGTTGGGCAAGAGAAATGCATTCAGCTCAGACTTAACTAAAATACAGGCTCTAACCCTGCCCCCCTCGCTGGCTCGAATAAGCTTATAACCCTTAGTCCCCAAACCGCAAATCCTTGAGCTGTTGACCCAGGGTTCTTGGATGAGGACCACATCTACGTCGCCTTTAGAGAGACGACTGATTAAAGCAGCCGAGGCTGCTTTAGATTTGTGCAGGTATATCTGAATCACCACCAACATGAGAGTGCTCAGACTTCCCTGCCACCGCCGTATCGTCGAGTTCCACCTCGTCTGGAGGCTTATCTTTCAACGACGATTTCTTCAGACCACGGTTTGGCGTGGCAGAGATCCTACTAACTGTGGCAGTGTCAACTGTGGTGCGCTCAGGACTAGCTGCTATCACTGTGACGTTGAGGTCCTCCCCGTCCAGCAGGCTGTCTCCCATCTCCGAGCTGTTCACTGCTCCTTCGCCATTTGACGTGGCAGATACCATACTTTCCGAGTCGGACATCTCCGACTCCCCTGCCGGCACTGCGATGTCCGAGTCCTCCGGTGCAGCTGAAATAGCAGCGCGCTGTGCATCGCCGCGGTATACGTGGATCACGATCTGACCCATGCCGTAGTGCACTCGTCCATTGCACCGTTTAAGGGGCTCGAGTGCCTCCTTATTCAAGGTGAAGACCACTTGCCTATCAGGCCCTACCGCGTCCTCGACAAGATTTACACCCCAGTCCTGCGTCGGGAGAGACGGGTTCATGATCCTCAGCATCCTGAGAATTCTCTCAGGTTCAGCAGGGATAGCAGGAATCCACGCTCTTGCCCTTGGCCGAGCCGGGATGTCCTTCCAGTCGACAACCTCGATTCTTGCCCCTTGGTAGATCTCACCTAGTCTTGCGGCTGCTGCCTTGTACAGTGCAACAGTTTTTGCATCCTCGCAAGCGAATACGTTGATTCGGCCCTGGTGCCATCCCGCATCAGAACCCATCGGAGTGGCACCCGGAGACTCATCCATAATGTCGAGAAGGGCATTACCGATAGCGTTCCGGACGAACCGCCACTGGTCCCTAGGGATGGCCCAGTTTTCATTACCTCGGTCAATGACGCCTTTGAGGATCCTATCCTTAGTCACCTCAGCAAAGCTGAGTTTACCCATTACGGGGGCGTGTTGCTGCCGCTTCGGGTGAGGTTTTAAATCCACGTCCGATCTCTGGCGTTTGAAGGGATTTATATTAACCTTCTTTGGCGCGTAATCGCTTTGGAAGTTCGGTAAGATAGCTTCAGCCATCTCCACCGTCTTCCTAGCATTCGGCGATAGCGTCTCTTGTGAAATACCCTCGTATTTCTTCAGTATCCTCGCGGCCGCTCTTTTGTCCAAGTACTCAGAGCGACTGGGAGATGTCTTTTGGGGTAAATTTCGACCCGTAGTTGCCATCGCGGTCGTTCCCTTATTTGGATCTCTCGGGCCAGGTCGTGAGACCACTGCCACAGACGTTAAAGACTTGGTTTCGGTACCGGCACTTACAAGGGCTCT
Source organism: Campiglossa producta (assembly GCA_964058755.1). Classification (NCBI taxonomy): domain Eukaryota; kingdom Metazoa; phylum Arthropoda; class Insecta; order Diptera; family Tephritidae; genus Campiglossa; species Campiglossa producta. The sequence goes on along the minus strand of CAXKVI010000003.1, from coordinate 77,956,031 downwards.
AGCATCAGCCGTTGTTGGCTTCACCGTGTTTGTACCGGTACTTACTTTGGGGATTGCTCCCTTATTATCCAGAGCTGATCGACTCGTAGTTGCCATCGCTGTCGATCTCTCGGCTGATGAAGAAATGGAGTTCGTCCTCCGACGTTGCGTTCTCGCTTGCTCCAGCATTTTCCTCCTCTGCTGGGCAGTATACATGGTTGTATCATTATTTTTAAGGTTTTTATTACTTTTTTTCATCTTGGTCGGACGACCCCTTGCCGGGCAAGGCCAGTTTAGGGTCAAAGGAAGAGTATGGGGAATGTGTCGTCCGCCGCGGCAGAGCCCCATGCCGCGGTAAGGCCATAGTTACTCTCCGAGGCGGCCCGGTATCAGAGAGGCTCCGTTCGATTACAGCCACGATTTGCCTCCCGGCTGCAAACGTCCAATAGGCACGTGGTCGCATAACACCCTGGATTGGGAGGGGGAAGATCTTAGTCGTCGCGCCAGAGAGGCTTGGCTTCTCTCGTGATGTAGTACCGGCGGCACTATGATCACAAGGGAAGCGCAGCCCTGTGGCTATCGACTTAAGCCCTCGTACCGCGGCAAGGTGTCAACCCTTCACGAGGGAAAACATTAATAAGTCGAATCTTCTTGTTAGGAACCCTAAGAAATCAGTTCGTTTTCTGCAAGATTTCCCTTTGAAAACATTAATAAGTCAAATCTTATTAACACATACAATTATGCGGAAATCTGTTAATAAGTCAAATCTTCTTGTTAGGAACCCTAAGATCGTCTTATTAACACATACAATTATGCGGAAATATGTTTTCCCTTTGAAAACATTAATAAGTCAAATCTTCTTGTTAGGAACCCTAAGATCGTCTTATTAACACATACAATTACGCGGAAATATGTTTTCCCTTTGAAAACATTAATAAGTCGAATCTTCTTGTTAGGAACCCTAAGAAATCAGTACGTATTTTGCAAGATTTCTCTTTGTAAAGATTAATAAGATTTTCTCTTCAAAAATAAAAAGAACTTCTTCTTGAAGAAAATCTATAGAGATATCATATGACTTTTGTTCTATTTTATTAGGCAGTGTTGGCTCTGTGCATCTTCCATGAAAATTATTCAGGGTAGCCTCTTTTAAAATTAAATATGTGTCCACAAAAAATTCAAGCCCGTTCCGGCTTTTGAAACGGTTTCGGTTTCGTTCTTTTTCAGAAAAAAATAACGGTTTCGGTTTCGTTTTTGAAAAAAGAATCGGTTTTAATCGGTTACGGTTTCGGTTTCGGTTTCAGTCCTTGGAGGCAACTTGTGTTGCGTTTATGAGTGGTGTTACACAGACCATCCATATTGAACATCCATGGATCGCGATCCATATATTGAACGTTTAGCATGAAAAATTCTTGGATCGCGATCCATATGGCAAAATATTTAGAAATTTTGAAATCCAGATGTTACATCCATTTATGTTACATCCGTATCGAACATTTAGCACTAATTTGTGATCCATCTGCGATCCATCAGTGCGTTTTGTGTTTTCGGCAGAGCGGATATATTATTTGTTACTATGTTGCCTTCTTTTTACTTATTTTTTTATTAAAAAAGCCAATAATATATAATTTTTTGTGTAAACAGTTAAAAAATACCGAAATCTGGATGTTACATCCATGGATGTATCAATCCATATTGAAAGTTTAGCACCAATTTGGGATCCATCCGTGATCCATCTATATTTTCTCCTCTAGCTGCTTTGATTTAATGTTTTTGACTTATTTGGTTGCATTTATTTTAACATTTTAAGCCAAAAAACTTAAAAATTAGCATAAAAATCACTTACATCCATATTGAACGTGTAGCATCAATTTGCGATCCATCAATCCATCGATATGAGTCGCGATCCATGGATTTTCAATATGGATCGTCTGTGTGACACCACTCTATCAGCAGTTCTCTTTTGGTGTTCCTCAAGTGTTGCTCGTCTTCTTTATACACGGCGAGGAGTTGCAGTTTTTTTTAACAAACAGTAGGTTTTTCGAAAAAAATTTTAGTAATTATTGCTGTAAGAAGCTGATTTCTGTTACTTGCTGAGCTGGGTAAAATCAATTTCAATTACAATTACATTCCTCAGTAAAGGAATTGATTACATTTCAATTCCTAAAAAAAAAAAAAAATACCAAAAGTACTTCATCGTTTTGAGGCTCAAGTACAAAATGTAATTGCCGCGCCATTACTTTTGAAAGGAATTGAAAATATAATTGAATTTTTTCAATTACATTACAAGGAATGGAAAATGTACTTGAGAATTTCCCATTCCATTCCTTAAAGGAATTGGAAAAGTAATTGAAATGCTATATGTATAAAAGTTAATGCCCATTTCCATTTTTATACCTTTCATGAACATGAAATGGTATTATAACTTGGTCCGATGTTTGTAAGAATGAGAAGAAGAAGAGACAGACCCATCAATAAGTATACCGAAATGATCAGGATGACGAGATGAGTTGATTTAGCCATGTCCGTCTGTCTGTCTGTCTGTTTAAACGCAAACTAGTCCCTCAGTTTTTGAGATATTTGGCTGAAATTTTGTATGCGGCCACCATTTTCCAATATAGGAATCATTTGTCGGAACCAGCAAGATCGGACCCATATTACATATAGCTCCCATACAATCGATTGTTCCGATAAACAGATTTTGGGCTATAACTCCTGTAATTAAAGAGGTAGGAACGTGAAATTTTGTAAGTATTGCTATTTTTATATGTGAAATATCGATGTTGAAAATCATTGAGATGAGATAAATATTTCACATAGTTCCCATACGATCGATTATTCCGATAAACGGATTTTGAAAATCGAGACGCTTATTCATGGTAGGTAGGCCGAAGACAGCTTTCCTTACTTGTTTTTATTGTATTTGCTTTCGCCAGGAGAAGGCCCTACTGAAAGAAAATTTAAATAATTTTGTGGAGTCCTGAGATATTGACCAAAATGTGGACCACGGCTGACCCAGAATGTGGTTATACGATATGGGTATCAAATGAAAGGTGTTGAACCCGTTTCCAAGGTGGGCCGAGGCTGACCCAAGAATGGGTTCTAATTAAAGGTGTTGATGAGAGTTATCACAAGGAGCGGTTTTCAGGTTCATCTGTGAACCCGTTTCAAAGATATTGACCATTAGGTGGACCAACGCTGACCCAAGAATGGGTTCAAATTAAAGGTGTTGATGAGAGTTTTCACAAGGAACGGGTTTCAGGTTTATCTGTGAACCCGTTTCCAAAATATTGACCATTAGGTGGACCAAGGCTGACCCAAGAATGGATTCAAATTAAAGGTGTTGATGAGAGTTTTTACAAGGATCGGTTTTCAGGTTTATCTGTGAACCCGTTTCCACGATATTGACCATTAGGTGGACCAAGGCTGACCCAAGAATGGGTTCAAATTAAAGGTGTTGATGAGAATTATCACAAGGAGCTGTTTCAGGTTCATCTGTGAACCTGTCGGTTTCGCATAAAACCCTGGATTGGGAGGGGGAAGATCTTTGTCGTCGCCAAGAAAAATTGCTTTCAAGAAAAATTGACAAGACATAGATTGACATAGAAAGCACAAAACAGAACTCCAGCAGAGTTGAAAGCAATACCTGACAAATGTAAAACCGGTCTTTAAAATTGTAAAAATATTAAAAGCAGAATTACATCAGATAGCCAGAACGTCATATTAAAAAAAACTCAATAAAAAACAAGGAGGTGGGGCCGTGTGTAGAAGTCCACGCAAGTGGGGAAAGCTTCTGATCGCCATTCAACTGGGGATGGCCAGAGCGATTCTTCTATGTGCGGTCCAAGCAGCTCACTACGTCCGGGAAAGCGCACGTAGCTCTGGATAGCCACTGAACACCCGTTCGACGGTGATCTAAAGTGAGAAGGCGACAACCTGACAAGGCCACTCCGACATAATCGGTTTAAGGGCTTGCCAGGGGACTTCATCAGCAGCGTCTGTCACTATGAGGTGCGGCTGCAAGCGGGCGTTTGTCTTAAACCAAGTGGCTCGCTATATAAATGTGTAATTGAAATCCAACCCGGAGAAACGGGTTGTGCGTAGGGTTTGGGACCCACCACATAAAAACAACCTTCCAATGAGATCCAATATTCAGGCCTCGGATATGATAACTCACTCTTTATATAACGACCACAGAAAACGAAATTGGAATATGATTAAGGAAATCAGGGCATGTTCTTGGAATGTCCGAACCCTTAGCAGGGAAGGTGACGATGCCCGCTTAGTTGGGGTCCTCAAATAGGCAAAAGCTGACATCACCGCTATACAAGAAACGCGGGGCAAGGTTATAAGACCATCCAAACCTGCAATGTCTACTGGAGCGGCCACACTAATGAGCGCAGATTCGGCGTCGGTTTTGTGGTGGGAAAGAGGCTTGTGAAACAGGTAGTGTCTTTCACAGCCGTGAACGAGCGTCTCGCCACAATCCGAATAAAACTACGATTTTTCACCAAAAACACGCAATCAGATCGATCACTTTGTTATAGACGGACGGAGTGCTTCCAGCGTTATGGACGTACGTACGATGCGGGGTCCAAACATCGACTCCGATCACTACTTGGTAGCAGCCAAGATTCGTACTCGCCTAAGTACAACGAAAGAGGCACCACAAAAAACGCAAGGAAAGCTGGACGTCGAAAAGCTGCAGTCACAACAGACAGCCAATGATTTCGCAGAACAACTCGCGCACCTGCTCTCTGAGAGCACAATTCAACCCAGCGGAGTGCACGAGCAGTGGGAGCATATCTCCGGATCACTTCGTACCGCAGCCGAAGAAGTAATTGGATTCCGGCAAATGCGAAAAAACAGCTGGTACGATGATAGAGATTGCAAAGATGCAATGAAAAAGGACGACGCCTCTAAGGCAACGTTAAAAGCGAATGCAACGAGGAGCGTGTCTGAACACTACCGCGAGATGAAGAGGGAAGCGAGACGGCTTTTTCGGGCGAAGAAAAGGGAAGCGGAAAAGCGTGAAATCGAAGAGCTTGAAATGCTAGCCAGCAGAAGCAACGCCCGAAAATTTTATCAAAGAATTCGACGAATGACGGAAGGTTTTAACCCCGGGGCAAACTCCTGTAAAAATAACTACGGCGACCTGGTGACAGATGTTCAGAGAGTACTAGGGTTATGGAGGGATCACGTCTCTGCCCTTCTAAACGGAGGAACGGAGCAACAATCCAGAGAAGAGGACGAACCCGACCCCACAATCGAAGACGATGGAATCGAAGTTCCACACCCCGACTATAACGAGGTGCGAGTAGCTGGCTAAAAAACAATAAAGCGGCGTTTGCTGATGGCCTGCCCGCTGAGCTATTTAAATGCGGCGGTGAGGAGCTGGTAAGGTGCATGCACCAGCTCTTGTGCAGAATATGGTCGGATGAATGCATGTCTGAAGATTGGAATCTAAGTGTTTTCTGCCCAATCCATAAGAAGGGTGATCCCGCAAACTGCGCCAACTATCGTGGAGAAAATAATACAAGATGCAGTTCTTAACCGCGCTGGAGCAATATATTACAAGAGCGTACAACTGTTGGCGTATGCCGACGACATCGACATCATTGGCCTCAACAACCGCGCCGTAACTTCTGCGTACTCCAAATTAGAAAAGGAAGCGGAAAAAATGGGTTTGGTGGTAAACGAAGGTAAAACGAAGTACCTGCTGGCATCAGGCAAAGAGTCAGCGCATTCGCGCCTTGGCAACCTCGCCACTGTTGGCTGCCATAATTTCGAGATAGTAAGGGACTTTGTATACCTGGGAAGCACCATTACTACCAACAACAATGTAAGCCTGGAAATCCATAGAAGGATAACTCTTGCAAACAAATGCTACTTTGGGCTGAGTAGGCAATTTAGAGGTAGTAGAAGTCTCGACGAACAAAAACAACACTCGACTTATAGTACCCGTCCTGCTATATGGTGCAGAAGCATGGACACTGACAGCATCTGATGAGGCGGCTCTGGGAGTATTCGAGAGAAAAATTCTTTGAAAGATTTATGGACCCCTAAAAGTTGGCGACGGCGAGTACCGAAGAAGATATTATGATGAGCTGTATGAGCTTTACGCAGACGTGAACATAGTTCAGCGAATTAAAACCCAGCGGCTCCGCTGGCTAGGACACGTGGTGCGAATGAACGAAGACGCTCCGGCCCAGAAGGTATTTTTATTGGCACCTGCCGGTGGAAGTAGAGGAAGAGGGAGACCACCACGCGGTGTCTCTAATTGGCGCCAGTTGGCTCAACAAAGAAGCGACTGGCGTAACATGTTGGACGGCCAAAATCGCCTAGGCTATTTTAAGTAAGTAAGCAATAAAAAACAAAGCAAATTGGTATTAAACCACTTATTCAACCACTAATTACAAAAGAGAAAAAAGACGTATGAGCCACTGCTGCTCTCTAAAAATGTAAACAAACAAACACATGGCATATACGTACGGTGACCATCCGTTCTGTTTTTGGCAGAAGAGTTCTGTTTTTAAGGAGCTTGTTCTGCGTACTTTTTTTTTTCTAAGGAAAATAACAGAAATGTTCTGTTTTTAAGCAAATGTTCTGTTTTTGTTCTGGTTTTTTTGACCGGCAATCTTTTTTAACAAATCTAATGAGTAGGTCTGTAAAGTTAGTTTGCTCAATAATTTCAAAACTTTATGAAAAATTTAAAATCTTTCAAAATATTTTAAAAATAATTTAGTTTATGTTTAACGCGGTCAAGTGCTTCAGCGAAATCAAAAATTGAGTACGTTAAAATGCAAAAACGTACCAAATTTGGAAGTTCGTACCAAAAATGGTACATTTCGGCCAAAACGGCAACCGTGGTTATGGTAGGTCTTAAATTAACAAGGAAATGTCTCTCACCATCAAGAAATACTATTCACAAAAAGGAAAAATATACTTAAAACAATGACTTTCAATTGATGCACTTTGGTTGAAATTATTTGAGATTGCAATTTCAATGTTTCTAAGACGTTGGCAACATTTTTTACTGCAAAGAGATGATTACGCCATGAAAAACACTGTTTTATTCCAAATTGGCGGCCGCCGTGGTGTAGCGGTTAAGTGTTCGGCCTTCTCTATACCAAGTCGCGTCTGTTCGATGCCCGGCAAAAGTAACATCAAAAATTATTTAGAAAAAAAAAAAAAAAACTTTTCTAAACGGGGTCGCCCCTCGGCAGTAGTTTGCAAACTCTCCGGGTGTATTTTGCCATGAGAAGCTTCTCAGCAAAAACTTCATTTGCTTTGCAAGTGCCGTTCGTAGTCGGCAAAAAACTGTAGGTCCCGCCAACTTGTAGGAAAAACTCAAAAGTAACACACCACAAGTTGGAAAGAGAATCTTGGCTAAAAATCTCGCTAGAGGTTGTTGGTATATCGCCGCCATTAGTTTTTTTTTTTTATTCCAAATAGTGATAGTAATTATGGATTCCGCCCCGGTTTTGCACCGCTTTGGCCATGTTTAGTTTTTTGCAGATAATATTGCACAGACATAAAATTTGTAATTGTATTTATGAAGACGCATCTTTTGAAAAAAATCTCGACAATTTTCTATGATAATTAGGCATTGAACCATCTTGTGAAATGGTACCAATGAAAATTTGTGCCAAAAATAAGTGCTGACAAAAGCCTTTATTTCAAAGTTGCGCGGTAGAAGTAGTAGATACCCAAAAAAGGTGGTAAAATCCAAACACTGAGGAGATATTATTCATTGTATAGCTAACTTGTCACTCTTATCACCAAACGGAAAATTTGTTTGAAGTTATATTTTGTTTTTGACATAAAAATACTAATACTTTGAACTAGTTTTTGTTACATAATATTTTATCAGCGGCCGAAAGAAAATAGTTTTCTAAACATTTTGAACCCCCAAATCCCCCTCCTCAAAACGAAATCAAATGTCAGAAAAATCCAGAAGGTAATAGCGAAAATATTAACAGATCAGTAATCCCAATTTTTCCTTATCTCAAAAACTGAAATTTCAAGATATCTTTAAAACTGTTCTACTTTTAAAGCCCAAAACAGATATGCAGTAACCCTGCGCAGTGAAAATTTAAACACACTAATTTGTACTAGAGCAGACACATGTATCCCTGCATGGTGTGCAGTAGCTGCACGACGTGTTCAAATCAAATTTCTACGCATTTCGCCAATGTTAGGTGTCGAAAAACCCAACAAGCACGAACAAGCCAAAAACAAATATTTTATTTCGTGATTTGCATTTGTTTTGTACTTTTGAATGACAAAATTTATAAAAAACGTAATTTTGATTTTAAATTAAGTGTTTAAAACATATTTAAGCTATTTATGTGTGTTTTAAGTGTGTTTTGAAAATATTGATCAAGTGCCACTGCATGGAACTGCCAGGTAAATTTTGCTGCACGTGTGTTAACAAATCGTTCAAGCAGCAGTAAAACTAGCAGCGCTGCAGGCCAAGTCGCTGCACATGTATTCCACCCATAAACCAAATGATTACATATTCGGATTCCGAATTTCGGAATCAGCAAAAAATTCTACAGAATATGGAAATTTTCAATAGAACGTGGCTTATAAAGTCAAGGGCACATCACAATGTTGTACTGGCGTGCTTAAAATTTTTTTGCATAGTGGCCTACTGAAGATACTTATAGAGATAAAGTTTATGGGAAATAGTATAATATGAAATTCAACAGTTTAAATCGGAAAAATTAAAAATACATACATATTTTTGACGTACCTATATGAAATAGTGTTTTGCAAAAGTGGGAATTTTAATATTTTCACCAATATCCCGGAATCTAGATCTGCCACAGCAAAATGAAATGATATTCGGAATCAGGAGAAAATTTTACGTTAGGAAAGGTCTACTTTATTCTTGGAGACTAAAGTTGATAAAAATTTATCGAGTAGTGTTATTTTAGGTCATAAATATACATTAGGGTGATTAAAAAAAATTTCGACTTGGTCTTACCCCCTAAAAAGTTAGGTATTGATGAGAAAATAAACCTTGAAAAAAATGAGCGCTCTTACTGAACCCTTAGGGGTGGCTATTTTTTTCGCCCTTTCTCATACATTTTGTATGGGGAAAAATGGCATTTTTTACAAAGTGAATTTTTTTTTTTTTAATTTTAAAAACTTTTTTCAAAACATTTTTACAAACTTTTACTTCCAAAATGCCAACAGGGAGGTGTACTTTCTCCTCTACTGTGCACTCCAGTCATAGGCGAACTTCGTCATCTTTTGAAGGGCAATGGCTTTGACGTACAGGGATATGCGGATGACTTAGTAGTCTGCGTAACAGGAGTGCATGAAGAAGCAATATCCGATCGCATGCAAATAGCCCTGGGCATCATTGAAAGATGGTGTGCTAAAAAGGGTTATCTATCAACCCAAATAAAACAGTCTTGGTGCCTTTCACGAGGCGAAGAAAGCTGTATATGTTAGAGCCGTCCCTAGGAGGCAAAATACCTAGGATAAAACCCTCACATGGAATGCTCATTTGGAGGATACCATTAATAAAACAACGAGGGCCTTTTTCGCCTGCACTAGACTTTATGGCAAAACATGGCGGCTGTCTCCCAAAATGACGTACTGGTCATTTAATACAGTTGTGAAGCCAATAGTCACATATGCTTCTCTAGTCTGCTGGCCTAAGACTGCTCAAAGAACAGCGGCAACTAAGTTAAGTAAGCTGCATCGGCTAGTCTGTGTCGGTATAACAGGTGCAATGAAAACGTCCCTGCCAATGATTTAAGTGCCCCTGTGGGAATACCTCTTTTCCCTATTCTAATAGAGATGAGGCCACACTTGCTTCATTAAGACTTCAAAACATTTCCGAATCGGAAATATGACAGGACATATGAAGATAGTCAAGAATTTCATAAATAGTCCTATATTGCAAGTAAGTGATGCAATAACTCCTACGCTCAGGATCATGCGAAACTTTGAAGTTTCGATCATAGATCGGGTGCTCTGGGACACAGGGAATCCTTATGCTGAATCTGATTCGGAGATTTGTTATACTGATCGATCGAAGCTGGAAGATGGTAAAACGGGAGATGGTATATATCGACCAAATTACAAAAAATCGGTACCGATGGGTAACTACCCCACTATCTTTCAAGCGGAAATCCATGCAATAGAATTATGTGTCAGAGAATGCCTCCGAAGAAGACTATCCTCTAGGCGAATCTGCATTATGTCGGACAGTCAGGCCACCCTACGTGCCTTGCAGTCTTACACTATAAATTCGAAGCTTGTCGATGAGTGCGTCGCAGTCCTTAATGATCTGGGAGCCAAAAACAAAGTTTTGTTAGGTTGGGTCCCAGGGCATGAAGGGCATGATGACAACGAAAAAGTAGATTATCTGGCAAAACATGGTGCTCTAACAGCATTTTATGGTCCGGAACCCTTTTGCGAACTCCCCAAGGCCCACGTAAAGGAGACCATTAGCAACTGGGAAAACAAACACTTTAGAAGGCATTGGCTTAGCAGCCTAGGACAGAGGCAGGCCAAACCCTTTATAGAACCCTCACAGAGAGCATCAGCCAGGCTCATTAATCTAAGGAGGGTGGATGTAAGACCCTCACTGGGTATTTAACGGGACATTGCGGTCTGCTTTATCACCTGAGTAAGCTGAATCTGTCAGATGCAACAATTTGTCGGTTTTGCGAACTGGAAGATGAAACGCCGGTTCATATACTCTGTGCGTTAGCAAGAAAGAGAGTCTGCTACCTAGGTGGGATCACTCTCAATCCGTTCATGATATGGAATAAAAAAGCTGAGGAGGTGCTCAAATTTATAAAGAGCTTCCGCATACAGCAATAAGCTGAAAGGTCACACAATATATCGTATAAATGGTCGCGGTGTAATAAGGCCTTATAATAATAATAATAATCTTAACTATTCAAATAATTACAGCCATTTAAAAATGAGTTTTGTACTATTGCACACACATACACGGTAACACGTATAAAATCTACTAAATTTTAAATGGCTGTACTTATTTTAACAGTTAATATAATTGCACATGGCTTACCATTTTGGAAGCTTCAAAGCTTCAACTTTAAAGCCCAAAACAAATGTGCAATAAACCTGCGCAGTGAAAATTTAAACCAGAGCTGTTAATTTGGATTAGTAATTAGTAATTGATTTATTAGAAGGTTTTTTTTAATTAGTAATGATTATTTTAATTGCTTTCAAGAAAAAGCAATTACTAATTGATTACGATTAGAAAAAATAAAAAAAAAAATTTAAAAAAAATTCAAAAATCAAGAAAAAATCACAAGAATCAAATTATTTTTGAATTTTTTGATTTTTTCTTGATTTTTTTAAATTTGTTTGATTTTTTTTATTTTTTTATATTTTTTTTGATTATTTTAAAGTTTTGTTGTTAAAAGTATAAACATCTGTGTATCTTTGTATGCAAATATATACACCTACTTACACTTTGGGGCTCATGGATTTCTAGAATGAACCTTGATCGCTAAGTATATGTACATATGAGAAAAAATGCCAGGTTTAATGGTTATATTGGTTGGAGTGATCATAACACTAGTTTACAAATAACTAATTTGAAAAAATACCAAGGTATTCATGTATATGGGTGAATTGGCACTGATATGCCAGCACAAAACATATTTTTTAAATTTTTTGTGTTTTTCAGGTATCACTTTATTCAAAAATTCTTTTTGCCAATCTTGCAAAAGCGATGGAGCTAAGCGATACCTCGTTCGAAAGGAAATTAAAATACGCGTATAAGATGTAAGGGTGGGTGAAACCATCGCTGAGCAATAGATGGCCAAAGTCGAAATATTGTCGAATTTTTACGATTTTTGAAAAAAAATTGATTTTAAAAATGTTTTTTTCATGCGAAGTTGTGAAAATCAGAACTGTTTATTTTTTCGAAAATTAGTGTGTATAATTGCAAACACTTTAAGCGTAATATTACAAAGATCAGGGAAAAACTGTATTTTTGGCGATTTTTTTGTAACTTTCAACATCTCTACTTTTAATATAATTGTAAAAGGTCGATGTCTGAGTATTGTAGATATTCAAAAAAATATTCATAGTATTAGTCATTACTAAGCCAATAAGTCCAAATCAACCGTTTTTAGAATTTTTGTCGGTCTGTCTGTAAACTAGTGTAATTTGTCCTTTTATATGTAAACGGCTAGTGTCGGACATTTCTCGTTTGATACCCTACGGGTACGGTCGGATAGTTCTATTTGAACACTTATACGGCTAGGCTCACACTGCAACCTACTTCGGCCGTCCGGCAACAATCACATATCCACACACATGTGTTTTAAATGAGCTCCTCGATTTCATCCGATTTCACCCGAATGTAAACAAACTTTGGCCGCCCGATAAAATAGAACGCGTTCGAATTTCTCTGATGAGACCGGATGAAAAAGTCGGTTGCAGTGTGAGCGTAGCCTAAGTATGCTACACAAATTAAAACATAGGCATACCAACTACGTCCAAAAGAGACTTGTAATGATCAATTGATCAAAAATTAAGCGGTTATTATCCATATCCGAATTAATAAATTTCGTCCACTATGGGCGACGTAGTCATTTATGGGCATTTGACATTTGATTTACTATCGTACAGTACTATTAACAAGTTGTAAATTACACCGCTACATTCCATATTTTTCATATTAATATTTTATCATCATTATCATTCCATATTACATATACCTTTTTAAAAATAATAGACTGAATGTGCAAAAGCGCCAGTCTTCTGTTTAGGTTGTAGTTCGACCACTTGATGACGAACTAGTACGAAAGATCTCGAGATTTTTCCTCCAGGGATATTTATGTGCATGAATACATGCATTTATATAAAAGGAATATTTATGTATGTACATATTTTTCTACAACAGTACTGAAAAAAAATCAAAAAAAAAAATCAAAAATTCAAAAGGAATCAAAAATAATCAAAAGTAATCATTACTAATGAATTTTTGATTTTTTTTTGATTTTTTTAATTTTTTTTGATTTTTTTTTTGAATTTTTTTTAATCAATTGAAAAATAATCATTAAAAAGTGAAAGTAATTGGTAATCAATCATTAGGTGGCTTCTCAAAAAATAATCAATGAAATGCTAAACATTACCGATCAGTAATCAATTATTAACAGGTCTGATTTAAACACACTAATTTGTACTAGAGCAGACACATGTATCCCTGCATGGTATGCAGTAGCTGCACGATGTATTCAAATCAAAATTCTACGCACCTCGCCAGTGTTGCGTATCAAAAAACCCAACAAGCACGAACAAGCCAAAAACAAAATGCCAAAAAAACAAATATTTTATTTCGTGATTTCAATTTATTTTGAATTTTTAAATTATAAATTTAAGTTAAGTGTTTGAAACGTAATTTAACTGTTTTTTGTATGTTATAAGTGAGTTTGGTAAATTTTGTGCAAGTGTCACTGCAGGGCACTGCCTGGTAAGTTTCTCTGCACATGTGTTTACAAATCATTCAAGCAGCAGTGAAAATACAAGAGCTGCATGCAAAATTACTGCACATGTATTCCAGGCATAAGAGTATGTAAAAATATTTTGAAACAAATTTCAAAACAAAAATTAAAAGAAAATTCATTTCGATAAAATGCCATTTTTCCCCATACAAAATGTATGGGAAAGGGTGAAATAAAATAGCCACCCCTAAGGGTTAAGTTAGAGCGCAAATTTTTTGCAAGGCTTATTGATGAAAAAAATACCTAAAGTTTTAGGGGGTAAGACCGAAAAAACAACAATTTTTTTTAATTTGAATCACCCTAATATACATACATATCACCCATAATAGAAATGCTATAACCGCTTATACAATTTGGTTTTTTGGCAAATTTTTAAAAAAATTTACATTTATATAAGTCTGACTGCTCTAATATTTGAAGATGTAAGCTCCAGTTTGCGAATTTTTTTTCAAACATAGTAGTCCGTTTATTGAATTTCGGTAGATTATTTCGATAAATTTCGTTATTTCTATCGATTGAGATAGAGTTGCTGATAGGCCCCTTATTTAAAATCAGGGTTAAAAAATGCTTAAAAATTATTAAAGCACAGCATTATGTTTTGCTTTTGCTTGAAAAAAAAAAAACCGAAGCTCAGCAGCAGTAAGAAAAATGCTGATAAGCAAACGATCGATTGCTTTTGCTTGCTGATTGAAAAGTTAAAAGCTCAACAAAAGCAATCGAGATGCTTTCGATATTTGTTGGTTGCTGCTGCTGCCAAGTCTTAAAAGCGAACTTCTTAGCAGCAGTAAAGCTATAATTAATTCATTCTACATATATTTAATAGTGTTATCGGCAACTACAGAAACATAAAATGTGAGAAACACAATTATTATTCAATAACACTAGTTTACAAATAATTAATTTGAAAAAAAATACCAAGATATTCATATATATGGATGAATTGGCACTGATATGCCGAGCACAAATCATATTTTTAAAATTTTTTGTATGGGTAGGTTTTCGAGATATCGGTGTGTTTTTTTGTGTTTTTTCAGGTATCACTTCATTTAAAAATTATTTTCGCCAATGTTACAAAATCGGAGAGGAAATCAAAATACGCTTCCAACGTCGTATAGTATATAGGGGTGGTCCAAACCATCGCTGAACAATAGCTGGTCAAAGTCGGAATTTTGTCGAATTTTTACGATTTTTGGAAACATTTTGATTTTGAAAAAGTTTTTTTTTATGCGAAGTTGTAAAAATCAGGACCTTTTTATTTTTTCTAAAATTAGTGTGTATAATTGCAAACACTTTAAGCATAATATTACCCAGATCTAGTGAAAACGGTATTTTTGGTGATTTTTGTAACTTTCAACATCCCTACTTTTAATAGAATTTTAACAGGTTAGGGGTGTAAGAGTAGGTCGCCTCCCCGTTGGTGCACCCTGGGTAATGCTAAATGACCTACATGGCCTACACGGCTAGTTTCTTGTATTGCCAGTTCTACGAGAACGGTACCAGTACTTGTGCTGTACCCATCGTGCCGAAACGACCCGGGCTGTTTTCTTAGATCGACCCGGCCAAGAGTAATATACTCGGGGTGACCCTGTCGGACATTTAGGCAGGGCTACACCTCGTTACAACAACAAGGTCAATATCTGTATATTGCAGATATTCAATAAAAAACTATTAGTGTTAATCATCAGCCAATAGAGTCCAAATCAACCGTTTTTGGAACTTTTGTCTGTCTGTCTGACTATATTTCTGTGTTTCTGTCTGTATGTTTGAGGTCGTATCACTCGAAAATTGCTGAACGGAATTAAATGAAACTTTCACCATTGTATTATTAGACGTGCAACTTAAAATTTAAAACATTCCTTATTTCGATAACTCGGAGTTATCGACCAATATACGCGAAACGGGTTGTGCGCTGGGTTTGGGACCCGCCACGTAAAAAACTTAATTCCAATGAAAAAATATACAAAGCCTCGGATGAGAACCCCCTTTAATGTTGACGACCCGGCAAAACGAATAAGGCATAACGATTTGGATATTAGGGCATGTACCGGGAATGTCCGGACCCTTTCAAGGGACGGTACCGCTGCCCGACTGGTTGATGTCCTCGTAGGCGCAAAGGCTGACATCACCGCCCTGCAGGAAATGCGATGGACGGGGCAAGGAAAGACGACCATCGGTCCTTGTGACGTATACTACAGTGGCCAGACACGCGGCAAAGCGCGTGGTGTAGGATTCGTGGTGGGAAAGAGACTTCGCCGCCAAGTATTAGCGTTCACTCCTGTGAACGAGCGTCTCGCTGCGATCCGCATCAAGGCGAGGTTTTTCAACATAACATTTATCTGCGCCTATGCGCCGACTGAGGAGACGGACGACGCAGAGAAGGACTCCTTCTACGATAAACTTGAACAGACTTATGATCGCTGCCCACAGCATGATATCAAAATCGTGCTCGGCGACTTTAATGCCAAGGTGGGCAAGGAAGGAGTCTTTGGTCCCACAGTTGGAAAATTCAGTCTCCACGATATAACATCCCCCAACGGCACTAGGTTGATTGACTTCGCCGCTGCTCGCAATATGGTCATCAGTAGTACCAGGTTCCAGCATAAGCGAATACACCAAGCCACATGGCTGTCCCCTGATCAAAGAACTAGAAACCAGATTGATCATGTCTTGATTGACGGCAGACATAGCTCCACCGTTCTGGACGTGCGTACACTGCGTGGCCCCAATATTGACTCTGACCATTATCTTGTCGCAGCCAAGATACGCACACGCCTCTGTGCAACGAAGAAAGTGCGCACAGTAACGGAAGGAAAGTTTGACGTCGAGAAGCTGCGCATGCCACAGCTGATCATTTCACAGCTGATCATTTCACAACTCGACTCTCACACCTGCTAGCAGAGGGCAATCCTCGACCTAACGATGTAACTGAGCAATGGAAGCATATCTCTCACTCATTGCGTACCGCCGCTGAGGCCACTATAGGGTTCCAGCGAGCCCGCAAGAACAACTGGTACGATGAGGAATGCAAAACTGCCTCGAAAAAAAAGGACGCTGCCTACAAGGAGACGTTGCGAACGGGCGCAACCCGCAGTGTATGGCAACAATATCGTGAGGCAAAGAAGGAAGAGAGACTCCTTTTCAGAAAAAAGAAAAGTGAGGCCGAAAGGCGTGAGTGTGAGGAGCTTGAGATGCTGGCTGGCAGGAATGATGCCCGAAAATTCTATGAAAAGATCCGGCGGATGACGGAAGGTTTTAAGACCGGGGCAAGCTCCTGTAGGGACAATAATGGCGACCTGGTAACCGACGTACAAAGTGTACTTAAATTATGGAGGGAGCACTTCTCCTCACTGCTAAATTGCGAGGGAGACGTCGAACCCGATACCCCAATCCCTGACGATGGAAAAGTCGTCCCACCACCTGACTATGATGAAGTGAGGATAGCTATATCCCGGCTCAAAAACAACAAAGCGCCTGGAAAAGACGGACTACCCGCCGAGCTGTTCAAACGTGGAGGCGAAGAGCTGGTAAAAAGCATGCATCAGCTCTTATGCAGAATATGGTCAGACGAATGCATGCCTCCGGATTGGAATTTAAGTGTGCTTTGCCCAATCCACAAAAAAGGCGATCCCGCTAACCGCACCAACTACCGCGGAATTAGTCTTCTTAATATCGCATATAAGGTTCTTTCTAGCGTGTTGTGTGAAAGGCTGAAGCCCATCGTAGACAAACTGATTGGACCTTATCAGTGTGGCTTTAGACCTGGTAAGTCTACCATCGACCAGATTTTCACGATACGCCAAATCCTGGAGAAGACCCATGATAAGAGAATCGACACTCACCATCTCTTTGTCGATTTTAAAGCCGCTTTTGACAGCGTAAAAAGGAGTTGCCTGTATGCCGCCATGTCTGAATTTGACTTCCCTGCAAAGCTTATACGGCTTTGTCAAATGACGTTGAGCAATACCCACAGCTCCGTCAGAATCGGGAAGGACCTCTCTGAGCCATTTGAAACCAAACGAGGCTTCAGACAGGGCGACTCCCTTTCGTGCGATTTCTTCAATCTGATGCTGGAGAAGATAATTCGAGCAGCAGAGCTAAACCGCAATGGTACAATCTTTTACAAGAGCGTGCAATTGCTGGCGTATGCCGATGATATTGATATCATTGGCCTTAACAACCGCGCCGTAAGCGCTGCCTTCTCTGGACTGGATAAGGAAGCGAAAAAAGTGGGTCTTGCCGTGAACGAGGACAAGACGAAGTATTTGCTGTCATCAAAGAAAGAATCGGCGCACCTGCGCCCTGGCAGCCATGTCACTGTTGATAGTTACAAATTTGAAACTGTGAGGGACTTCGTCTATTTGGGAACCAGTATCAACAGCGAAAATAATATCAGTCTAGAAATCCAGCGGAGAATCACTCTTGCCAACAAGTGCTACTTTGGACTGAGTAGGCAATTGAGAAGTAAAGTCCTCTCTCGAAGAACAAAGATCACGCTCTATAAGTCTCTCATCATACCTGTGCTGATGTATGGCTCAGATTCATGGACAATGTCAAGAGAAGATGAGATGGCCCTTGGAGTATTTGAGAGAAAAGTTCTCCGGAAGATTTATGGTCCTTCCCGTGATGCCAACGGCGAGTATAGAAGGAAATTTAACGATGAGCTGTACGAGCTCTACGCTCTGACCATAGTCCAGCGAATTAAAGCCCAAAGACTCCGCTGGCTGGGCCATGTTATGCGAATGGACAAAGAAGCTCCAGCACAGAAGGTTTTCCTATCGTCGCCTGAATTCGGCAGCAGAGGAAGGGGGAGGCCTCGACTGAGATGGAAACAACAGGTGGAGGATGACTTGAACTCCCTTGGGGTTTCCAATTGGCGTCCGTTATCGCTAAAAAGGAATGACTGGCGTGCTTTGATACGAAACGGCCAAAATCGCTTAGGCGGTTAAGCGCCAATAAATGATGATGATGATACGCATATTGTACGAACTCATGTTTGGTCACCGTTGCTCCACGTATTGGTTGAATGAAGTGATACCTGAAACAACACAAAATTACCGATATCTCGAAAACCTACCCATACAAAAAATTTTAAAAATATTTTTTGTGCTCGGCATATCAGTGCCAATTCGTCCATATACATGAATATCTTGGTATTTTTTGGCTGTAAACTAGTGTAATTTTATTAAATATGAAATATGGCAGGAGCAGTAAAGCTTTATATTGCTTCTGCTTTTTTTCATTGCGATCAGCAAGCATCAGCAATCGTCGTTTGCTTCGAAGCTTTGCTCATGCTGCTACTTTTGCTGTTATTTTTATTTTTTTTTTCAAATAGAAGCAAAAGCAAACATGTTGCTTTCCAAGCATTACAAATTCGAAAGCACAGCATCAGCAAATTTTCGATGCTTTTGAACCCTGTTTTAAATATATAAATCGACAGCATATTTTATAGATACTTAAATTTTGAACTAAACCAAGTGGTTAGCGGTCATCTCAAATTTTACTGAAGACAACCAATAATTTCTATTCATATGTATATAATATATACATATTATGTACTAATTTTTAAAAGGGCAGATTTGCAACCCGAACCCCAAACAAGTTTACACCAAATTGAATAGACATTTTTTATAAAATTAATATACATTTCTTTCTCTAAATCAAATAAAAAATCAATATAAAGAGTCTTTTAAATATTGCTAAGTTAATGTTTGAGAAACCAGAATTTGTAATTTACCCCCACAAAAAAATTTAAAAACACGCCATGTAGGTATAATACATTTTTTAAAAATACAACTCATACTTCTCCAAATTGAACGTCTCAATATTTTCATTCTCTCGCTCATTAATACTCCTTAATATTACACGAACTCTATAACTAGAAATTTCCACCCCTTCAAAATAAACGTCTCAACAATTTCACACTCATATCCAAAGTATATTAAACAAACCCAGTGGGAAAAGGTAATGTACAGCAATGCATAAAGTAATGTATAGCTCCTATATACTATACATGAAAACATGCATGAATTTTTCTACAGCGATGTCATAGGAAAAGTAATGTGTCGCTCGTCTACAAAACTAAAGATACATGTTTACATTACTTTTTATATTACTTTTTATAAATGAAAAGATGCATTACTTTTCAAGAATGAAAATATGCACTACAAGGGATATATTATATCTTGCATTGCCTTTCTTGAATGAAAAGATGCTTTACAAGGGACATATTTAATTTTGCATAACATTTTATAAATTTCCTTGTGGAGTAACAAGGACATTAAGACCCAGTGAGGCTCTACAGCGGGGGAAGAGTTATGGTCCTCTTTTAAATGTTTGAATGACGAGCTCGTCATGGGCTTCGACCAAGATGAGTGCACCAAAAAAAAAAAAAATAAAAAAACCAAAACCACAAATGCACCGGCATCAGGAGCAAACAGTCCAGTCGACTCTCGACTTCAGAAAAGCCTCACAGCAGAAAAAGCGATGAAGATGTGCGTAACGAGCAGCAGTTTCAAAATGAATTTAAATTGTATTTTTTTTATGTTTGAAAGTTGTCTGTTTTTTTTTTTTTTTTTGTAGTTTTCAAACTACAAATAAAAATAGAGCGACACATTACTCCCTTCCTTGCTTTTGGTATGATCTTTTCTAAGATCAAAATTCGTACATCTTTTCATGTATGAAAAACATTTTTTTTTAAACTACAAATCAAAGATTGAGCGACACATTACTCCCTTCCTTGCTTTTGGTGTGATCTTTTCTTATAATAAAATTCGTACATCTTTTCATGCACGAAAAACAATTTTTTTTAAAACTACAAATCAAAAATTGAGCGACACATTACTCCCTTCCTTGCTTTTGGTGTGATCTTTTCTTATAACAAAATTCATACATCTTTTCATGCATGGAAAAAGGAAATGCATTACCTACTTTCCCACTGGGAAGTAATAGTGAACTTGACAGTTCTCTCTTTTCTGTAGGAGTTTTCCCGTCAAATGAAAAAAAATATTAACCCGTTCTGTTTAAAATTTTAAAATTTTTTCAATTGTGTGAAGAAATAGCAAATTGTTTCATATAAATCGCGGGACTGAGTTCCTTGCACGTTTAAATAGAGTTTAGAGTTCAGATTAGCTAGACTCTAGCACATTTTAGCTAAGATGAATGATCTAATCTTCATAGCCTTCACGGCTAGTTTCTTGTATTGCCGGTTCTACGAGAACGGTACCAGTACTTGTGCTGTACCCATCGTGCCGAAACGACCCGGGCCGTTTTCTTATATCGACCCGGCCAAGAGCAATACACTCGGGGTGACCCTGTCTGACATTTAGGCAGGGCTACACCTCGCTACAACAACAACATCTAATCTTTTTTCAACTGTATCTTAGACCGAAAACGAAAATGTAAGCGATTAAAATCGATTTATGAACCCTGCGGGTTAGGGGTTTAGAATATGCCCGTGGTGGAATGCCTGTCACAAGAGGCGACTAAAATCCATTTCTACCACGGTCACGAGGCTGATGAAAGTGGCAATGGGAATAGTAACATAAGTTGGTTCGACAGCTGTGAGAGCATAGACTCAATACCGTACAACTCTGTTTGGTCCGTCACTTCCCTCTTACAGCAGCAATAGCGAAGCTGTTTAATTCCTCGAAACCGAAATGTAAATCCTAACAATTAATTTAATAAAAAACGAAACTGTTTCAAAATTCGGAACCGGTTCCAAACAAGTTTGTACTTTTTTTTATAAAGTGATTACTTCATTTCGCGGACACATATTTTCCTTGATAAGACGGAACCCTGGTTTTGACTTCAGTATAAAAAGACTCTAATGGACACCAATCCACCAGTTTCTGCGACACTTTGGCGACAACCTTCTTGTGGTGCCATCGGCGGAAATTGACAAATATTCAATACTCGCCATTTTTATAACGCAAAGGTCCGAAAATATGTAGACTCCAAAGTGGCCAAAGTTACTCCCTAACTGTTTGGGCTAGCATATTTCGCGGTATTGATAATTTTTTGGCCTGAGCAAATGCTATCTAATTTTTCAGTAAAACAATTGTATGGGACACAAAAACTATGCTTTGGTGGCAAAGGGTCAATACGCTTGTTTATATTTTTTTAAAGGAAAAACTCCTACAAAAACAAATTATTTCAGTAGTCAATTCTACCTTGTTGAATTTGCCTTGCTCATATCTATTTATATGAGTACACACTCCAAATAATGGCAATATTTTCATTCTCGCTCATTGAGTTCAAACAGTAGGTTCGGCGTTAACTAATAAGAGCCCGCCTTAAACAAACGCGTTTAGCGTCAAATAGCTGTCAAAAATCCTCATGTCCATACAATTTGTATGAGCCCAACACAAACAGCGCACAATGGGCTAAAATCAGGAAAAGGCGGTCAAAAAGAATAACTCGAGAAAAAATATATATATCGTAACCAAATTTTGCACCTTGCTTCGTATATACCTAGACTATGTTGTTGCCGAAAATGGGCGAAATCGGTCAATAACCACGCCCACTTTTTATATATAGAAATTTTTTAAAAGACTTTTTTATAATTTGAGTATGCACACTGATAAAAATAATTGTCCTATAATTGAGGAAACGTACTACTTGGCTAAAAAAAAAAATATTTTTCCTATTTTTAAGGAAAAAACTCTGTTTTAGGGACAAATCTACTTAGTTTAAAAGAACATTTCTACTTGCCATAAGTAAATCAATGTACTCATTTCAGTATTAAAGACATTTTTACTAGTTTCAATCAATTTACAAGTTTATTAAGTATAAAACTGTCCTTAAGTTCAAAATAAGTAAATACTTCCTTATGCTGAAGACATTTTTTCCAGTGATATCAAGGCAGTGTTTAACTTAATTTAGGACCATATTTACTTATTTTCGCTGTCGCCGCAAAAAACGTTCTGCCCGCGTAATTTTTAAGGAATTTTATTACATATTAAGTATACAACTACCCTATAAATCAAAAATAAGTCAATATTTCCTAATGTTGGGAGGCAACGTGAGTAAGAGTGGTGAAATTCCATAAACAGAACAAAGGTGTAATTAGACGCTGTCAAGCGTAAGTATTCAATAGCTTCATGGTAGACATCCATTTAAGTACAAGCCCTACTTAAAAGTAAATTTAAGTATAACAACTTCTTTCTTTTAAGGCAGTGCGGCCTTGGTGCAATATTGTTCCCTTCATTTACTTGAATTTGTATGTAGGTTTCCTTACTTTTAGGAAATCATTTTTATCAGTGCAGTTTTATAGGCCATAAAATTTTAAAAAGCTAACTATTACGGTTGATTTTTAATAATTTATTTCCGTTAACATCCTCGTATAGCAGACCATTTTGAATTTTTTTCAACTTTTTCAAAATTTGCAAATTATAAATTTTTTCGTTTAAGATAACTCCTAAACATATTTTGAGGTAGTTTTTTTCGTTTAAAGTGTGCCAACTAATCTAATCTAATGACGCTTAACCGCCTAGGCGATTTTGGCCGTTTCGTATCAAAGCACGCCAGCCATTCCTTTTTAGCGATAACTGACGCCAATTGGAAACGCCAAGGGAGTTCAAGTCATCCTCCACCTGTTGTTTCCATCTCAGTCGAGGTCTCCCCCTTCCTCTGCTGCCGAATTCGGGTGTCGATAGGAAAACTTTCTGTGCTGGTGCTTCTTCGTCCATTCGCATAACATGACCCAGCCAGCGGAGCCTTTGGGCTTTAATCCGCTGAACTATGGTCAGGTCTGCGTAAAGCTCGTACAGCTCATCGTTAAATTTCCATCGATACTCGCCGTTGGCATCACGGGAAGGACCATAAATCTTCCGGAGAACTTTTCTTTGAAATACTCCAAGGGCCATCTCATCTTCTCTTGACAATGTCCATGATTCCGAGCCGTACATCAGGACTGGTATGATGAGAGACTTATAGAGCGTGATCTTTGTTTGTCGAGAGAGGACTTTACTTCTCAATTGCCTACTTAGTCCAAAGTAACACTTGTTGGCAAGGGTGATTCTCCGTTGGACTTCTAGACTGATATTATTTTCGGTGTTATTGCTGGTTCCCAAATAGACGAAGTCTCTCACCGTTTCAAACTTGTAGCTATCAACGGTGACTTGGCTGCCAAGTTGCAGGTGCGCCGATTCTTTCTTTGATGACAGCAGATACTTCGTCTTGTCCTCGTTCACCGCAAGACCCACTTTTTTCGCTTCCTTATCCAACCCAGAGAAAGCAGCGCTTACGGCGCGGCTGTTAAGGCCAATGATACCAATATCATCGGCATACGCCAGCAATTGCACGCTCTTGTAAAAGATGCCAACTGGAGCAGGATAATATCGCGTTTTCAAAATTTGAAATTTACCACACTTTGGGTACTAAACAAAAAATTTAAATAAACCAAAATTCAAAAATCGGCTTAAAGTACACTTTTGTTCAAATCGGATCAAAAATAAAGGCTGTACTGAATTTGGAACAGTAAATTTCAATTATTGACCTTTTTGGACCATTATCTCAGCACATACAAAAAAGCGCATATTTGCACATTAACCGGCACTCGGCGTGACCTCCTTATTGAAAAAAAAAAAATAAAAAATTTCTATAAAAAAAGGGTACATTTTTTTATATCTGCCTTATTTCAAACTAAATCAGTACGATGTCCACTAAAGACTTGAACATAAAATGCTGGTTTATTTTTACACACATATCTGTATTTCGCTATTTGCTAGCTGTATCGACCATGCGAAAAAATTATTGATATACCTGAGTAGTTGTTCTTTATCTAACGAAATACTTAAGCAAAATCAAAAAAATTTTACTCAGTCCTACTTCGATGTTTCTATGTAGATTTCAAAAATGGTATTCATTTGTCCCAATGCCTAAACCGACTTTTGGCCACTTTTTTCAAAATCCAGCCCATTGTGCAGCGCGGCGCCAACGTTGAGCAATTGGAACTTTAAATTTTTGACAGCACGTTACATGGTGAAGTAAGAAATGGTGGAAAGAAGAGATATTGGAGCAATTTTGCGTTTTCAATTGAGTATGTCGCGTGTTGCCTGACGTTGGCGAAAAAAATGCTACGCCGAGTGCTCTTATTTAAGTGAGCTGTTATTATTACACTCAATGTGGGCTTTCTGGCTTTCATGCACAGCTTTCGACATTTCTAAACTTACAAAGCTGTAATAAATGCAAATAATAAACAAGTAAGGAAGTCTAAGTTCGGGTGAACCGAACATTCAATACCCAGCGGTAATTTTTAGAACGGGATAACAATCATTAGGCCCTAGGAGGATTTATCAGATATACACCCAACGATACTGGTATGCGTTGTGCCAAATTTCATCGTTCTATCTTAATCGGTTTAAAAGTTACGACCAGTCAAATTTTCAGAAAATCCACCCTTAAAAGTAGGCGGTGCCACGCCCACTATAAAAAATTTATGGAGAATCATAAGAGGATGACCAGGGCGATTCACCTGTGAAATTATTTCATTTTAGCCATTTCCGTTACCGAATTATGTCAATTTAGGTGATTTTCGAAGTTTTCGATATCGAAAGTGGGAATGGTTGGAGGGCGATTTTATCCAATTTCATCAGATATACTCCCAACGATACTAGTATGCATTGTGTCAAATTTCATCGTTCTACCTTAATCAGTTTAAAAGTTACGACCAGTCAAATTTTCAAAAAATCCACCCTTAAAAGTGGGCGGTGCCACGCCCACTATAAAAAATTTATGGAGAAATCATAAGAGGATCACCAGGGTGATTCACCTATGAAATTATATCATTTTAGCCATTTCAGTTACCGAGATATCTTAATTTGTGTGTTTTTCGAAATTTTCGATATCGAAAGTGGCCATGGTTGGGGGGCGATTTTATCCAATTTCATCACATATACTCCCAACGATACTAGTATGCCTTGTGCCAAATTTCATCGTTAAATCTTAATCAGTTTAAAAGTTACGACCAGTCAAATTTTCAAAAATTCCACCCTTAAACATTTTTTGGAAAAATCATAAGGGGATGGCCGGTTGGATTTACCTATGAAATTACATCATTTTAGCCATTTCAGTTACCGAGATATGTCAATTTGTGTGATTTTCGAAATTTTCGATATCGAAAAAGGGGGCGTGGTTATCATCCGATTTCGCCCATTTTCAATAGCAACCTACCTAGGCCAAAGAGTAACCTGTATATAAAATTTCATGCAAATATCTCAATTTTTACTCAAGTTATCGTGTACACAGACGAACGGGCGGACGGACATGCCTGAATGAAATCGTCTTTTCAAACTAAGAACTTTCATATATGGAACTCTATATCTATCTCGATTATTTTGTGCCGTTACAAACTACCGTTATGTGAACAAAATTAATATAACCTTGTACTAGTACTAGTACGCTGGGTATAAAAATATTAAGGCCTGAGAAAAAGATCAATAGGGACTTTGAGAAGTTTAACCAATTTAGATTAATAATACTATTATTATTAGTAATAATAAGGTTCCGATTTTTATTATTTAATTCATAATGATTACCGTCTCTGATTTCAATAATCAAAAATTCGCAAATAAAAGTTTTTGTTTCAGTGAAAAGTTATTGAAAAAAAAAACAATAATTTTACCGGGTCCTATACCAAAATTGGGGCGTGACCCATGGTATTTATTGCAGAACACCTTTCTGAGTTGAAAGAAATAAAATATCGGCTCTTCGTTGTCGAATTACGCATTACATCTCAAACCCCGTCTTTTTATACCTTTCTCGAACTTTTTGGATGTTATATAATATAATCCCGAAATGTGACCAGATTGTCATTTTAAAATCCTGAAATCCCGAGATTGTCCAAAAGCTTCGGGACTCGAAGACTTAGTATGTAATTGCCATGTCTTATAAGCTAAACAGAGATAAGAAAAATGTCTTAGCTAATTTTAAAGACTTAGACTTGATCTGTTGTTGTCACGGTTGCCGTTTTGGCCGAAACGTACCATTTTTGGTACGAATTTTTTCTCCGGATACGTTGGTACGCAATTTCCAAATTTGGTAAGTTTTTACCATTTCAACTTCAACGCAACTCCAATGATACTGCTACAATTATCAAACCTGCATTTGAATGACTACAACAAAATTATTTAGTCATGATGTTGTATCTCTTTCAAGGCGATGACCCTCGAGAAATGTCAAAATTCTTTTGAACTCTACTGAAATATATGAAAGCTGGCCTAGTGGCAGCCTTGCTTTGCTGGCTTAAAGCGCTTCAAAGCGTCGAATAGCCCAAATCTCTATTTGTCAGCGCTTTACACGCTTCGTTATTTGTCTTGTTGTTTTGTTTGTCTCATCTTGTATTTTTGAAGCTTCTTTTTAGCCATAGAAGCTTTCAAAGAAAAGAAAGGCAAGCCTAGGTAAGCAAGGCAAGGAAACAAGCGTGCATTGGGCCATCACCTTAACTCTTCTTCTTTACTGGCAGTAGAAGTGAAGGGGTCTGGTACGATATGTCGAAAAAAAAAGAAGTCGCAACTAAAAATGTCGAAAAAAAATTTGCCGAAAACACAAAAGTTCGAAAAAAAATGTCTCGAAAAAAATGTCGAATGAAAAAATGTCGAAAAAAAATATATAAGATGTAGAAACAATGTAATGAATGATGTGTAAAATTCGCGCGAATTTAACACATCATTCATTACATTGTTTCTAAATCTTATATATTAATGTTGAGTATTATTTTTCTAGTGTTTTGCAATAGCTCTTGCAAGCAAATATAAACCTGACCTGACCTGGTAAAGTTACAAACACAAACTCTTAAGCTCTTCTCAATATAATTAACAACAACCTCTTAGAAACGAATCTACGGTTTAAAAATGTCTGAAAAATTCGATTTTTGGCGACTTTTATAGCGTAAATATTTGATGTATCGATACATCGATGTTTCTATAAAAATTGTGAAGTTTTGAACGTTTAAACGTTATTTCGGTTTCTCACTTGTCCAAAAACAAAAGTGAATTGGACCAACATCTTTTCCTTGTTCAAAAATATGCCCGTAATTAGAAAAATATACACATATTAGAAAACTTCTAACCAAGTCGAAGCATCGATGTACATATATAGCGAAACAAATGTACATAGACTTCGCATCAAAGACACATCGATTTATTTTTGCAATTGGTGTCTCCAGCATAGTTTAGCTCAATGAGATAACGGTAACTTTCTCGAAATGATCATTACCAAATGGTTAGTGTTAAGCTTTTAATAAGCACAAATCATAAGTCATTTTCAATCGTAATTTTTACATGTGCAGTTTGTAACCCGAAAATGTCTGAGAATATTACTGTTGTTACCTCTAACAAGGGGAAAAGTTGAATAGGCTTTGTATTGGAAAATGGTTGAAAAGTTCTTGATAAGAGGTAAGGAAGTGATAAATAATTGTATACTGTCATAAAACACGTTGTTAAACCCAAATTTCCGAGGTTTTACATTAAGCATCCAAATTTCGAACTATTTCGGTCATTTGCATTTTTTCAACATTTTTTTTTTCGATCAAAAATCTCTTCGGTATAGTAAAATTTTTGGAAATTCGGTCTTGGAAATTCGACATTTTTTTTCGACATATCGTACGAGACCCGAAGTGAAGTGGTACCACTTGGGAAAGGGCGAAAAAAATAGCGACCCCTAAGGGTTGGCAAATTTTCTTATATTTGAATCGGCATATGTACATATATTAAAACCCGTTTCTGTGTTAAATTATGACAGCAGATGAACTGCCTAAAATTGTTTTAATAAATGTTATATTCTTTGGCTAGCAAATTATTTTGGTACTTTTTTTTCGGTTTGGTATGAATTTTGGTACGCAAAATTTTAGGCACACGGCAACCGTGATTGTTGTTGTGGCTGTAACGACAAAAACCCTCTCCATATGTTATGGGGAATGTTGTCGATAGTGACAGTCCTTGCGAACGATTTTGTGTGACCAGTGTAACCTGCTAAGGAAGAAGATTATTGCTAACGAGAGATGAGAGGCGTCAAATCCATAGATCTTCCATCCAGTCGCACGTCATTACTTTTTTTTTATTTTAGTCGCCTCTTAGAAAGGCATATCTTTCTCGGGCGAATGCTAAACCCTTATCTGATCTCAACAATGACAATGATAATAAAAATAAAAAATATATTTTTTTCAAATTCATATTTAATGTAAATGTTGCATGATTTGTATATTTCACACATACAACCTTTCAAACTACATTAAACATAGCGCAAAACCACTTTTGAAAAAAGTAAATTTTTTTTTTATTGTTTATTACAAAGGCCTAGGGCCTTTTTCTCTGTGGCGACCCCATAACCCATACCAACGATATGTCTCTTGACGTTAGAGTACGAAATTTTTGTGTCAATCATCCAAAAAGAATGTTCCCAGAAAGTTGGAATAAAATAAAAACTTAAAAAACTTAACTGATTCTTATAAGTTCTTGCATAAATTACATATGGCAGCAAATAGTTGACAAATAGTTTTGAATTCTAATTAAAATGTGATTGCTAGACGAAACGTCAAGAGACACATCGTTCATGTGGGTTATAGTTCGCCATAGAGAATGAGCCGGTTTAACAGTAAGAAAAACGCAAAAACAGATTTTTAAGCCAAAAAACAAAAAAAGAAATTTCGAAAGGGTTAAAGAAAATGTTTCATTATATACATACTTACCAGTGTTTCCATGGACAATTTTTTTTTTCGTACCAAAAAGAGTACCAAAATGCTTTTAGGTTAGGTTGAAGTGGCTGCCGCAAAGGCACACCTAGGCCAGTATTAAAAGGCCCGTTGTGATACCATCAACACTAGGAAAGTCAGTCCCGGGACCCAGCCATATGGAAAATCCCAGTGCTATTGGGACTCTCCACATAGCAGAATCCCGGGGCTGACACTCCTAAAACCGACACCGTTACACCTCCTCGAACCATTTAGATGACTTGATGAAAGCCATCAAGTCCTTTATGTCCAGCTCCGCTACCTGGCGTAGGCTATCCAGGAAGGGAACTCCGAAAAAGCGCCTTCTCGCGCCGCTTAAAGCCGGGCAGTTGCAGATGAGATGCTCCACCGTTTCCTCCTCATCATCTTTGCAACTCCTACAGCATCGTCGCCTTCCAATAAGGCAGTGCCCGGTTAAAACCCCTATTAATATAGATATATCCCTTCTTCTTAGGGTGTAAATATATTTAGATCTTTTAATATCCCATTTTGGCCAGGATTGTTTGGATACTCGGCACCCTGGCGATAAAAGCCATCTTTCATTGGCTTGTCGGAGTGTATGCTCCTTCAAATGCTTTTAAAAGTACCAAAATATTGTTTTCTGGTAATACAAGACAAACGGTTTTTTTAATTTTATTTATTCATTCTCAATAGGGAACCAAGAGGCTTTAAACATAAATTTACATCACTATTTGTACCTACTACAAATGGGCGTTCATATAACATACGAATCATTTATCCGTACCATAATTTATGGATCTCATTTTTAATTAGTTCTTAACAAACCATAATATTATTGATTGTTTCAATACCTAGCTTATTTCTTGGCTTAGTTTTGATAAGATTAACTGATGAAACTTTCTTTCTGCACCTGCAAGCTATGTGGCTAAGTTAGTAAATTGAATAAAAAATTGTTCAATTCTGGGAACATTAGCTAGCCCAGTCCATTTTTCAAGCTCTCTACATTTTGCCAAAAGGAATTAATATCCGAATTGCTTTTCAAATTATGGTCACTCAACTTAAGTAAGGTCCACTGGGTAATGATTTTATCATTATCATCTTAAGTTTTGAAATTTTAAAATATAGACATTTGAAACAACAATAATTTCCAAATATTTGCATACAGCTTATATTTACCTCCAGAAAGAAAACCTCAAAACTTCTCATCGATACCAATGGGTAGCTACCCCACTATTTTCCAACCGGAAATCCATGCAATAGAAATCTGTGGCAGAGAATGCCTCCGAAGAGTACTATCCTCTAAGCGAATTTACATTATGTCGGACAGTCAGGCCGCCCTACGTGCCTTGCAGTCGTACACAATAACTTCGAAGCTTGTTTATGAGCCGGGGGGCCAAAAACAAAGTGTTGTTAGGTTGGGTCCCAGGGCATGAAGGACATGACGGCAACGAAAAAGCGGACCAGCTTGCAAAACAAAGTGCTCTAACAGCATTTTATGGTCCGGAACCCTTCTGTGGGCTCACCAAGGCTCACGTAAAGGAGACCATAAGCAACTGGGAAGACAAACAGTTTAGGCAGCATTGGATTAGCAGCCTAGGACAGAGGCAAGCCAAACTCTTTATAGAACCATCGCAAAGATCATCGGCCAGGCCCATAAATCTAAGAAGGGTGGATCTAAAAACCCTCACTGGGTATTATACGGGACATTGCGTAGACTACCTGAGTAAATTGAATCTGTCAGATACAAATATTTGTCGGTTTTGCGAACTGGACGATGAAACGCCGGTTCGCATACTCTGCGAATGCATTGCGTTAGGCAAGAAAGAGAGTTTGCTACCTAGGTGTTGTCACTCTCAATCCGCTCGTGATATGGAATAAAAAACCTGAGGAGGTGCTCAAATTTATAAAGAGCCT
Source organism: Campiglossa producta (assembly GCA_964058755.1). NCBI lineage: Eukaryota > Metazoa > Arthropoda > Insecta > Diptera > Tephritidae > Campiglossa > Campiglossa producta. Next base: position 77,924,942 of record CAXKVI010000003.1, on the reverse strand, counting down.
CCGCATACAGCAATAAGCTGATAGGTCACACAATAGATCGTACTAATGGTCGCGGTGTAATAAGGCCTTATTATAATAATAATAATAATTCTCATCGATCTTGTAATATATTGTTCCAGCGCGATTAAGTTCTGCAGCGTGTATTATTTTCTCCAACATCAAATTAGAGAAGTCGCACGATAGGGGGTCGCCTGTTTGAAACCTCGGCTCGGAGAGGTCCTTCCCGATTCTGACGGAGCTGGTGGTTTGCATAGCCGTATAAGTTTTGCGGGGAAACCAAAATCAGACATAGCGGCATATAGGTAACTCGTTTCGTGTTGTCGAAGGCGGATTTAAAATCAACAAAGAGATGTTTTTTTTCCAAGATTTGGCGCATTGTAAAAATCTGGTTGATGGTAAATTTACAAGGTCTGAAGCCACACTTATAAGCTCCAACCAGTCGGTTTACGTCAGGCTTCAGTGTTTCGCACAATACTCTTGATAGAACCTTAAATGCGATACTAAAAACGCTGATTCCACGATATTTGGCGCAGATTGCGGGATCGCCGTTCTTGTGGATTGGGCAGAGAATACTTAGATTTCAATCTTCAGGCGTGCACTCATCTGATCATATTCTGACAAGAGCTGGTGCATGTACCTTACCAGCTCCTCGCCGCCGCATTTGAATAGCTCAGCGGGCAGGCCATCAGCGCCCGCGGCTTTATTGTTTTTAACCGTGATATAGCTGTTCGAACCTCGTTATAGTCGGGTTGTGGAACTTCAATTCCATCGTCTTCGATTGGGGCGTCGGGCTCGCCTTTTCTCTGAATTGTTGCTCTGTTCCTCCGTTTAAAAGGGCAGAGAAGCGATCCCTCCATAACCTTAGTAATCTCTGAACATCTGTCACCAGGTCGCCGTTGGCATTTTTACAGTAGTTTGCCCCGGTATTGAAATCTTTTGTCATTCGTTCTTTTTTTTGATAAAATTTTCGGGCGTTGCTTCTGCTGGCTAGCATTTCAAGCTCTTCGATTTCACGCTTTTCCACTTCCCTTTTCTTCGCCCGGAAAAGCCGTCCCGCTTCTCTAGTAGTGTTCACAAACGCTCCTCGTTGCATTCGTTTAACGTTGCTTATAGGCGAAGTCCTTTTCTTTCACTGCGTCTCTGCACTCTCTATCATCTTACCAGCTGTTTTTTTTGCACTTGCCGGAATCCAATTCGGCTGCGGTACGAAGTACTCCGGAGATATGTTGAGTTGTGCTCTCAGAGCAGCTGTGAAAAAATCATTGGCTGCCTGTTGTGAGTGCAGTTTTTTGACGTCCAGCTTTCCTTTCGTTTTTTGTGGCGCCTCTTTTGTTGTACTTAGGCGGGTACGGATCTTGGCTGCTACCAAGTAGTGATCGGAGGTGATGTTCGGACCAAGCATCCTACGTACGTCCATAACGCTGGAAGCATGCCGTCCGTCTGTCACAAAGTAATCGATCTGGTTGCGTGTTTTCGGATCTGGCGATAGCCATGTTGCTTGATGGATCTTTTTATGCTTGAACCTGATGCTGGATATATACATCTTTTCCAAGTCGTCCTTATCCTCGGTCGGTGCGTGCACGCAGATAAACGATATGGTGAAAAATCGTAGTTTTATTCGGATTGTGGCGAGACGCTCATTCACGGCTGTGAACGACACTACCTGTTTCACAAGTCTCTTTCTTACCACAAGTCGACGCCTTATATTGCGAGCCGCTTGATCTAAGACAGACGACCGCTTGTAGGCGCACGTCATGATGACAGACGCTGCTGTTGAAATCCCCTGACAAGCCCTTAAACCGATTATGTCGGGGTGGCCTTGTCAGGTTCTCGCTTTCTCACATCAGTTCACCACCGAACGGATGTTCAGTGGCTCTCCAGAGGATACGACGTGGACGTAGGGAGCTGCTTGGACCGCACATAGAAGAATCGCTCTGGCCATTCCCAGTTGAATGGTGGTCAGAAGCTTTTCCCACTTGCGTGGAGTTTTACACACAATCCCATCCTTCGGATATATTACTGAGATGCAAAATAAATTTCTTCAGACACAAAATTTTAGTGTTAGTTTTCGTATGACACGTCGATATATCGCCGGTTCCAAAGTAAACAGAAGTATTTCAAAATTTAAATTGTTTTTGAAACGGCATTCAAAATTTCATTTTTACAATGGAGTTCTATGAAAAAGTAAATGTTTGAAATGCTGTTTTCCCAAAAATTTTAAAAAGTAAATACATCTGTTTACTTTGGAACCGGCGATATGTTAGTCAAAGAAGGGGTTTACACAAAGTGGCGATATTTTACTACTACATACATAAGTCAAGGGGGTTTTCACGACCACCCTGATCAAGTTTCAAAATTGAAGAATCGGATAATTTGTATACATATAACATATCACCTTAAGGGAGAATCTGAGGGATACACCAGAGGTGAGGATCAGGGGAAAGCTCAAACATAGTACATACGAAACATTAAAGATCGGCAAGCACCGCCTTTTGAAATCGCAAGCATTGAAGGAAGTGCGGACTTCAGCTTACAGCAGTAGGAATGGCGCAGCTTTGAAACATTGCAGAAGGGTGATTCCAGAAGCGGAACAGTTAATACGGGTGGCCCATTCAACGCAATGTAAAAATTCTGCCGAACCGCCGTATTTGCCGCTAGGGCAGTTAATTTGATTGGTGCATTGTGTCAGGGTCCCTTCCTTTGAAGTATGAATTCAGATCCAACTTTTGTAGCGATAAATTGTATTTGTGTTCACAGAAAAAATAAAATATTGTGATAAATAAATTTTAAAATGTTTGTATGACAGGTCGAATTGTTCAAAGGCTCGAAATTTGTGAGCGAGCATTTGAGCAGTTGAGCAACGAACAAGTTTCGAGCGAGTATCGAGCTACTCTCGGACTGCTCGACTTTTTTTCAAAATATTTTTTCATACTCTTAAAGTTGAAGCTTTAAAGCTTCCAAAATGGTAAGCCATGTGCGATTATCTTAATTCTTAACTATTAAAATAATTACAGCCATTTAAAATTTACTAGATTTTATACATGTTACTGTGTATGTGTGTGCAATAGTACAAAACTCAGTCATTTTTAAATGGCTGTAAATATTTTAATAGTTAGGATAATCGCAAGTGGGCTTTTTTTCTCCTTACAAAAGGAAATAAAGCCCACGAGTGTCGTTTTCCTTTCCTTAGGTTAGGTCCAAGTAGCCGCCGCAGAGGCACACCTAGGCCAGTATTAAAAGGCCCGTTGTGATACCACCCACACTAGGAAAGTCAGTTCCGGGACCCTGCCATAAATCCCTGTATTATCGGGATTCTCCACATAGCAGATATAATGATAAGCTGTATGAGCTTTACGCAGACGTGGACATAGTTCAGCGAATTAAAACCCAGCGGCTCCGCTGGCTAGGACACGTGGGGCGAATGAACGAAGACGCTCCGGCCCAGAAGGTATTTTTATCGGCACCCGCCAGTGGAAGTAGAGGAAGAAGGAGACCACCACTTCGATGGCAGGACCAAGTAGAGGCAGACCTGCGAGCACGCGGTGTCTCTAATTGGCGCCAGTTGGCTCAACAAAGAACCGACTGGCGTAACATTGTGGACGGCCAAAATCGCCTAGGCGGTTAAAGGCTATTTTAAGTAAGTAAGTAAGTTTAAGTAAGTTGCAGATGAGGTGCTCCACCGTTTCCTCCTCCTCGTCATCTTTGCAACTCCTACAGCATCGTCGGTAAGGCACACCTAGCCTTTCTGCGTGCCTACCAATAAGGCAATGCCCAATTAATACGCCTATTAATATGGAGACTTCTCTTCTCCTTAGGGCATAAATGTGTCTTAATCTTTTATGATCCCATTTCGGCCAGGTTTCTCTGGATATACGGCAACCTTGGCTTGGCGGAGTGTGTACTCTTTCAGCATTAGCTTGCACGTGGCAAACGGCATACCTAAGCGCTCTTTATCCCGAAGAACCTGCTTGGTCGCGCCCTTACTCGCAAGTTCGTCTGACCTACAATTTCCCCTGAATGTCCCTATGTCCCGGGACCCATGTGAGGTTCACGTGGTTCTGTTGGGCCATCTCTTGTAGAGATCGACGACAGCTAAGCGTCAGTTCAGAGTTGAACGAGTAAGAGCCAAGGGATTTGATGGCCGTTTGGCTGTCGCTAAGAATAAAAATATCCTGTCCGATAGTGTGTCGGCCTATCCAAGCCGCGGCGTCCATGATTGCTGAAACTTCAGCCTGGAAGACACTGCAGTGATCAGGTAGTCTGAAGGAGTGCTCAAGGTTCAGATCCTTTGAACAAACCACTCTTCCAACTCTACCGTTTAACTTCGAGCCATCGGTATAAATGGAAGTGCCGCCATGAGTGTCGTAGGATCCCAAAAAATTTCCAAATAGACGAAGTCCCTCACAGTTTCGAATTTGTAACTATCAACGGTGATTTGGCTGCCAAGGTGCGCCGATTATTTCCTTGATGACAGCAAATATTTCGCCTTGTCCTCGTTGACCGCAAGACCTACTTATTCCGCTTCCTTATCCAGTCGTCCAGAGAAGGCAGCACTTACGGCGCGGTTGTTAAGGCCAATGATATCAATATCATCGCCATACGCCAGCAATTGCACGCTCTTGTAAAATATTGTACGAGGTGATAATACAAAATGAAAATTTAGAATATAAAGTTTAAAATTGGAATAAAATCTATTGAACACCATTATTCTAAATAAGTGGAGGTTATCTTTTGCAAAGAGAATTAATTTCAGTGACGTTAGTTCGCTAAATATTTTGCCGTTGTTTCGCTTTTGGCATCCGTATTAACGTTACTGACATTAATTCGCTTTTAGGGTGCAAATTAGCGGCACTGACGTTAATTCCAGTGACGTTAGTTCGCCACCGAAACTGTACACATTTTTTACGTTTGCTATGCTTTCACTAAATTGTTTACATACTACATCCTCTCTCCTAAGTACTAAAGGATAGAAATTTGCATAATTTTTTATTTACTATAGAAACAAATACCGCGTGGTTGGCTTTGAAGTTGAAACAGCTTCAGTTAACTATAAAGAAATGAAATTTGAAGGAGACTCCTGTAATTTTCCAGACAATGCGAGGCCACAATTGGTGATGCAAGATATGTTTGAAATTATTTATCTATATTACAATGAAACTTATATTAGGTGAAATCAAATTCAAATACGCAACTTTATTTCACATATTCTGTCGAATGGAAGGAATCTAAAGTAAGTTGGGCGTCCCGATGGGATATTTACCTGGGCATGAACGACGTGCAAATTCATTGGTTTAGTATTATCAATTCACTTGTGGTCTTATTTTTCCTCTCCGGTAAGTTACTATAACTTTTTATAAAATTATGCTACATACATATACTCTGCACCTCATTTCGAGAATTCAAACACACATTCATCGAAAGAAAATAAGAAAGAAGTAATTGTTTAACACCGGTAGAGTAAAGATAATAATAGAATAAGGAAGGCTTCTATTTCTGTTTAAAAAAATATTTGAAATCAATATTTTTTCCTAGCACATATTTACAAACTTTTACCCCCATATTCATAAAAAATAAAATAGCTTTAAAATGACATTTTCATACAAATTTTGAATTATAAGAGCACAATAAACCTTTTATATTTTTTATGAATAAGGGGGTATATTTATAATGCCAAATGGGAAGTAGTTTTATTCGTAAAATATATTTATTTATGTATATGAGACATTCCATATGAAAACGTCTAATTCAAAATGCTGCCTAGTCTCGGATTTCGCTCAAACTTTGAGGGACACTTCTTCAGGGTCCTAAAGGATCAAATTTACACACCTTTGATTTTTATAAACACTGGTTTCGGACTAGTCGAAATTCAAAGTTTGAAAAGAGTCATTTTAAGGCTTACCCTAGTATAGCCGTAAAAATGTTTTTATTAGAGATATTCTTACATTTGATAGAGCGTTTTAAGGGTAAAAGAGAGTAGTTTGTTTAAAAGTAAATAATAAATCATATAACGAGTACCTGGTATTAAAAACCTGGTACTGAAAATACGTAATTTATATCCTTTTTTAAATTTTAGTTGGCTCTGACGTCTTTACTGTTTTAAGTAGTCACTCAATTCTTTTTTCAGAAATTGAGGATGCATATCCTAGAAGAAATTAACCCATCCATCGGCCAAGAAAACTCACTCCTTATAGATAAATTCTTCTCTAGAAATTTGTAAGTTTTCAAAAATCGTGTTTTTCTAAAACGGACATGTTTCTCAATTTTTTTTATTAATTTTGCGAAATAAGCGCCAAAATAAACATGTTTTTCGATAAGAAAGGTAAGTATACTAATAGCTCTACAATAATTTACAAGAATATGTTTAAAAATTTAATTTTATTCAAAATTGTTTAGCGGTGCGATAGCGGTTCGACTGCGTTTTGTTGTAGGAAGACAAATCGGAATGTACAAAGCAATTGACATTTCACTTTCGCGATACAGAGTGTACGCGATTCGAGAGGGAAAAAATGAATGCGAAAAGGGAAAAAACAAATCCGAAAATGTCAATTTCCGTTGCGATAGTTGAGTTACAGAGTGTCGCTAAGGCAAATGCGAAAAAATTTTCTTTCGCATCGCAATACAGAGTGACCCCCCAGGTTAGGTTAGGTTAGGTTAAAAGGGCAGGACAGAGTACACCGACCCCGTCCAACACTTAGGCCAGAAAAAAATAGGCCCATTGTGATACCCCACACGGTCACTACACCACCCCCATGTCCGAAAAACCCAAGCTCACACTCCAGGCAGAGGAACAAACCAGTTCGTGGAATCAATAAATTTGGCTAACGCCTTAATTTCCATTTTTGATACCTCGGCGAGGTCGTCGAGGAACGGTTGGCCGAGTATAGCCAAACGTCTTCTACTAAGTGCGGGGCATTGACACAGCAGATGCTGAACGCTCTCTTCCTCCTCAATACATCTGCAGCTGCGACAGTAGTCGTGAGATGTGACGCCCATCCTAGCACCATGCGTGCCTATTAGACAGTGTCCTGTTAAGACCCTTACCAAAGAGGAAATGCCCGATTTATTAAGGGTCAGCAGGCAATTAGTACGCCCTTTATTATAAGAAGGCCAAGTTGACCTGGATATCTCGCACGTCGAGAGACCTGACCAGAGCGTATTTGCTCTTTGTATGGTATTTGTGCTCGCACGAAGTTTGAAAGAGGCCATGGGAATTCCTACCAAATCATTTCCTGGAAGGAGATGAGTGGTGGTACCCTTCCTGGCCAGCTCATCCGCTTTGCAGTTGCCTTCAATATGACCAGGTACCCAAATAAGGCAGATACCGAAGTGTTGAGCCATCTCGTTAAGAGATCTGCGGCATTCAGTTAGCGACTTTGTGTTGTCGACACATGAGTTCAGTGCCTTTAGCGCGGCCTGATTGTCTGAGAAAATATATATTCTTTTGCCGTTTCGGGGCGTAGACACCAGACTTTTAACTGCACCGTGTATAGCCAGCATTTCTGCTTGGTACACGCTGCAGTGATCGGGAAGACGAAAAGAGATCTCTAGTCCCAGATCCGGTGAAAAGATACCTCCTCCCACCTTCCCATCAAGCCTAGAGCCATCAGTGAATATGTTAATGGCGTTCCGGACAGTATGTGGTCTGTTATCCCATTCTTGTCTTGTTGGTATTTTCACCTCGTAATTCCTGACAAACACGTTATTTGGCGTGCAATAGTCAGTGTGTGATGGTATGTTAACAGGAGCGTGAGAGCCTAAGATTGTGGCGTGTCCACTTGTTCCGTGCATCCAAACGCCTGTTTCCCTTATTCGCAGAGCCGTGATCACAGCTACCTCCTTTGCCACCAGATCGAGTGGTGGAAGATGCAGCATGGCATTTAGTGCTTCTGTTGGGGTGGACCCGAGGGCCCCGGTTATGCAAAGCTCCGAACTCCTTTGAACTTTTTGTAGTTGCTTAAGGTACGTGTTCTTAGTTAGTGCCGGCCACCAAACCAGCACTCCGTACAGTAGAATTGGGCGAACAATGGCTGTATATATCCAGTATATTACTTTGGGAGAAAACCCCCACGATATACCAATTGCTCTCTTACAGGTAAACAACGCGCACGTAGCTTTTTTGACTCGTTCCGCTATGTTGTCGCTCCAAAGAAGTTTTCTGTCCAGAATAACTCCTAAGTATTTGACTTTGTCACTAAGTGTCAAAGTCGTGTTCCCAATTGTTGGAGGTGAAAGGTTCGGTATTTTGTACCTTCTAGTGAAGAGGACCAGTTCGGTTTTCTCGGGATTAACTTCTAAACCCGAAGAATTCGCCCAGTCGCATACTTTCGACAGAGCTGTCTCCATTAAATTGCAAAGAGTTTGAGGGAATTTTCCTCGCATGATAACGCAGATATCATCAGCGTACGCAATTACTTGGTAGCCTTCGGCTTCCATAAGACGTAGGAGTTGATTTACAGTAACCAACCAAAGTAGCGGAGAGAGAACACCTCCTTGTGGGGTACCCCTGTTAACAGGTCTGCGAATCGAAATTCCACCTAACTCTGTTGTAATCCTTCTGCTAACAAGCAGTTTGCGGATAAATTCAACGAGGCAGGTGTCGACCCGCAGCTCCGTCAACGCCGAGGTAATAGCTTCCGGTAGAACGTTATTGAAGGCACCTGCTATATCAAGGAAAGCCACCAGTGTGTATTCCCTAATGTCAAGTGACTTTTCTATAGTGGATACCAGGGAGTGCAGGGCAGTATCGGTAGATCTGCCCTTGCTATAGGCGTGTTGGGCCCGCGAAAGATGAGTTGCGTCTATCGATCTTCTAACATAGTCCTCCAAGAGACTTTCCAGAGTCTTAAGAAGAAAAGAAGATAGGCTTATGGGCCTAAAATCATTAGGTTTAGAATGGGAGGGTTTCCCGGATTTAGGTATAAAAACGACCTTAACCTCTCTCCATGATGCAGGTACGTAGTTGAGCCTGAGGCAGCTTACAAACATAGTTATCAGCCAAGGCTTAATAATCTCGGATGTTTGTTGTAGCTGGGCCGGGAATATTCCATCCGGACCAGGCGACTTAAACGGCTTGAGCCTGCATAAGGCCCAGTCCAGCTTTTTCTCATCGGTAATTTCCTGTATTAGCTGATCAGAGAGAGTTTCTCCACAAATCGATGTAGTAGACATGTCTATGCATGTCGGAAAGTGCGTATCCAGAAGCAGGTTCATGGTATCCGTACTTGAATCGGTCCAATTCCCATCCGGCTTTTGCACGTAGCTCAGCGTTGCTGGCGATTTAGAGAGCACCCTCCTAAGGCGCGACGCTGCGGATGTTGATTCGATATCACTGCAGAAGTTCATCCAAGAGACCCGTTTGGCCTTGCGGATTTCCCTTTTGTAGTTACTTAGCTTAGTTTTGTGAAGTGCCCAGGATGCTTCGCAGCCATCCCGTTTGGCTTTGTTAAAAGCTGCCCTACATGTCCTTCTGAGATTATCTAGAGCGGACGACCACCCCGGTGGTTTATGTGTTTCAGCTATCTTTCTAGGCGGGCACGCTTTATCTAAAGCGAGCTTGCATTGTTCATTGAAGGAGCTGACGAGATCGTCTAACTCTTTATCGTTTCTAGGTGTTACCAGCTTATTTGACAAGTTTTTGCGAATAAGCTTTTGGTAGTAACCCCAATTTGCTTTCCTAATATTCTGTATGTATTTCGGACTTGTGTGTGAATCTGCTAAGGAGAAACTAATGTACTTATGGTCTGAGAAGGAGTGCTCTTTAGAGACCCTCCATGATTCAACGAGGTCACTGTAGGATTCGGTGACCAACGTAATGTCGAGGACTTCCTCGCGGTTTTTTGTTACGAAAGTGGGGTCGTTTCCCCTGTTGCATATACTAAGATTAGAGCCTAGTAAGTAATTAAAAAGTGACTCACCTCGCTCATTTGTGTCAGTGCTGCCCCACTGATTGTGATGGGCATTTGCGTCGCCGCCTAGCACGATAATGTCGTCACGCGGTTTGGTGGAACTCACGAGCTCTTGAAAGATCCTTGATGGTAATGGACCTTGGTGATCGTGGGCCAGATAGAAGGACGCAAACCTGCACCCCCTACCCAACCCCTCGACGCTAATCGCTGTCAAGTCTCCGTCACTGTATTGGGGTAAAAGAAGAGCGTTAATATTTGCTTTGGCTAGAATACACGTTCGAGGCTTACCTTTTTCTGTAGCGCTGTAGAGCTTGTATGTAGGGGTCCTCAAGCCACAGATCCTATCACCAGTGATCCATGGCTCTTGGACCAGAACAATGTCTACTTCACCTTTTGAGAGCTGCAGCAGAAGTGCAGCCGAAGCTGCTTTGCTATGATGAAGGTTAATTTGGAGGACCCTCATCATGCTTTTTGCCGCTCTCCTCCGTGAGCGTCGAGTCCGCATCGTCCTCGCTCAGAAGCTGACTCTCGGAGTAAAGCCTCCTGAGAGTCACGCTACCGTCCGAGCCACACGAGGCGTAGCCGCTCCGTTTTTCTGACGCAACTGACCCATTGTCGTCCACGTCCATTTCATTGTCGCTGGGGGAGGGGTCCACCTCAGCAAGAGATGCAGAACTGGCAACAGCTTCAGCATCGGCCTTATAGACTTTGAGTACAGCCTTTCTGTACCCATACCGTACTGTGTAATTGCACCGGGCCAGAGCCTCGATACTTGCCTCATCGAGTAGCAGTACTATCTGCATCGTTGCCTTGTCGGTCTTGTCAACATTGACCACCCTCCAGTTCTGTGTGGGTAGCTCCGGGTTGTATTCTTTCAGAACGTCAAGAATTTCGGCTGGTTCCGAGGGAGTCGCTGGAACCCAGGATCTAGCCCTTGGGCGTTGCGGGATATCGACCGCGTCCACTACCCTCAGGCGCGCGCCAGGATAGACCTCTCCTATGCGCTCAATTCCGATCCTGTATAGGTCCACGGATCTACTGTCATCGCAGGCAATGAGTTTTACATTGCCTTGATACCACCCGGCGTCGGTGTAGTTGGGTGGCGGTCCAGGGTTATCCCTTTTCACCTGGACTGAAACCTTGGCGAGCGCGGCCTCGATCCACTTCCACTGTTGTTTGGGGATCCTGCCGTCAACGTTGCTCTCATCGATGATACCAATGATCTTGCGATCCTTGGCTATGTCAGCGAAAGACCTTGTCCAGCCTCCTTGTGTTTTGGCCCTTTTCGGTGCCGTAGGGGTAGTCTCCTCTACTGAGCGATTGCGCTTAGAGGACTCCCCCTTGTTTGCGCCATACAGCTCCACCCTGAAATCAGGGACTATACGCCAAGCCCACGCAAGGTCTCGCTGTATCTTCGCCCAGGCCTCCGCAGAAACATCTTCCTCCCTTGACGGTGAGGTCGCATTCCTGTAAAGGATCCTGGCCGCAGACCGCTTGTCTTGGTGGCTGGCCTTTATGGGTTGCCTGTCCTTGGCCCCAGCGCTAGTGCCTCCAGCACCCTTGGAGCCCCCAGCCAAGGACTCACCAGACGCTGAACGCTGACTGGCAAACCCGCTGGTAGAGGCTACAGGGTTGGAGACACCTGCATTGCTGGCCTCCCGAGCGCCACCTCTAGAAGAGGCGCCGCTCACTGGACTGCACGGACCGGTTTTGCACTCGGCCCTATTTTGTCTTGGGACGTCCTTGGCCCCAACGCAAGTACCTCCTGCACCCTTGGAGCCCCCAGCCAAGGACTCACCAGATGCTGTACGCTGTCTGGCAAGACCGCTGGTAGAGGCTACAGGGTTGGAGATACCTGCTATGCTGGCCTCCCGATCGACACCTCTAGAAGAGGCGCCGCTCACCGGACTACTCGGACCGGTTTTGCACTCGGCCCTATTTTGTCTAGCTGCCGCAGCAGCATTGAATCGCTGGGGTGTCCTATCAGCTTTTTTATTTTGGTTCGGGCCCGGTTTGACCGTGACCGTCTTAGCGGAGCGAGCTCCTGTTGGCTTCTTTACCTGAGAGCCAGACTCCTTGTTTTTGTTTTTCGTATTTTGCTCCATATTTCGTACCCACGAGTGGCGGAGAGGGGGATGGTCCACCCGGGCAGAGATCCGCATTACCCGGGTAAGGCTAAATAGAATCGGAGGTCGCCCGGTATCCGAAGCACTCCGTTCGCGACTGGGCTATTTGAGGGCCCCCAGCCAGGTTGATCATCGGCACGGGTCGTATGACACCTTGATCCAGCCCTTACAGAGAAAGGAAGTGAGGAGGGGATTGGGGGGGGGGGGGGGGGGCTGTGATAGAGGCTGAAGAAGAAACAGCGGTAGGAGATCAGGTTAGACTAGGGGGGGGGAGAGGTCGCCGCTCGAATTAGCCGCCGAAGCGTTACCAGGTGTCACCACGAGGAGGCTCCACCCCCGCTTGGAGGAGGAGGGTGCATGCACCTACGGGTCGACGATTTGAGGTGGCGCTGGTATGTGCAAGGCGCAAACACCCCCATCAAAGACCCCCCAGGTACTCGCTATATGATTTATTATTTACTTTTAAACCTTACCTTTAAAACACCCTATCGAATGTAAGAATATCTCTAATAGGAACATTTTTACAGCTATACTAGGGTAAGCCCAAAATTTACTATTTTCAAACTTTGAATTTCGACCAGTCCGAAACCAGTGGTTATAAAAATTAAAGGTATGTAAATTTGATCCTTAAGGGGCCTAAAGAAGGGTCCCACAAAGTTGGAGCGAAATCTGAGACTATTGAGAGATGATTTTTGCTTATATTAGACGTTTTCATATGGATTGACTCATATGTTTGGAGTCATTTTCTTTGAAAATATAAATAAGTGTTAAAACCTTGTGCAAAATTCGAGAAATTTTCACCAAAATTATAAAACCTTCGCGTAGAATTTTTAGATTTAATCTTGCACAGAATTTTTAGGTTTTTTTTAGTACGCACTTTCGTAGGTCGTTGAATTTTACTATTATAAGATACTCATCCTAAGCTGTTAAACATTTGCCTGATCCTTGGCGGTTTTTTTAGCTGTCATTTTGTTTTTTTCCATACGAAATTTTAAAGTAAAAAAAATATTGTATGGAAAAAAAGTAAGGGGTCATAATTTATGTATAAGTTCGAAAAAAAATAAATTGGTATGGAAGAAAATGCAGAGGACAGCTAGAAAAAAAATTGTCGTATTACATATGTATAAGGGTGATTCAAAATAAATGTCGTCTTGGTCTTACTCCCTAAAAAGTTAGGTATTGATGAGAAAATAAAAAACTAATGGCGGCGATATACCAACAGGTTATCATAACCTCTAACGAGATTTTTAGCCGAGCTTCTCTTTCCAACTTGTGGTGTGTTGCTTTTGAGTTTTTCCTACAAGTTGGCGGGACCTACAGTTTTTTGCCGACTCCGAACGGCACTTGCAAAGCAAATGAATTTTTTGCTGAGAAGCTTCTCATTGCAGAAATACACCCAGAGAGTTTGCCAAACTACTGCCGAGGGGCGACCCCGTTTAGAAAAATTATTTTTCTAAATAATTTTTGATGTTACTTTTGCCGGGCATCGAACCGCCACGACTTGGTGTAGAAGGCCGAACACTTAACCGCTACACCACGGCGGCCGCCTTAACCTAAAGTTTCAGGAGGTAAGACCGAAAAAAAAAATTGTTTTTAAATTTGAATCACCCTATAATATGAATATGTATGTATTAAGATTACTATCTATGTATATCTATATCTATACTGCTATATACTTCTATATCCTTATATATATTTATATACTTATATATATACTTATATACTAATATATAATTTGAAAGCCGTTATATTTCGGACCGCAAAGCTCATAAATGAGTGGACCGAATTAAATGAAATTTTACACGCAGTTTGTGCTGCATGAGTCGTGCGTATATTTTTTATTGCTCTTGCACCCAGAAATAAGAATATGAACATAAAAAAGTTTTTGATTTGGTTTTGTTCGAAAAAAATGAGAAAAACGAAAAACATGAAAATTAATCAAAATTTGTCAGATTTGATTTATTCTGGTATAGTAAAAATCAATTTAAGATTTATTCTTATAAATTTAGTTTTAGAATACAGTTTAAATGTTTAAAAATGCTTTTTCCTGCTTTCCTGCCATATTCGGTAACATTTTCTCCTATTAACGTCCAAATATAGTCCCCCATCATGCTTTCCGTATACTGGCCTTGGTAGCGTTTCTCAAACTCCATTATATCTTGATGGAATCGCTCCCCATGTTCTTCTGAATAAGCTCCCATATTATCTTTGAATTTATCCAGATGTGAATGTAACATGTGCATCTTTAGCGACATTCTACATCCGATGGCGGAAAAATTCGTAATCATGCCAGTTATCAGCTCTTCATAATTTTCATCCCTATGATTTCCAAGAAAGCCATGAACTACTGCCTTAAAACTGATCCACGCTAGTTTCTCCTCATTGCTAAGTAGGTCCGGGAAAATATCGCAGTTCATAATTTTTTTTTATTTGAGGTCCAACAAAGACTCCAGCTTTAATTTTCGCCTCTGACAGCTTTGGAAAAAAGTCTGCAAATATTTGAAAGCTTTAGACTCAATATTAAGAGCATTCACAAAATGTTTAATAAGGCCCAGTTTCATATGCAATGGCGGCATCAATATGTTTTTAGGATCGACAATTGCTTCATGTTTAATATTAAATCTTCCCACTCCATACTCAGTACGTTCAGGCCAATGTTTTTGGCGATAGTGGGCGGCATCATTTCTGCTATCCCATAGGCAAAGATAACAGGAGTGCTTGGTATAAAAACAAATCATCTTGAAGTCTCCAATAGCTTCCCACTTGTATTCCGTATATTTGATTGCAGTTAATAGCATTTTAATACTGTCATAATTTTCTTTCAGATGTATGGAATGTGCCACTGGAATAGATGGAAATTTGTTCCCGTTGTGTAGTAGAACTGCTTTTAGACTTTTTGTTGAGCTGTTTTTTCTAAGATGAGTATATTGTGCTTTAATTAGATATTTTTTCAATGCATCGCTGCATCAGGTAGCTACCCGTCGCCCTCTATCGACCGAAATAGCGCGAAAGGACCTACATTAGCCTGGTGCAAAAATGCAAAATTTTCAAATCGCTATAACTTCTACAAAACCAAATATTTTTGATTCGTAATTGCATTTTTTTTTAAGAATTGAACATAGAATCCGAATATATAGGGCAAAACCCATGTGCAAAAAGAATTTTGTGTTATAGGCCACAAAATATATAGGGTACCCTCTAACGTGTTCATACATACAATATGGGTATCAACTGAAAGGTGTTGGCGAGTGCTTTAACATGGTGTAGTTATTAGTCCCATATGAGACCCCGTTTTCGAGGTATTCCTTAAAGTATGAACCGGGCGTGGACCTAGACGGGGTTCCTACAATATAAGTATCAAATGAAAGGTGTTGGCGAGTGTTTTAACATGGTGTAGATTAGGGTGATTCAAAAGAAATGTCGACATGGTCTTACCCCATAAAAAGTTTGGTATTGATGAGATGGTCACTACCTCAAAAACGGGGTCTTATATGGGGCTTACATCTACACTAGGGTGATGCAAATAAAAAAAATTTGGTTTTTTTTCGGTCTTACCCGCTGAAACTTTAGGTATTGAGCTTTGCAAAAAATTAGCGTGGTCGCCCTAAGGGTTAGAGGGCTAATTTTTTACAAGTGTAGATGTAAGCCCCATATAAGACCCCTTTTTTGAGGTAGTGACCAAAATATGGACCCGGTGTGGACCTAGACGGGGTTCCTACAATATGTGTATCAAATTAAAGGTGTTGGTGAGTGCATCAAAATGGTGTAGTTATTAGTCCCATATGAGACCCCGTTTTTGAGGTATTCCCAAAATATGGAGCAGGGGTGACCCTAGACGGGTTTCCTACAATATGGGTGTCAAATGAAAGGTGTTGGCAAGTGCTTTAACATGGTGTAATTATTAGTCCCATATGAGACGCCGTTCGAGATATTCACCAAAGTGTGCACCATGTGTAGACCAAGAAAATGTTTGTATGCGAAACTGTTTCTGATAAAACCTTTGATCACAGTATGGTTTTTAGGTCACCTTTTTTGAGATATCAACCTAAATGTGGATTTGGAATAGAAATGGCTCCTTTTCAAGTGTGTGGATGTGCTGTTTTTTGCTGTTATGTTGAACTCTTAAATTAACGCACATTCAAATATACATAAGAAACTAACATCGCTTGACTTTTCTATTAAGTATGTAATCAAATATAACAGGGCGGCATCTATCGAACCGTTAAGACAACATAAATATAATTGCATACATGTAATTAGTTATCAAAAATAACAGGGCGGCATCGTGAAGACTTCCTTCTTAATGACCGCAGAAGACGTAACGATTCCGACACTACACTAATTTCTGAAGATATGATAAACCAGGGTTTGATAAAAATTAACGGAATTTGATAATGATTTAGTAAGTAATTTAAAGCCCTATTACGGTTTACAACTCAACTCAGTTGAATTGTAATTAAAACAACTCAACTTGAAAACAACTCAACTTTATTTTGGCATTATGAACTACAACTTATTTCAGTTGAAGTTGAATTCATGTTGCCAACCTTAAAAGTCACAATTTGACAGATGATTAAACAGCTGACTATCTTGTAGCGAACAATCAAAACAAAGAAATTTTTGTGAATATTTGCGAAAGTGTGTATTATTTGTTAAATAAATAGTAGCATGGATATAAACTTTGATTTATATTACAACGACGACAATGTTGGTGCTAAAACTGATTTGTTGCTCATACGTAAAAGGCTTCGTGATCATTCCAATCCCTTGGAACTTCCAAACAGCAAGTAGGAAAATGTTGTTGTTAAACAAATTGGTTTTAATGCAGTTTTCTGCAGATTTGTTAGCTACTTTCGCTTAAACAAGGAAGCATTTTGCTTCTTGTTACATGAGATGAAGGATCATTTCCACAAACGCGTACGAGGATCGGCTGTGCCTCCTATATTAAAACTATGCGCAACTCTCCGGTTCCTTGCTGACGGCAGTTATCAAAAATGCAGTGGAAATGATTTTAATGCTGGACTAGCCCAACCCACAGTGTCAATAGTTGTTAAGGAAGTTTTGAACATAATTGAGCAGCGTATTTGTGCAAAGTGGATTACTACCCAAATGTCTGCAGAAGAGCAAACCGCTTCAAAAGAACTGCAACATTTGCATCTCAACAGAAAAGGTTACTACAGCTTAAACGTCATGATAGTGAGTAAAAAAATGGAATAATAATTATAAAGGAAATTATTGTAAGATACATTTCCATCTTCAGCTTTGCAATCATAAAATGGTCGTCCGGTATGTTGATGCCAGGTATGCAGGGGCAAATCACGATTCTTTTGTTTTTAATGTAAGCGATTTGAAGGTGATTTTGCAGAGAAAAATACAGAGAAACTCTTGGATCTTAGGTAAGGCTGTTTGTCGTATTTATTATACAACCAAATAAAAAAAATCTTACAGGCGACGCTGGTTACCCTCTCAAAACATATTTAATGACACCTTTTCGCATGACAGAACCAGATTCACCTTAAGCCCGCTACAATACCATACACAGAACAGGTTTCGTTGCCTTTTATCTTCCCGTCGGTTACATTATTCACCTGAGAAGGCTACGCAAATCGTGAATGCTTGTTGCGCTTTGCACAATATTTGCCAACACTTTAGAGTAGAGCTCCCTGAAGAATTGCCATCCAGTTTAAGTACGGAAAGAAGCACTGACAATTCTAATACTGAAAGAGAAACTGAAACAGATGATGTCGCCAAAAGAATTCGCAATAATATAAGTTGCGTTCGCGATGCAAATAATTTGTACAAATTTGTACAAATTATCTTTTTTTGTGGTAAAATCGCGTTCGCGATGAAAAATTATCCAGCAAGGAGAGAGGAATTGAGAGCGCGAAATGACATTTAATTTCGTGAGAAGCTGATAATTCTTGCTGGACAAATTTGGTCCAGCACGAATTAGCAATCACGTAAATCAGCTGATTTTGGCACACGGCCATAGTATATGTAAACAAAATATCAGGTGGCGCGCTAAACTTGCAAATATTTTTTATTTCGCGTTCGCGTAAAAATTGTCCATCATCTTTCATTGAGCGAGAATACGTAAAAATTGAGAATAGATTCGTTGCTGGATAATTCGTACTGGACTTTTAGACGAACACACCTATAATGTTATCCCTTTAATTAATGAAATATTGAATTATGTAGTCATTTATGTGTTTGTACTTCATTTTTATTTTGAAAAGGTATGCATAGATATATAAAAGAAAAATATCACTTCATGTGATCTTAAAAATTAAACTAGTTGATTCAGTCTTGTCTTATTTTTAATGGTCATATAACACTTATACTGTTTGTCAACGAAAATATCGCTTCATGTGCTTCGAAACTTTAAACTCAAAATATTCCTTATAAGTAAAATAAAATTAGTAAACAAAAAATTATAAAGTAAAATATTTACATATCACTTGGCCAAATGGCCTTGCAATTTGGATATTTTTAGCTTTTCCACTTCCACTTTTAGCGTATGGAGTTCACTAGCTTCCTGCGCTTGCTTCTCATATAGGGCGTATTTCTTTTGTTTTATTTCCAACGCCTTTTCACTTACCTCTATATTTTTATTTAATGCCTTCTCCAACTTGCCAAGTTTTTTTGCAACTTCCTTTTGCGTTTCTGTTTGCATAGTTAGCTGCTCTGTACGCTCAGTATCCACATTTCTATTGATCTCCATATTTTTATTTACCGCCTTCTCCAACTTGCCAAGTTTTCTCACTACATACTTCCTTTTGGGTTTCTGTCTGCGTAATTAGCAGCTCAAGACGCTCAGTCTCCACGCTCTTGTTTCTGCGAGGATTTTTGGTGCGGTGTGATCCTGACGTAGTGGGACGGTCGCGGTCGTCTTCATTTGGGACATTGGTTTCAGTAGGCATGGAAGCGGCAGCGGCTGCGTCCACGCTTTTGCCAATTTCTTCGCTCGTCGGTGGTATATTCGTCGTCCCGAAAGCATGGCCACTACACGGAGGGAAATCTATGGATGGAACATCCATAATTATTGATATCACATTAAATAAAAATTGATATTTCTGTCCCATCAATGAATATGGATGTTTCATCAATGCTTTTTTGACAAATCACTAATGAAATGGTATCCATATAAACTATTGATAAATTCTAAATAGTTTAAAAAAACAAAATTTTATATAATTTGACATCTGGTTTCAGTGGGACTGACTGCTCCTCTGGCACGTTCGCCCAGTATTCTACCATTCGGCTACGGCATATTATACAATTTTTAGAAAAATCTTCAATCATAAGAAATTCAAAAAATCTTGAATTTAAAAAAACCGCTCCAACAAGTTGTAATATTGTTAGAAAATCCATAGTAAAAATTGTTGAACTATTATGATTATGCGTCCCAGAAAAATTTACATTTCGCCCATATATATTAATACGCTGTCTCTACCATTATTACTATGCAGTAAATATGGATATGGATATACCGACAATAGAAATTCATATCACGACCATAGATATTGACATGCCGTTCAAATATATTAGTATTCTATCCATAAATATAAAAAATAGTACAACATATAGAAATGGTTGACATGTCATTTTACTTTTAATTGGGAGCAAATAATATTTGATAACTCGCTCATTCTGAATGAATATTGCATCAAACTCGTCGCTATCAATAGTGATATTGTCACAACATTCAATGCATTTCTCTCAGTGTATACAACTAGAATTTTCTGGCTGAATTCATACTAATCAGGAAATATCCATTTCATACTATTATACAACTAGAATTTCCTGGGTGAATTCATACTAGTCAGGAAATATCCATTTCATACTATTATACAACTAGAATTTTCGGGCTGAAGTCATACTAGTCAGGAAATAACCATTTCATACAAGTATACAACTAGAATTTTCTGGCAAAATTCATACTAGTCAGTATACAACTAGAATTTATTGGCTGAAGTCATACTAGTCAGGAAATAACCATTTCACTAATGAAATGGTATCCATATAAACTATTGATAAATTCTAAATAGTTAAAAAAAACAAAATTTTATATAATTTGACATCTGGTTTCAGTGGGACTGACTGCTCCTCTGGCACGTTCGCCCAGTATTCTACCATTCGGCTACGGCATATTATACAATTTTTAGAAAAATCTTCAATCATAAGAAATTCAAAAAATCTTGAATTTAAAAAAACCGCTCCAACAAGTTGTAATATTGTTAGAAAATCCATAGTAAAAATTGTTGAACTATTATGATTATGCGTCCCAGAAAAATTTACATTTCGCCCATATATATTAATACGCTGTCTCTACCATTATTACTATGCAGTAAATATGGATATGGATATACCGACAATAGAAATTCAAATCACGACCATAGATATTGACATGCCGTTCAAATATATTAGTATTCTATCCATAAATATAAAAAATAGTACAGCATATCGAAATGGTTGACATGTCATTTTACTTTTAATTGGGAGCAAATAATATTTGATAACTCGCTCATTCTGAATGAATATTGCATCAAACTCGTCGCTATCAATAGTGATATTGTCACAACATTCAATGCATTTCTCTCAGTGTAGGTTCAACTTGAGTCCTGATTTGAATCAGTTCCACTACACTTTCCTCTAGAGGATTTAGTTGCAATCTGGTTTGTACGGTTGTTGGCAACCTTTCTTTTTAAGTTTCCCTTATAATGTACCCAAACCTGCAAAACAAATTTCTAAATTACCATAGCACTTTCACTGCATTGGTCTAGTTTCATGGCTAATACTTACTCGGCCCCACTCCTTCGCAGTTCTTGTTGGTGGTCCTAAGCCATTAAGCTGCATTGCACAGTCTTCCCACAATGCCTTCGTTTTATTTTTAGTGCATCCAAATGGCGGCTTGCCTCGCCCAGTTTCAGGATGCTTCCGCATTATTTCAATCAGTTTTTCAACCTTGTTTTTTCTATAAATTTGTACAAATGTGATTAGAACAATTTGTCTAAAATAATTTTAAAAGGTTTACTCACCCGCTTTCCATTTTTGCCTTGTTATATTTCCAAAAACAACTTATCAATATTCTAAGACAACTGCTAGTAAGCAGTTGTCAGTTTTTGACATTTCAGACAACCGCACTAGCACAGGGTTGTAAATGGTAATACCACAAAAAAAGTTGTAAGACCATAAAACTTCAACTTAAATTTTTTGACCGGTTGGGTTGTAATCGATAATACCAAATTGAAAAATTACAACTGAAGTTGAGTTGAGTTGTAAACCGTAATAGGGCTTTTAACTTCTTTTAAGGTTTAATTGACATCGAAGACAAAGTAATAGGACTAATAGGAAAAAGAGTTATCGAGTTTTGGGCTGCCTTCTCCAAATCGGAATATTCAACGTACTGAATGCCCTGTTGAGACCACATTGAGGCGTCCATGTGACGTAAACATTTTAATTGACTACCTTGCAACTAATGTACCAAAAATGGTTTCGGATCAGGAACTAACATATGACAGAGTTGTCAGCAGCATTGATAACAAAGCTGGTCAAGCATTTTTCCTAGATGCTCCTGGTGGTTGTGGAAAAACCTTTTTACTTAATCTTCTTCTGGGTTATGCCAGATCTAAAGGCTACGTGGCACTGGCAGTAGCGTCATCTGGAATCGCAGATACTCTGTTATACGCTGGCCGAACAGCCCATTCCACTTTCAAGTTGCCCTTAAACGTGTCCGTCCAAGAAGAAAAGATTTGCTCAATTCGAAAAAAAGATGGTACAATTGTACTTGTTTGGTACATTTCGGCAGTCAAATGTACATAGGTACTACACTGGCATATATGGTACAATTTTGTCAACACTGCTCCCAACTCCATTAAAATGCATATCTGAGTGTATAAATCTTTATAAGAAATATATCCGTCCTGTTCCACCTCATATTGCTTGAAAAAAAAAAACCTTCGATGTTGCGATGTTACATTAGCGAAATAGGCCATGAAAACGGTATAAAATGTATATAAATTTAAGCTTGAATAATTTAATTTTTAAAGGAAAGATTTTGCTTGGAAAAACAATTTTTGCGATTAACGTAATGGTGATTTCGTTTCATCGAAAAAAATGTACACTCGCGCGTTGAACATGTTTACAGTCTTGCACTGAACAATGTAAAAGTGTGATAAAAGTGTACCCGTTCTACATTAACCTGCTATCGATAAAACGAACAAAAAACCCTGCCCCAATAAGTCAATCAGTCCAAAAGTTCATTTGCTATGCTATGTGCATACATTAAAACAGTAATTCTCTCTACACTACTAGGCAGTTCTATCGTCTCAAAAGGTGTTGCACTGTATCCACTTTAAAAACTGTTTACTACGGTATTTTCCAATCTAAACTTCATTATGGCATTAGTAGTTGGGGTGGCGCCTCGGCAAATAAACTGTCACCAATTGTAACGATTCAAAAGGGAATTATAAGACGTATCTGTAGCGCTAACTGTAGATCTCACTCTATACCGCTTTTAGGCGACTGGATATACTGCCGTGCCGACATTTGTATTTGTATAAAGTCTTGAGTATTTTCTTTATTCGTTCAGGTTATTTGGAGAGCTTTCCCTGTGAAGTCTATAATTTACGTAGAAATCTACTTCCGACGGCACAAATTCCGTTTTCTAGAACGTCACACTTTATAAGCTTTTATATCTACACGTCGCGCAAATTCTTCAACTCCCTTCCTACCACTGTTCAGGTTATTAGAAATTATAACTCCTTTAAAAAAACGGTTAAATTGTATCTGCTTGGACATAATCATCTTGAATTGGAATCGCTGCTAAGGGCGACATTATAAACCTTATTTACCTGAAGTTTCTTTTTAATCAAAACTTTTAATGTGTTAGCAACTTTAATACCTATAAGTATTAGGAAAATACTTAATGTACACTCCACACAAATACCATATACCACCATTATTGAAAATGGATTAGAACTATTTTAAATCTTAAAATATAAATGCCATCTACTTTTCTTATGCTATACTATAGTTAATATGTATGAAAACATTATTGAAATTTTAATGTAACTAGCATTAAGAAAATCTATATATATATAAAAGAAAGTGACGTTAGTTCACACACTTATAACTCAAGAACGCCTGCGCCGATTTGGATGATGGACACCAATTCAGATTGTTCTCTGGCCAGAATCGAAGAATATCCAATAAAACTCCCGAAAAATAACAGCACTTATAAGTTTTGTCATATTGCCGTAAAGAACGTGATGGTAAATCTGATATTCATAACTTCATTCATTATCCAAGAAATACGGTTCGATTTGGAGTGGTATGGTAATGGTATTGTAATGGTATACCCCCAAGAACGCTAAGATCGAATCGTCTATTTGCTGATTCAACCAGTACAACTAATTACTCGTTGAATGAACCCATTAATAGATGTATCCGCCTCTGTAATATTTACGCAAGTGATATTGATCTAAATTCGAGTTTTTATTCATTTAAGCTATGTTTGTTTTCATTATTTAATTAATCTGATTTATTTATATGAATGCTATAAACGGTCTAGTCTGTAAGATTTACTAATCAGTAGACTGAAATAAATAAATAATGGTATGGTAATGGTATGGTAATGATATGGTAATGGTATGGTAATGGTACAGTAATGGTATGGTAATGGCATTGTAATGAGTACTTCAATAAAGCACAAATAAAACGAATGAAAAAGCGGAAGCGTAACAAAGCTCCTGTTTAACTCAGAGGGCGAAACCCAGTTTTGCAGAAAATAAATAAATAAATTTCACGCAGAGAAACGATTTTTCCGTTTTATATTTTTAAGGATATCTCCAAATCCGGGTCGCGGATATCAAAAAAATTTGGCCTAAATATAACCTTCATATATCTCTATACGTTGCTAAAATTTCAACAAAATCAGTGTAGTAGTGTTTAACCCTAGTTCGGCCGACGAGTCACCCGGGTGACTATTTCACATTTGAGGCACGAAAAGACCAATTTTTAATCAACTCAGTTAGCTTATTTTCCCTGACATCTAAGAATAATGAATTTCAAGTAGAAAAAATACAAAACAAAGTTTAAAAAATTTATTTATAGCCAAATATTAGAAGTTGAAATTTTTTTTCTTGTTCTGACCGACGTAGTCACCTGGGTGACCAAATCAGAAGCTATACATATATGACTATATATATGCGTATATATAACAGCTGATAAGATTACCAGATACTGATAATGTTACAATATACTCAACTGCACTATTTATTTATAGCCAAATATTAGAAGTTGAACTTTTTTTTTTCTTGTTCTGGCCGACGTAGTCACCTGGGTGACCAAATCAGAAGCTATACAGATATGACTATATATATGCGTATATATAACAGCTGATAAGATTACCAGATACTGATAATGTTACAATATACTCAACTGCACTATTTCCGCATACCTGTTTTACCTGTTGTTCATTTACATCTGACTTTGCATTTTATTAAATACAGTCACCCGGGTGGCAGCGTTGGCCCAAATGAATTATAAAAATCGTCGGCCGAACTAGGGTTAAATAAATGTATGTATATTAAACATTGCGACTTGAATCTATATATACTTCCGAAAACGGAAAATTGAAGAGTGTAACAAAAATGCGCATTTTTTCGATGAAAGGAAATCAGCATAAGCGTTGGAAAAAGATTGCTCCCCTAAACCATGGTACACTTTCCCATGATTTGGTACATTTTATTTTTATAATTTAGTACAAAATCAGAAAACCCATTTTCCATCGTTGGTCTACAATGACCCAATGACCAATTGAGCGCATATTAAGGCAGTAGAACGCACATTAAAAGACATAAGATCCAACGACAAACCCTTTGGTGAAATAACTATCCTTTTTGCAGGAGATTTTCGTCAGACTTTGCTGTAGTGTCGAAGGGAATCATGCTTCACGGCATCTATGCTATGGAATCACGTAGAGAAATTGTGTCTGCGAATGGACATGAGCAAGGGTGGGCATCAGCCTAGCACCTGCTAAGCAACCATATACGTATACGAAAAGCGAGCGCACACCGAAACCACATTTATGGTTTGATTTTATAAAACGAAACGCGACGCGTCACTTCGTGACTGTCAGTGACTATGGGTGAATATGAGTACGTTTCATACGTTTTTTCGTAACATATAAGAACGCGAACTGACGCAGACAGTCATTTTAGCTGTCAAACTAAACACTTTCTTTTGGGCCGCGTTTGCTGGAATCACTTTATTTATTTCTTATATTTTTTTAGCAATTTAAAAAAAAATTAACAAACCAAAAGGAAAATAATTTGAGGCATGGGTAATTTGATGATTCTCACTGATACCGGGCCGCCTCAGGGAGTAACTATGGTCTTACCGCGGTATGGGGCTCTGCCGCGGCGGACGACACACTTCCCCTTACACTACCCTTGACCCTAAGCTGGCCTTGTCCGGCGAGGGGTCGTACGAACAAGATGAAGAACACACGAAATACAAAGCAATTAACGACTTCGTTTACTCCGCAGCAGAGAAGAACTATGCTGGAGCAAGCGAAAACACAACGCCGGAGGACAAACTCCGCCTCAAAGTTAACTGGGAGGCCGACAGCGATGGAAACTACGGGTCAGTCATCCCCCAAACTGCTATCAAGTAAGAGTGACTTGATGGGAGCAAGCAACAGTGCGGCTGCCTACGCAGTCAAGCAGAAAACGGCGGAAGCTAAACTTCCATCAAGCGCTGGTACGAAACCCAATCTCTTCACATCTGGGGCAATGGTCTCACGACCTGGTTTCAGAGTTTCGAAAGAGAACGACGACGCCGCAAAGGGAGAGACCGCGATGGCAACTACGAGTCTGAATCCCCCCAAAGAGGCATCTCCCCGACGCTTTGCGTACTGGGATAAAAGAAAGGCCGCAAGGATCCTTAAAAAATATGAGGGAGCATCGCAGGAGAAGCTGTCGCCGGAAGAAAGGAAGATGGTGGAGGAAGCGAAAGCTCTGATACCAAATTTCCAGAGGTCCTATGTGCCTAAGAGGGCGAACGGTAATCCCTTCAAACGCCAGAGATCGGACGGAGAGGTAGACCCCCATCCGAAGCGGCATCAGGTCAACCCCGTAGTGGGAAAACTCAGCTTTGCTGAAGTAACCAAGGACAGAATCCTTATAGGTTTCATTGACCGAGGTAACGACCGTTGGTCCATCCCCAAAGACCAGTGGCTGTATGTCCGGAATGAAATGGGCAGGGCCCTCCTCCACTTAATGCGTGAGTCTCCGGGTAGTCCGCCGCGAGGTACTGACGCGGGCTGGCACCAAGTTCAGATCAAAATATTCGCGTGCGAGGATGCAAGAACTGTCGCACTGTATAAGGCAGCAGTTGCAAGACTGGGTGAAGTCTATCCAGGGGCAAGACTAGATGTCGTCGACTGGAAGGACATTCCTGCTCGGCCAAGGGCAAGGGCATGGATTCCTGCCGTCCCTGCAGAACCCGAGAATATTCTTGAGATGCTGCAGGTCTGGAATCCGTCTCTCCCGACGCAGGATTGGGGCGTCAATCTGGTCGATGATGTGGTTGGGCCCAATAGACAGGTGGTTATCACTCTGAATAAGGAGGCGCTCGAGCCCCTTAAACGGTGCAACGGACGAGTGCATTACGGCTTGGGTCAGATCGTGATCCACGTATACCGTGGCGATGCACAGCGCGCTGCTATTCCGGACGCTCCGGAGGACTCGGAGATCGAGGCATCGGAAGGGGAAGCAGAGGAGTCCGACGCGGAAAGTATGTTATCCGCCACGTCAAATTGCGATGGTGCTGCGAACAACTCGGCGATAGAAGAAAGCCTGCTTGACGAAGAAGGCCTCGACGTCACGATCGTGGCTAAACCTGAGCACACTAACGTTGATGCTGCTTCAGACAGCAGGGTTCCCGCCACGCCAAATCGTGCAGGTGCTCTGAACAACTCCTCGTTGAGAGACAGCCCCCGGAACAGGCCAGACCTCGACGACACGCTGGCGGCAGGGATGTCTGAGCTCTCTCATGTTGGTGGTGCTTCAGATAAATCTGCACAAATCTAAAGCAGCCTCGGCTGTTTTAAGCAGTCGTCTTTCTAAAGGCGACGTAGACGTGGTCCTTATCCAAGAGCCATGGGTCAATAGCTCTAGGATCTGTGGATTGGGGACTAAGGGGTACAAGCTCATCCAAGCCAATGATGAGGGCAAGGTCAGAACCTGTATTTTGGTAAAGTCTGAGCTAAACACCTTTCTATTACCCAACTACTCAAATGGTGACGTTACAGCTGCCAGCTTAACAGTCGGCAGCACCAGCCTAACGATGGCGTCGGTCTATATGCCCTATGACGCCGAAGAACCTCCTCCACAAAAGGAGGTGAAAGATCTGGTGGATAATTTCTGTACGGGCCATCTTATTATTGGAGCTGACGCTAATGCTCATCACGTCCAGTGGGGAAGCTCCGATATTAACGCTAGGGGCGAGTCTCTGTTTGACTACCTACTAACAACTAACCTGGTGCTTTGTAACGTGGGTAACGAGCCTACTTTTATAACTAAAGCTCGTAGGGAGGTTATAGACCTCACTGTTTGTAGCGAAGGCGCTTATGAGTGGGTCAGAAAATGGCGTGTTCTTGATGAGCATTCATTTTCTGACCATCGGTACATAGAAATTGTGTTAGACTTTATTGTTGAGCAGCCAGTTATGAAACGAAATCCACGCAACACTAACTGGCAGCTACATAACCAAATATTAGCTAGGGACCTACCAGTATTACCTCCACAAGCCCCCTCATCAGTGGGAGAACTGGATGATCTGGTAACGACCTTTACAACGGCGCTCTCAAATGCCCTAGAGCAGGCTTGTCCAGTACCAAAACCACGCGGCAAACATAGACCCCACTGGTGGTCTTACGACCTGGATTCGTTCCGTATATCATGTAGGAAGCAATTTAACAAGGCCAAGAGCATCGGTACGGAGCCTGAATGGCTCGAATATAAAGCTAAACTGAGGGCCTATAAAAAGGCTCTAAGGCAAGCGAAGAGAACTTCGTGGAGAAATTTCTGCACCGGGGTCGAAAAAGTCGATGATACAGCGAGACTTAGACGAGTGCTATCAAAAACTCAAACAGCCATTAGCTATTTACGGAAGCCTGACGGATCTTGGACCAGCACGGAAGGGGAAACCCTGGAGCTGCTCCTGAACACACACTTTCCGGGGAACTTGTATGATGCACCTGTAGCATCTGCAACAAACCTGGCGGTAAACATACCCATTACGGAGGAAAGGGTAAGGTGGGCAATCAAAAGCTTTGAGCCGTTCAAGGCAGCTGGGCCAGACGGGATATTCCCCGCACAACTTATAAACACGCTGGAAATATCAGCTAAATGGCTGGCAGTTCTCTATTCAGCCTGCCTGGCTCTTAATTACATTCCGTGCTCCTGGAGAAGCGCCACGGTAGTCTTTATTCCAAAGGCTGGGAAGGCCTCACACTATGAGCCTAAAGACTACAGACCGATCAGTCTCTCGTCTTTTGCACTTAAAACCTTCGAGAGGATAATTAGCGATTATCTCTCCTCTACTATTGATAGCAACCTTATTTCTAGCTATCAACATGCATACACCAAAGGTAAATCAACGGAAACTGCGCTCCACAGCCTAGTCTCTATTGTTGAAAAATCATTGCACGAAAAGGAGTACTGTCTCGTGGCCTTTCTGGACATCGAAGGGGCTTTCAACAATATAAGGCCGGAGGCTATTAACACTGCTTTAACAAACCTGGGCATAAATAGGTCTCTTATTGGACTAATTGATCAACTACTAAAGGGAAGGAGAATAGTTTCTTCACTGGGAACAGTTGATCTTTCACGCTATGTCACAAGAGGAACGCCTCAGGGTGGTGTTCTCTCCCCGCTCCTATGGAACCTCACCGTAAACTCGCTGCTACGAGACACAAGGTGGGGGGGCGGGAAGATAGTGGCATATGCAGACGATTTAGCTATTGCATATAGGGGCAAATTCCCACAAACCCTGTGTGACTTGATGCAAGTAGCACTGCGAGTAGTTTCTTCATGGTCCTCTCGCTGCGGACTTAGCATCAACCCGTGAAAGGTGGAGCTTGTCCTTTATACCAGGCGGTACAAGATACCACCGCTGAACCTACCAGAACTAGATGGCGTGCGCCTGAACTTAGCTGACAAAGCCAAATTCCTAGGCACAGTTCTAGATAGAAAGCTTAACTGGAAGGAGAATGTCATCCAGCGCCAGAGGAAAGCGTACATTGCACTTTACACGTGTAAAAGAGCCATTGGCAAAAAATGGGGGCTCAGCCCCAAAATTTGCAGATGGATCTACACTGCGATAATCCAGCCAATTATGCTGTATGGAGTCGTGGTATGGTGGCCTGCGCTAGGAAAGGCAACAAACCTAAAAGGAAAAGTCCACAGATCGAGCATGATCTGTATAAGCGGGGCGTTAAGAACAACGCCCAATGAAGCTCTCCAGGCCATTCTTGGCTTTTTGCCACTCGATCTGGAAGGGTACCGGGCAGCAGCAGCATCGGCTCTGCGTCTAAGGGAAACGTCCGTCTGGGGCGCAAGCACTATTGGACACTCCTGTATTCTAAGATCTTACAGCTTTCTCCCTCTGAGCACAGATCGGTGTGCGACCACAACAGTCGGAGATTGTTGTTTTAGAATAAACATTCCCAGCAGGGAAGACTGGGAGAACATAGATCGGTGTCCCGCTACTAATGGCGGCACTTTTATATACACCGACGGCTCGAAGTTAGACGGCAGAGTCGGAGGAGGGGTTTACTCAAGGGATTTGGACCTAGAACTCTCCTTTAGACTACCTGATCACTGCAGCGTCTTCCAGGCTGAAGTTTCTGCAATCATGGATGCCGTGACTTGGATAGGTGAACGCACCATCGGACAGGATATCTGTATTTTCAGCGACAGCCAAGCGGCCATCAAATCCCTTGGCTCTTACTCGTTCAACTCTGAACTGACGCTCAGCTGTCGTCGATCTCTTCAAGAGATGGCCCAACAGAACCGCGTGAACCTCACATGGGTCCCGGGACACAGGGACATTGAGGGAAACTGTAGGGCAGACGAACTTGCCAGGCAGGGCACGACCAAGCAGATTCTTCAAGATAAAGAGCGCATAGGTATGCCGTTTGCCACGTGCAAGCTAATGCTGAAGGAGCATACACTCCGCGAAGCCAACGAAAGATGGCTACAAGCCCCAGGGTGCCGGATATCCAAGCAAACCTGGCCAAAATGCGATCTTAAAAGATCTAGACACATATACGCCCTAAAAAGGAGGGAAATCTCCATATTAATAGGTGTTTTAACCGGGCACTGCCTTATTGGTAGGCACGCAGCAAGGCTAGGCGTTCCCTACCGACGATGCTGCAGGAGTTGCAAAGATGATGAGGAAGAGGAAACGGTGGAGCACCTCATCTGCAACTGCCCGGCCTTAAGCGGAGCGAGAAGGCGCTCTCTGGGAGTTCCCTTCCTGGTTAGCTTAAGCCAGGTCGCGGAGCTAGACATAAAGGACTTGATGGCCTTCATCAAGTTATCAAAATGGTTCGAGGAGGGGTAGCGGTGTCGGTTAGGAGTGTCAGTCCCGGGTTTCGGCTATATGGAGAGTCCCGACAGCACTGGGATTTTCCATATGGCCGGGCCCCGGGACTGACTTTCCTAGTGTTTGGTGGTATCACAACGGGCCTTTTATTACTGGCCTAGGTGTGCCTTTGCGGCAGCCACTTCTACCTACCTACCTAATTTGATGATAACAAAGCGTATATTTGTGAAAAACACCAAAATTACGACAGAATTGAATTTTTTTTTCGAAAAATGTCCTGAGAATGAAAGTTGTAGAGCAGAAAATTCTCTACAAAAATTATCGTTTTAACACATTCTAGGTGTTCGGGGAAAATCCTGAAACGTCTATACATGGCATGTATGGTATGCGCATAAAATAAGTAGAGCTAATGTCACAATCGCGTTATTTCATTATTGGAGACTCATAGGAAAATTCAAGGTCTTCAACTTTGTTTAAGGTAATTTTTAGAAAAAACTTACCGTTTTCGAGAAATATGAAAAAACTTAAAATTTGGACTTTTGACCCGAACAACTTTTTTTAGAACATATGGATCGATTAGTCCAAAGCGGAGATTTCATTTAACCGCGGGCCTACACCATCTATCACATAACACCCTTATATTACATACAACAATTTGCAAATTGGTTTGCAAATATATATGCACATATTTCACATAAAATAATTTTGTCTCCTGACATGCTTCAGCGCGCTTTGGCAGTCGGTAGCTGCTGAGATGCTGAAGTTTTCCAATTTCATCGAAAACGAAGCGAATAAACAGTCACAAATGCAAACAAAACACTCAAACACAAACAAACCATCACTATAACACTATTTTCACAAAATTTTATAATTTCTTGCTTTATTATCATTATTCAACAATAAAAATAAGGCAAGAGCACTAACACATTTTATTTTATTTTGTGGCTTGTTTACATTTTTGTTTGTGTTCGCTGCGGAATTGCTAACTACCGCGAACGCAGCCCTGTCAAATGCAGTGACTGCGCCGTGATAACGTAACTGGATGAACGCGAAAACTTACGTGCTTATAAATTACGAACTTGCGGGTGATGGTGAACGTGAGTGATCGCGTCGCGTCTAGTCACCGTGATTTAGAAAATCAGGACATTAGTTTGATTTCAACACTCGTACGGTGAGGGTGTGTCGCACGGCGAAGCACTTACTTTTAGTACAGAGGATGATCGAAAAGTACGTACATATGAATGTTAAGTTTTTAGGTTGAGTTGAAGACTTATTTCGTGATAAGCTCTGCGTTGGCTAAGAAAGGTAAGTCACTCGATGATGGTACTTTTGTAAGGACTTGGCTGTAACCGTGATAAGGATATATCACCGACATGTTTGGCTAGATCAGCCCCTTTTTCTCCAAAACCTTCTAAAACGTCTACAAACAGCTTTTTTTTGTAGCTAAAGCCAAGATAACTTTTAAGGAAGCTATCAATTTAACATTTGTTAAATTATCTTCATTAATATAATAGCGTTGCATAAACTCAAGCTTATATTCGAAAAACTTGATCGCTTTCATCAGCACTCAGAGCATTTATGCGATTTCTCTGTGTAGTAAAGCGAAATGCCGACTTAAGCTGCCATTACCGATTCTTAGCCTAGACTTGACTTGACTTGAGAACTGTCACTTAGCACTTAGAAAAATAATAACACACTAGCCACTTACAAATAAGCGTACAATTTTCCGCCCCCGAATTGCTTTTTAAAGTAATTATATGGTTTTTAAAATGTTTTTATTAGGTCGCTTTCGTCGTTCTTGTGCACGGATTTTTGCATTCGATTTTGAACCAACTTCCTGTTGTGCTAGGGTCTTGAAATTTTCACCACAGTTCAGGTCGCGATGGCAATGCACTGGTGGCGCGTGGGTCGCTATATTTTCAAAAATCGCATTTATGGTCCGATTTGGCTGAAATTCGGAACATGTATTACTACTATGAAAAGAAATATTTTCCTTAAAAAAAATTCCGCTAGGTGTAGCTGAGATCGGGGTAATAAAAACTGAACATCCTAATTATGGGCCGATTTAGTTGATATTTAGCGTGTGTATCACTTAATCAATTTCCAAATGTTCAAAAAAAAATTGGACCCGCTAGATAGCGCGTCTGCTTTCGGTGTCGATTAATTTGTTTTTCAACGAACTTCCCGTTGAGGTAGAATCTTGAAATTTTCATCGTCGTTTAGTTTTCTGGCCCCACGTAATATAACAAAAAAATAATTCCGATAGGTGGCGCACGGGTAGGGATATTTGAAAAGTTTCATTTCCAGAGATTTTGCTTCGGATTTTGAACTAACTTCCCATTGAGCTGGGGTTTTGAAATTTTCACCATCGTTCAGGTTTCGCTGACAATGCAGTATACAAAAAAAAAATCCAAAATATTGCTTTAATTGCAAAAGTCCCATTTATCGGCCTATCTTCCTTATTGCTATCTGAATATAACGTACACATGCTATAATGCGTTTTCAGCGCCATAACCAGCATCGAAATTTCGAATATTTGAATTTCAGTTATTCGAACATGCAATCTTCAACGTCATCTGCATACATTTAGGCGCAGTCACTGTTGCACAAAGGAAAGATAATGTGTTTTATAATGCTTAAAAAAGAATAATTTTATTCATGTAACCATAGACACACCGCGTAAAGCGTGTAAACGTAGAAAATTGCCGAATGCGTAAATGAACTGTCAAAATTTTTATGGAACGAAGATTACACAAATTCGGTAAACTTCCGCGAGGAGTTTAATGTGTAAACACCTCGAAAAATTACCCAATTCGATGACGCTGTTCGACATGCAGTTTTTCAAAGCAGTCAATGCACACTAGACAAAAATAGAAGAATATGCTAAAAAATGGGTCAAATGGGAATTTCAAAATAAAAAGTATTCACATAAATTTATCTAAATCGTTCATCTAACTGAGCTGTTAAATGTATATATTTACGCTTTCGTTAAGTTATATGGTTACATGAGTACCACTAATATGACACAGAATATCCAATTACAATCTTAGAAATTTTCACAGACTCACAACTAAAAAGTATAAAATAAAAAATAGAATAAAAAAATATTTTTAATTTAAAATGTTTTTAAAATGAACTAAAAACTGGAAAATTATTTCCCCTCTGCCTACATAGATTCTTCACCACGTAAAGCTTATCTGGAACATTTGTGAGTGGGAATTCTTATAGGTATTAAATAGTACTTGGAGTTTGAAATGTATAAAAACATTTGGCGCTTGCTATATCGCGAAAAGATGTTTTTTTTTTTAGAAAAGCTCATATCGGTAATAAGATTGTTAGAAATTAATGCGAACCATCTTTAGCGTGCTTACGTCCTCATAAATTAAAGTTAAAAAGTAACTGTTGGAAATATAAGTAAATATGACAACCCTGAACATATATTATTCTCCTTCATACACGCAAAAAAGTTTTGGTGTCAAAACAGCCCTTCAAGGTGCTGCTGTATATATAAACTAAAATAAGTGTTATTTTAGCACCAAAAAGGAGTCAAATAACAAAAGATATAAAAAAAACCAATTTACACCACACTTACTAACAACAATTATTAACTGCTGAACGGAGCTGTCTACCATTAGGCTATCGGGTACTTATGCTTGCGGACGTCAAATTGTAGCTTTGTTCTGAATGGTAGCGACGAACAGCTTTTATGGATGTACACCACACTTTTTCACTTTACACCATTTTAGTGTAGCAAAAGAACGTTGACACCAAAATAGTGTTAGTTTTGCACCAAAGAAGTGTAGACCTTACACTTCTTTTTTTTGCGTGTACTCAATTCTTGTATACATATTTTTCTACGCACACTTGCATAGTGCTGAGTCTATATACGAGATAAGTTTACTCCTACGTATCAAGATAGATAATAGTCTTTATACCTTTCATGAACATGAAATGGTATTATAACTTTGGGCCGATGTTTGTAAGTATGAGAAGAAGAAGAGATAGACCCATCAATAAGTATACCGAAATGATCAGGATGACGAAATGAGGTGATTTAGCCATGCCCGTCTGTCTGTCTGTCTGTTTGAACGCAAACTAGTCCCTCAGTTTTTGAGATATTTGGCTAAAATTTTGTATGCGACCACCATTTGCCAATATAGGAATCATTTGTCGGAACCAGCAAGATCGGACCGATATTACATATAGCTCCCATACAACCGATTATTCCGATAAAAGGGTTTTGGGCTATAACTCCTGTAATTAAACACGTAGGAACGTGAAATTTTGGAGGTATCGCTATTTTTATATATGAAATATCGATGTTGAAAATCATTGAGATGGGATAAATATTTCACATAGCCCCCATACAGTCGATTGTTCCGATAAACGGA
The DNA here is from genome assembly GCA_964058755.1 of Campiglossa producta. Lineage (NCBI taxonomy): Eukaryota > Metazoa > Arthropoda > Insecta > Diptera > Tephritidae > Campiglossa > Campiglossa producta. Next base: position 77,889,905 of record CAXKVI010000003.1, on the reverse strand, counting down.
TTTTGGACTATAACTCCTATAATTAAACACCTAGGAACATGAAATTTTGTAAGTGTTGCTATTTTTATATGTGAAATATCGATGTTGAAAATCATCGAGATGGGATAAATATTTCACATAGCTCCCATAAAATCGATTGTTCCGATAAACGGATTTTGGGCTATAACTCCTGTAATTGAACACGTAGGAACGTGAAATTTTGGACCTATTGCTATTTTTATATGTGAAGTATCGATGTTGAAAATCATCGAGATGGGATAAATATTTCACATAGCTCCAATACAATCGATTATTCCGATAAACGAATTTTGGGCTATAACTCCAGTAATTAAACACGTAGGAACGTGAAATTTTGGACGTATTGTTATTTTTATATCTGAAATATCGATGTTGAAAATCATCGAGACGGGATAAATATTTCACATAGCCCCCATACAATCGATTGTTCCAATAAACGGATTTTGGTAGATAACTCCTGTAGTTATATAGGTAGGAACGTGAAATTTCGTAACTATTGCTATTTTAGAATTTGGAATGTCGGTGTTAAAAAATAAATGAGATTGGACCAATATAACACATCGCCCCCATATAATCGATAGTTCCGATAATTTCGGTATGAGCTTAAATTAAATTTACACAGGCTGTACTGGGATCAAACAGTGAAAATCGTGACTGCGCTGTGATAACGTAACTGGATGAACGCGAAAACTTACGTGCTTATAAATTACGAACTTGCGGGTGATGGTGAACGTGAGTGATCGCGTCGCGTCTAGTCACCGTGATTTAGAAAATCAGGACATTAGTTTGATTTCAACACTCGTACGGTGAGGGTGTGTCGCACGGCGAAGCACTTACTTTTAGTACAGAGGATGATCGAAAAGTACGTACATATGAATGTTAAGTTTTTAGGTTGAGTTGAAGACTTATTTCGTGATAAGCTCTGCGTTGGCTAAGAAAGGTAAGTCACTCGATGATGGTACTTTTGTAAGGACTTGGCTGTAACCGTGATAAGGATATATCACCGACATGTTTGGCTAGATCAGCCCCTTTTTCTCCAAAACCTTCTAAAACGTCTACAAACAGCTTTTTTTTGTAGCTAAAGCCAAGATAACTTTTAAGGAAGCTATCAATTTAGCATTTGTTAAATTATCTTCATTAATATAATAGCGTTGCATAAACTCAAGCTTATATTCGAAAAACTTAATCGCTTTCATCAGCACTCAGAGCATTTATGCGATTTCTCTGTGTAGTAAAGCGAAATGCCGACTTAAGCTGCCATTACCGATTCTTAGCCTAGACTTGACTTGACTTGAGAACTGTCACTTAGCACTTAGAAAAATAATAACACACTAGCCACTTTCAAATAAGCGTACAATTTTCCGCCCCCGAATTGCTTTTTAAAGTAATTATATGGTTTTTAAAATGTTTTTATTAGGTCGCTTTCGTCGTTCTTGTGCACGGATTTTTGCATTCGATTTTGAACCAACTTCCTGTTGTGCTAGGGTCTTGAAATTTTCACCACAGTTCAGGTCGCGATGGCAATGCACTGGTGGCGCGTGGGTCGCTATATTTTCAAAAATCGCATTTATGGTCCGATTTGGCTGAAATTCGGAACATGTATTACTACTATGAAAAGAAATATTTTCCTTAAAAAAAATTCCGCTAGGTGTAGCTGAGATCGGGGTAATAAAAACTGAACATCCTAATTATGGGCCGATTTAGTTGATATTTAGCGTGTGTATCACTTAATCAATTTCCAAATGTTCAAAAAAAAATTGGACCCGCTAGATAGCGCGTCTGCTTTCGGTGTCTATTAATTTGTTTTTCAACGAACTTCCCGTTGAGGTAGAATCTTGAAATTTTCATCGTCGTTTAGTTTTCTGGCCCCACGTAATATAACAAAAAAATAATTCCGATAGGTGGCGCACGGGTAGGGATATTTGAAAAGTTTCATTTCCAGAGATTTTGCTTCGGATTTTGAACTAACTTCCCATTGAGCTGGGGTTTTGAAATTTTCACCATCGTTCAGGTTTCGCTGACAATGCAGTATACAAAAAAAAAATCCAAAATATTGCTTTAATTGCAAAAGTCCCATTTATCGGCCTATCTTCCTTATTGCTATCTGAATATAACGTACACATGCTATTATGCGTTTTCAGCGCCATAACCAGCATCGAAATTTCGAATATTTGAATTTCAGTTATTCGAACATGCAATCTTCAACGTCATCTGCATACATTTAGGCGCAGTCACTGTTGCACAAAGGAAAGATAATGTGTTTTATAATGCTTAAAAAAGAATAATTTTATTCATGTAACCATAGACACACCGCGTAAAGCGTGTAAACGTAGAAAATTGCCGAATGCGTAAATAAACTGTCAAAATTTTTATGGAACGAAGATTACACAAATTCGGTAAACTTCCGCGAGGAGTTTAATGTGTAAACACCTCGAAAAATTACCCAATTCGATGACGCTGTTCGACATGCAGTTTTTCAAAGCAGTCAATGCACACTAGACAAAAATAGAAGAATATGCTAAAAAATGGGTCAAATGGGAATTTCAAAATAAAAAGTATTCACATAAATTTATCTAAATCGTTCATCTAACTGAGCTCTTAAATGTATATATTTACGCTTTCGTTAAGTTATATGGTTACATGAGTACCACTAATATGACACAGAATATCCAATTACAATCTTAGAAATTTTCACAGACTCACAACTAAAAAGTATAAAATAAAAAATAGAATAAAAAAATATTTTTAATTTAAAATGTTTTTAAAATGAACTAAAAACTGGAAAATTATTTCCCCTCTGCCTACATAGATTCTTCACCACGTAAAGCTTATCTGGAACATTTGTGAGTGGGAATTCTTATAGGTATTAAATAGTACTTGGAGTTTGAAATGTATAAAAACATTTGGCGCTTGCTATATCGCGAAAAGATGTTTTTTTTTTTAGAAAAGCTCATATCGGTAATAAGATTGTTAGAAATTAATGCGAACCATCTTTAGCGTGCTTACGTCCTCATAAATTAAAGTTAAAAAGTAACTGTTGGAAATATAAGTAAATATGACAACCCTGAACATATATTATTCTCCTTCATACACGCAAAAAAGTTTTGGTGTCAAAACAGCCCTTCAAGGTGCTGCTGTATATATAAACTAAAATAAGTGTTATTTTAGCACCAAAAAGGAGTCAAATAACAAAAGATATAAAAAAAACCAATTTACACCACACTTACTAACAACAATTATTAACTGCTGAACGGAGCTGTCTACCATTAGGCTATCGGGTACTTATGCTTGCGGACGTCAAATTGTAGCTTTGTTCTGAATGGTAGCGACGAACAGCTTTTATGGATGTACACCACACTTTTTCACTTTACACCATTTTAGTGTAGCAAAAGAACGTTGACACCAAAATAGTGTTAGTTTTGCACCAAAGAAGTGTAGACCTTACACTTCTTTTTTTTGCGTGTACTCAATTCTTGTATACATATTTTTCTACGCACACTTGCATAGTGCTGAGTCTATATACGAGATAAGTTTACTCCTACGTATCAAGATAGATAATAGTCTTTATACCTTTCATGAACATGAAATGGTATTATAACTTTGGGCCGATGTTTGTAAGTATGAGAAGAAGAAGAGATAGACCCATCAATAAGTATACCGAAATGATCAGGATGACGAAATGAGGTGATTTAGCCATGCCCGTCTGTCTGTCTGTCTGTTTGAACGCAAACTAGTCCCTCAGTTTTTGAGATATTTGGCTAAAATTTTGTATGCGACCACCATTTGCCAATATAGGAATCATTTGTCGGAACCAGCAAGATCGGACCGATATTACATATAGCTCCCATACAACCGATTATTCCGATAAAAGGGTTTTGGGCTATAACTCCTGTAATTAAACACGTAGGAACGTGAAATTTTGGAGGTATCGCTATTTTTATATATGAAATATCGATGTTGAAAATCATTGAGATGGGATAAATATTTCACATAGCCCCCATACAGTCGATTGTTCCGATAAACGGATTTTGGACTATAACTCCTATAATTAAACACCTAGGAACATGAAATTTTGTAAGTGTTGCTATTTTTATATGTGAAATATCGATGTTGAAAATCATCGAGATGGGATAAATATTTCACATAGCTCCCATAAAATCGATTGTTCCGATAAACGGATTTTGGGCTATAACTCCTGTAATTGAACACGTAGGAACGTGAAATTTTGGACCTATTGCTATTTTTATATGTGAAGTATCGATGTTGAAAATCATCGAGATGGGATAAATATTTCACATAGCTCCAATACAATCGATTATTCCGATAAACGAATTTTGGGCTATAACTCCAGTAATTAAACACGTAGGAACGTGAAATTTTGGACGTATTGTTATTTTTATATCTGAAATATCGATGTTGAAAATCATCGAGACGGGATAAATATTTCACATAGCCCCCATACAATCGATTGTTCCAATAAACGGATTTTGGTAGATAACTCCTGTAGTTATATAGGTAGGAACGTGAAATTTCGTAACTATTGCTATTTTAGAATTTGGAATGTCGGTGTTAAAAAATAAATGAGGTTGGACCAATATAACACATCGCCCCCATATAATCGATAGTTCCGATAATTTCGGTATGAGCTTAAATTAAATTTACACAGGCTGTACTGGGATCAAACAGTGAAAATCGTGACGCTTATTCATGAAAGGTAGTTAGCCTTCGGCACAGCCGAAGACAGCTTTCCTTACTTGTTTTAGTTTAAGAAACTCACTCTTGTAACTCGGACTCATTGTAAATCTAATCTTAATAAATAATTATATGAATTAAAAAGCTAAAAACCAACAGTAACATTCTAGTTATTTTACTGCACAACCTCAAGCCACCCACGTTGTGCATCCACTGAAAGTTTCCTTCGCAGTGACAATAAACAAATCGCAGGGACAAACTTTTAACTATGTTAGTATTGACTTACGGGCAGAGTGCTTTACACATGGGCAATTGTATGTTGCAATATTCAGAACTGAAGCCTTAGAACCAAGCTATTCTACTGTGTTCAGATAATAAAACTACACTGATAAAAATAATTGTCCTAAAATTGAGGAAACGTACTACTTGGCTTAAAAAAAAATATTTTTCCTATTTTTAAGGAAAAAACTCTGTTTTAGGGACAAATCTACTTAGTTTAAAAGAACATTTCTACTTGCCATAAGTAAATCAATGTACTCATTTCAGTATTAAAGACATTTTTACTAGTTTCAATCAATTTACAAGTTTATTAAGTATAAAACTGTCCTTAAGTTCAAAATAAGTAAATATTTCCTTATGCTGAAGACATTTTTTCCAGTGATATCAAGGCAGTGTTTAACTTAATTTAGGACCATATTTACTTATTTTCGCTGTCGCCGCAAAAAACGTTCTGGCCGCGTATTTTTTAAGGAATTTTATTACATATTAAGTATACAACTATCCTAAAAATTAAAAATAAGTCAATATTTCCTTATGTTGGGAGGCAACGTGAGTAAGAGTGGTGAAATTCCATAAACAGAACAAAGGTGTAATTAGACGCTGTCAAGCGTAAGTATTCAATAGCTTCATGGTAGACATCTGAGTTTACCATTCGAAAAGTTGTGAGTTCGATTCTCGTTGAAGGCAATATAAGAACTGTGTGAAATATTTTTTTTTTTTTTAAGTTTAAAATTACTTAACTACCATTTAAGTACAAGCCCTACTTAAAAGTAAATTTAAGTATAACAACTTCTTTCTTTTAAGGCAGTGCGGCCTTGGTGCAATATTGTTCCCTTCATTTACTTGAATTTGTATGGAGGTTTCCTTACTTTTAGGAAATCATTTTTATCAGTGTAGAAATGTAGTATATTCTTAAGTACTTGGAAATTAAGTGTTTTGTTACTCTCTAATGTAAATAAAAAAAAATCAATGTTCACACTTAAATGGATATCGGAACCAATATGTTCTGCTTATTTTAAAACATTATGTATGTATTTAACAGTAACGCATCTTGAAAAAATGTTAAAAATGAACCTGCGAACAACGTCGCCACGGGGCTGCTAGTCTTTTTATAGTTATATGTATTCAACGACCTACAAAACTGTGTAATCAAAAAATATAAAAATACTAGGCAAAAGTTTATATGGCTGATTCCTTGGAAACTAATATATTTGTGTTCACCGACTTAAATGTCAAAAATTTATAACAAACCGACATTTTTTTTTAATAAACTGATATGTTCTCCAGTTTTGTAAAAAAATCAAAAAATGGTGGTCACAGTGGTCGTGTGCGAATATTAATTAACATATAATGTTAATTTTTTTGACACATGTTCGGTATAATGTCAACATCAAACTGTGCTAGAGCAGCTCCCATTTTGAAGACGGGTTGGGAGGATTTTGCGTTTAATATATGTGTCATACTTTCTCATGTCACAACTTTACCACAGCTTTTCTTCTAAACTAGGTGTAATTTTTCCTTGAAAATTATAACACATTTAGACCTTGGTGGTATACATCTAATCTCTAACGGAAGTCCAAAAATACTAAGTCATATTAAAATGATAATAAATTAGACATGAAATGTCACAACTTTTTATTCTACTGGTTATGGTACAGTTGTTTTTACAAGTATATATAAAATGAAACACCATGAAATATCTGTCATCATTTATAGTTCGTGTTAGTGAAAATAGTGATCTGTTACCAGAAAATAATTATCAACCTTCACATAAAACCCGCCGGTAAACTGACGAAGCGGCAAATCCAAGAGCGACGAAAAAATTAAATTTTTTAACGATCCACTTATATTCTCATATTAAATATTTTTGTATTAACTGCTATTTAGTGTTAATACATAAGTAAAACGACTTTGAGCATATTGTTCATATAATATATCGCAAAATATAAAGTCTGAATACGAAATTTTAACAAAATTCGGAAAAATTTCGCTAAAAGGCAAGACTATTCATCCCATTTATGTCCGGCATCGAATCTGCGGTCAAAAATTTCTTTTTGATAACATTAATTAATAAATTTTTGGTTAAATATTTAATTAAACACAAATAAAAAAAAATATATTGTTTAAATTTCCAGCAAATAGGTGTTCTCATAAGGGGTTAATGGGCACTCTAAATATGAAACTGAATAATTTACTTGCGTTCAAAGCAGTTTGTTTATGTAATACTTGTAGCAAAACTATATGTTTTCGATAGCCTTTTTCGATGCCTTTTTTGGATATTTGAAGAAGTGTACTCGTATGGATACAGTGCCCGTTAATGGGTTAAGTGGTAGTGCAATGCGAATCATGGGCTATTTCTTATACCCCATTTACACTGTATACGAGTCAATCCATATGAAAACGTCTAATATTAGAAAAAATCGTCTCTGACTAGTCTCGGATTTCGCTCAAACTTCGAGGGACAATTCTTTAGGGTTCTAAAGGATGAAATTTACAAACATTTGCTTTTTATAACCTCTGGTTTCGGACTGGTCGAATTTCAAAGTTTGAAAAACGTAATTTTTAGGCTTACCCTATTATAGCTGTAAAAATGCTTCTATTAGAGATATCCTTACATGCGATATGGCGTTTTAAAGGTAAAAGTAAATAATAAATCATATAGCGAGTACCTGGCATTAAAAACCTGGTACTGAAACTACGTAATTTTTATCATTTTTTGTCAATTTTAGCTGGCTCTGGCGTCTTCACTGTCTTAAGTAGCCACTTAATTTTTTTCCAGAAATTAAGGATACATATCCTAGAAGAAACTAATCGATCCATCAGCCAAAAAAACTCACTCCTTATAGATAAATGCAGACCTGTTAATAATTGAGTAGTAATCGGTAATGATTAGCATTTCATTGATTATTTTTTTAGAAGCCACCTAATGATTGATTACCAATTACTTTCACTTTTTAATGATTATTTTTTGAATTGATTAAAAAAAAATCAAAAAAAATCAAAAAAATTAAAAAAAATCAAAAATTCAAAAATAATCAAAAGTAATGATTACTTTTGATTTTTTGATTTTTTTTGATTTTTTTTGATTTTTTTCCAGTACTGTTGTAGAAAACTATGTACATACATAAATATTCACTTGCACCAACATACAAATGTATAGGTGAAGCAAGAAGTTCTTTTATATAAATGCATGTATTCATGCACATAAATATCCCTGGAGGAAAAATCTCGAGATCTTTCGTACTAGTTCTCATCAAGTGGTCGAACTACAACCTAAACAGAAGACTGGCGCTTTTGCACATTCAGTCTATTATTTTTAAAAAGGTATATGTAATATGGAATGATAATGATGATAAAATATTAATATGAAAAATATGGAATGTAGCGGTGTAATTTACAACTTGTTAATAGTATTGTACGATAGTAAATCAAATGTCAAATGCCCATAAATGACTACGTCGCCCAAGTCTCTTTTGGACATAGTTCGTATGCCTATTTTTTAATTTGTGTAGCATACTTAGGCTACGCTCACACTGCAACCAACTTTTTCATCCGGTCTCATCAGAGAAATTCGAACGCGGCCAAAGTTTGTTTACATTCGGGTGAAATCGGATGAAATCGAGGAGCTCATTTAAAACACATGTGTGTGGATGTGTGATTGTTGCCGGACGGCCGAAGTCGGTTGCAGTGTGAGCCTAGCCTTATAAGTGTTCAAATAGAACTAACCGACCGTACCCGTAGGGTATCAAACGAGAAATATCCGACACTAGCCGTTTACATATAAAAGGACAAATTACACTAGTTTACAGACAGGCCGACAAAAATTCTAATAACGGTTGATTTGGACTTATTGGCTTAGTAATGACTAATACTATGAATATTTTTTTGAATATCTACAATACTCAGACATCGACCTTTTACAATTCTATTAAAAGTAGAGATGTTGAAAGTTACAAAAAAATCGCCAAAAATACAGTTTTTCCCTGATCTTTGTAATATTACGCTTAAAGTGTTTGCAATTATACACACTAATTTTCGAAAAAATAAACAGTTCTGATTTTCACAACTTAGCATGAAAAAAACATTTTTAGAATCAATTTTTTTTCAAAAATCGTAAAAATTCGATAATATTTCGACTTTGGCCATCTATTGCTCAGCGATGGTTTGACCCACTCTTACATTTTATAAGTCGTTAGAAGCGTATTTTAATTTCCCTTCAAACGAGGTATCGCGTAGCTCCATCGCTTTTGCAACATTGGCAAAAAGAAATTTTGAATAAAGTGATACCTGAAAAAACACAAAATTACCGATATCTCGAAAACCTACCCATACAAAAAATTTAAAAAATATGTTTTGTGCTTGGCATATCAGTGCCAATTCACCCATATACATGAATATCTTGGTATTTTTTCAAATTACTTATTTGTAAACTAGTGTTATCATCACTCCAACCAATATAACCATTAAACCTGGCATTTTTTCTCATATGTACATATACTTAGCGATCAAGGTTCATTCTAGAAATCCATGAGCCCCAAAGTGTAAGTAGGTGTATATATTTGCATACAAAGATACACAGATGTTTACACTTTTAACAACAAAACTTTAAAATAATCAAAAAAAATAAAAAAAAAAAAAATAAAAAAAAAAAAATAAAAAAAAATAAAAAAAATTTAAAAAAATCAAGAAAAAATCAAAAAATCAAAAATAATCAAAAAAGCCGTTTTTGATTAATTTTAATTTTTGTTTTGTTTTTTTTTTTATTTTTTTCTGATTTTTTCTAATCGTAATCAATTAGTAATTGCTTTTTCTTGAAAGCAATTAAAATAATCATTACTAATTAAAAAAACCTTCTAATCAATCAAATACTAATTACTAATCAAAATTAACAGCTCTGGATAAATGATTATCTCGAAATTTGTAAGTTTTCAAAAGTCGTGTTTTTCAGGCTCTAAAACGAAAGAGATAAAAATATGCATTTCTCATGGACTCCAGTCCTGACCCTTAGCTTCTAATACCTCAACACTTCGTTTTGTTATTTTCATACTAAGTGTCTCGGCTGATGGATCTCCTAAACCAATATAAATTTGTTTTCAAATTAAATTTTCGTATAATTTTTGGAACTTTTTTCTAGCAACCATTACATAGTCTTAAAGTTGACGCGTACAAATTTCCAACAAAAAAACCGCGTGCAATTATCATCATCATCATCATTTATTGGCGCTTAACCGCCTAAGCGATTTTGGCCGTTTCGTATCAAAGCACGCCAGTCATTCCTTTTTAACGATAACGGACGCCAATTGGAAACCCCAAGGGAGTTCAAGTCATTCTCCACCTGTTGTTTCCATCTCAGTCGAGGCCTCCCCCTTCCTCTGCTGCCGAATTCAGGCGACGATAGGAAAACCTTCTGTGCTGGAGCTTCTTTGTCCATTCGCATAACATGGCCCAGCCAGCGGAGTCTTTGGGCTTTAATTCGCTGGACTATGGTCAGATCTGCGTAGAGCTCGTACAGCTCATCGTTAAATTTCCTTCTATACTCGCCGTTGGCATCACGGGAAGGACCATAAATCTTCCGGAGAACTTTTCTCTCAAATACTCCAAGGGCCATCTCATCTTCTCTTGACATTGTCCATGAATCTGAGCCATACTTCAGGACAGGTATGATGAGAGACTTACAGAGCGTGATCTTTGTTCTTCGGGAGAGGACTTTACTTCTCAATTGCCTACTCAGTCCAAAGTAGCACTTGTTGGCAAGAGTGATTCTCCGCTGGATTTCTAGACTGATATTATTTTCGGTGTTTATACTGGTTCCCCTCACAGTTTCAAATTTGTAACTATCAACAGTGACATGGCTGCCAAGGCGCAGGTGCGCCGATTCTTTCTTTGATGACAGCAAATATTTCGTCTTGTCCTCGTTCACGGCAAGACGCACTTTTTTCGCTTCCTTATTCCAGTCCAGAGAAGGCAGAGCTTACGGCGCGGTTGTTAAGGCCAATGATATCAATATCATCGGCATACGCCAGCAATTGCACGCTCTTGTAAAAGATTGTACCATTGCGGTTTAGCTCTGCTGCTCGAATTATCTTCTCCAGCATCAGATTGAAGAAATCGCACGAAAGGGAGTCGCCCTGTCTGAAGCCTCGTTTGGTTTCAAATGGCTCAGAGAGGTCCTTCTCGATCGATCTCGGTCGATTCTCTTATCATGGGTCTTCTCCAGGATTTGGCGTATCGTGAAAATCTGGTCGATGGTAGACTTACCAGGTCTAAAGCCACACTGATAAGGTCCAATCAGTTTGTCTACGATGGGCTTCAGCCTTTCACACAACACGCTAGAAAGAACCTTATATGCGATATTAAGAAGACTAATTCCGCGGTAGTTGGTGCGGTTAGCGGGATCGCCTTTCTTGTGGATTGGGCAAAGCACACTTAAATTCCAATCCGGAGGCATGCATTCGTCTGACCATATTCTGCATAAGAGCTGATGCATGCTTTTTACCAGCTCTTCGCCTCCGCGTTTGAACAGCTCGGCGGGTAGTCCGTCTTTTCCAGGCGCTTTGTTGTTTTTGAGCCGGGATATAGCTATCCTCACTTCATCATAGTCAGGTGGTGGGACGACTTTTCCATCGTCAGGGATTGGGGTATCGGGTTCGACGTCTCCCTCGCAATTTAGCAGTGAGGAGAAGTGCTCCCTCCATAATTTAAGTACACTTTGTACGTCGGTTACCAGGTCGCCATTATTGTCCTTACAGGAGCTTGCCCCGGTCTTAAAACCTTCCGTCATCCGCCGGATCTTTTCATAGAATTTTCGGGCATCATTCCTGCCAGCCAGCATCTCAAGCTCCTCACACTCACGCCTTTCGGCCTCACTTTTCTTTTTTCTGAAAAGGCGTCTCTCTTCCTTCTTTGCCTCACGATATTGTTGCCATACACTGCGGGTTGCGCCCGTTCGCAACGTCTCCTTGTAGGCAGCGTCCTTTTTTTTTCGAGGCAGTTTTGCATTCCTCATCGTACCAGTTGTTCTTGCGGGCTCGCTGGAACCCTATACTGGCCTCAGCGGCGGTACGCAATGAGTGAGAGATATGCTTCCATTGCTCGGTTACATCGTTAGGTCGAGGATTGCCCTCTGCTAGCAGGTGTGAGAGTCGAGTTTTGAAATTATCAGCTGTCTGTGTCATGCGCAGCTTCTCGACGTCAAACTTTCCTTCCGTTACTGTGCGCACTTGCTTCGTTGCACAGAGGCGTGTGCGTATCTAGGCTGCGACAAGATAATGGTCAGAGTCAATATTGGGACCACGCAGTGTACGCACGTCCAGAACGGTGGAGCTATGTCTGCCGTCAATCAAGACATGATCAATCTGGTTTCTAGTTCTTTGATCAGCCATGTGGCTTGGTGTATTCGCTTATGCTGGAACCTGGTACTACTGATGACCATATTGCGAGCAGTTATCATAACTCTTTAATTAGTTATGAAATTCGACCAGTCCGAAACCAGTGGTTATAGAAATTAAATGTTTGTAAATTGCATCCTTTAGGACCCTAAAGAAGTGTCCCTCAAAGTTTGAGCGAAATCCGAGACTAGCCAGCTTTTTGAATTAGACGTTTTCATATGGAATGTCTCATACACTTTCAAAAGTCATTTAACGTAACATTGACATTTCACAAAAAGTCGATGTGAAATAAATCAGTTTCCAAGGAATCAGCCATATCTAATTTTGCAAAAAAATTCCTTCAATTTCCTCAGTTTTGCACAAACTTTTTTACTTTGTCTTATTAGTTTTCAATTGGGCCAGTGAAGGATTAAGCAGAAAGATTTACGCAATTCACAAGGTCTACTAGTTCGTGCTATTCGTTTATGGAGCTATATTTTTAAAAAAATTTATATTGGAAATTATGGAAACATACAACGATAGACGAATACGACACTCTTGTGAATTGCCCAGTTGTTATTAATTTATATGGTTTCGGTTATAGATTTCGATTTTGAAGGAAATTTGTTAAAAACGCATATGTACATGAATAAATATATATAACGAAGAACACCACTTTCAATTTGGCTATATTTCTTCGCACACATCTACGCATGTGCCAATCAATGTAAATTTATATTTACTTATATAACAAGGGTCCAGTCTTCTTTTCGTTTGTCAATGTTTACTTCTGTGTCCCTTTGGACATTTAACAGGAAGCGAAAATTATACATTTTAAGGAGCTTTTGATCAGTAGGTCTGATTCAGTCAAAACCTCATGATTCAAGTATTTAATAAATTTTTTAGCGAATAATATAAGTATAAGAGTTGAAGTTTTTGGAAAACTATACCTTTTTCAGTTTATACTCATAAAGTTGCAATTTATATTCAGAAAATTACAAATGATATTCAGAAAGTTTAAATTGATATTCAGAATTTCCATATCATATTCAGAAAATTACAATACATTTTCAGAATTTCCATTTCATATTCTTGGCGGCCGCCGTGGTGTAGCGGTTAAGTGTTCGGCCTTCTACACCAAGTGGCAGCGGATCAATTCCCGGCAAAAGTAACATCAAAAATTATTTAGAAAAGGAATTTTTCTAAACGGGGTCGCCCCTCGGCACTAGTTTCGCAAACTCTCCGGGTGGATTTCTGCCATGAGAAGCATCTCAGCAAAAACTCATTTGCTCTGCAAGTGCCATTTGGAGTCGGCAAAAAACTGCAGGTCCCGCCAACTTTTAGGAAAAACTCAAAAGCAACACACCACAAGTTGGAAAGAGAAGTTCGGCAAAAATCTCGTTAGAGGTTATGATAACCTGTTGGTATATCGCCGCCCATAGTTTTTTTTTATTCAGAAAAATACAATTAGTATTCAGAAAGTTCCATTTAATATTCAGAAAATTAAAATTAATATTCTGAAAGTTAAGCCTAAATTACATAAAACTTTGCAGGTTCCACTTTTATACAAAGTTTGTGGAACGTAAAGCGAAGCGATATTTTGGCAAATACAGAGCCGAGGCGCGCATTTGTTTGTTTCATAAAGTTTTATGTACTTGGGGCTTTACAATTGATATTCAAAAAGTTACAATTAGGTAGGTAGAAGTGGCTGCCGCAAAGGCACACCTAGGCCAGTAATAAAAGGCCCGTTGTGATACCACCAAACACTAGGAAAGTCAGTCCCGGGGCCCGGCCATATGGAAAATCCCAGTGCTGTCGGGACTCTCCATATAGCCGAAACCCGGGACTGACACTCCTAACCGACACCGCTACCCCTCCTCGAACCATTTTGATAACTTGATGAAGGCCATCAAGTCCTTTATGTCTAGCTCCGCGACCTGGCTTAAGCTAACCAGGAAGGGAACTCCCAGAGAGCGCCTTCTCGCTCCGCTTAAGGCCGGGCAGTTGCAGATGAGGTGCTCCACCGTTTCCTCTTCCTCATCATCTTTGCAACTCCTGCAGCATCGTCGGTAGGGAACGCCTAGCCTTGCTGCGTGCCTACCAATAAGGCAGTGCCCGGTTAAAACACCTATTAATATGGAGATTTCCTTCCTTTTTAGGGCGTATATGTGTCTAGATCTTTTAAGATCGCATTTTGGCCAGGTTTGCTTGGATATCCGGCACCCTGGGGCTTGTAGCCATCTTTCGTTGGCTTCGCGGAGTGTATGCTCCTTCAGCATTAGCTTGCACGTGGCAAACGGCATACCTATGCGCTCTTTATCTTGAAGAATCTGCTTGGTCGTGCCCTGCCTAGCAAGTTCGTCTGCCCTACAGTTTCCCTCAATGTCCCTGTGTCCCGGGACCCATGTGAGGTTCACGCGGTTCTGTTGGGCCATCTCTTGAAGAGATCGACGACAGCTGAGCGTCAGTTCAGAGTTGAACGAGTAAGAGCCAAGGGATTTGATGGCCGCTTGGCTGTCGCTGAAAATACAGATATCCTGTCCGATGGTGCGTTCACCTATCCAAGTCACGGCGTCCATGATTGCTGAAACTTCAGCCTGGAAGACGCTGCAGTGATCAGGTAGTCTAAAGGAGAGTTCTAGGTCCAAATCCCTTGAGTAAACCCCTCCTCCGACTCTGCCGTCTAACTTCGAGCCGTCGGTGTATATAAAAGTGCCGCCATTAGTAGCGGGACACCGATCTATGTTCTCCCAGTCTTCCCTGCTGGGAATGTTTATTCTAAAACAACAATTTTCGACTGTTGTGGTCGCACACCGATCTGTGCTCAGAGGGAGAAAGCTGTAAGATCTTAGAATACAGGAGTGTCCAATAGTGCTTGCGCCCCAGACGGACGTTTCCCTTAGACGCACAGCCGATGCTGCTGCTGCCCGGTACCCTTCCAGATCGAGTGGCAAAAAGCCAAGAATGGCCTGGAGAGCTTCATTGGGCGTTGTTCTTAACGCCCCGCTTATACAGATCATGCTCGATCTGTGGACTTTCCCTAACAGATTTAGGTTTGTTGCCTTTCTTAGCGCAGGCCACCATACCACGACTCCATACAGCATAATTGGCTGGATTATCGCAGTGTAGATCCATCTGCAAATTTTGGGGCTGAGCCCCCATTTTTTGCCCATGGCTCTTTTACACGTGTAAAGTGCAATGCACGC
Source organism: Campiglossa producta (assembly GCA_964058755.1). NCBI lineage: Eukaryota > Metazoa > Arthropoda > Insecta > Diptera > Tephritidae > Campiglossa > Campiglossa producta. The sequence goes on along the minus strand of CAXKVI010000003.1, from coordinate 77,874,343 downwards.
TTTCCTCTGGCGCTGGATGACATTCTCCTTCCAGTTAAGCTTTCTATTTAGAACTGTGCCTAGGAATTTGGCTTTGTCAGCTAAGTTCAGGCGCACGCCCTCTAGTTCTGGTAGGTTCAACGGTGGTATCTTGTACCGCCTGGTATAAAGGACAAGCTCCACCTTTCCCGGGTTGATGCTAAGTCCGCAGCGAGAGGACCATGAAGAAACTTCTCGCAGTGCTACTTGCATCAAGTCACACAGGGTTTGTGGGAATTTGCCCCTATATGCAATAGCTAAATCGTCTGCATATGCCACTATCTTCCCGCCCCCCCACCTTGTGTCTCGTAGCAGCGAGTTTACGGTGAGGTTCCATAGGAGCGGGGAGAGAACACCACCCTGAGGCGTTCCTCTTGTGACATAGCGTGAAAGATCAACTGTTCCCAGTGAAGAAACTATTTTCCTTCCCTTTAGTAGTTGATCAATTAGTCCAATAAGAGACCTATTTATGCCCAGGTTTGTTAAAGCAGTGTTAATATCCTCCGGCCTTATATTGTTGAAAGCCCCTTCGATGTCCAGAAAGGCCACGAGACAGTACTCCTTTTCATGCAATGATTTTTCAACAATACAGACTAGGCTGTGGAGCGCAGTTTCCGTTGATTTACCTTTGGTGTATGCATGTTGATAGCTAGAAATAAGGTTGCTATCAATAGTAGAGGAGAGATAATCGCTAATTATCCTCTCGAAGGTTTTAAGTGCAAAAGACGAGAGACTGATCGGTCTGTAGTCTTTAGGCTCATAGTGTGAGGCCTTCCCAGCCTTTGGAATAAAGACGAGCTTCCCCACTGGACGTGATGAGCATTAGCGTCAGCTCCAATAATAAGATGGCCCGTACAGAAATTATCCACCAGATCTTTCACCTCCTTTTGTGGAGGAGGTTCTTCGGCGTCATAGGGCATATAGACCGACGCCATCGTTAGGCTGGTGCTGCCGACTGTTAAGCTGGCAGCTGTAACGTCACCATTTGAGTAGTTGGGTAATAGAAAGGTGTTTAGCTCAGACTTTACCAAAATACAGGTTCTGACCTTGCCCTCATCATTGGCTTGGATGAGCTTGTACCCCTTAGTCCCCAATCCACAGATCCTAGAGCTATTGACCCAGGGCTATTGGATAAGGACCACGTCTACGTCGCCTTTAGAAAGACGACTGCTTAAAACAGCCGAGGCTGCTTTAGATTTGTGCAGATTTATCTGAAGCACCACCAACATGAGAGAGCTCAGACTTCCCTGTCGCCAGCGTGTCGTCGAGGTCTGGCCTGTTCTGGGGGCTGTCTCTCAACGAGGAGTTGTTCAGAGCACCTGCACGATTTGGCGTGGCGGGAACCCTGCTGTCTGAAGCAGCATCAACGTTAGTGTGCTCAGGTTTAGCCACGATCGTGACGTCGAGGCCTTCTTCGTCAAGCAGGCTTTCTTCTATCGCCGAGTTGTTCGCAGCACCATCGCAATTTGACGTGGCGGATAACATACTTTCCGGGTCGGACTCCTCTGCTTCCCCTTCCGATGCCTCGATCTCCGAGTCCTACGGAGCGTCCGGAATAGCAGCGCGCTGTGCATCGCCACGGTATACGTGGATCACGATCTGACTCAAGCCGTAATGCACTCGTCCGTTGCACCGTTTAAGGGGCTCGAGCGCCTCCTTAATCAGAGTGATAACCACCTGTCTATTGGGCCCAACCACATCATCGACCAGATTGACGCCCCAATCCTGCGTCGGGAGAGACGGATTCCAGACCTGCCCATTTCATTCCGGACATACAGCCACCGGTCTTTGGGGATGGACCAACGGTCGTTACCTCGGTCAATGAAACCTATAAGGATTCTGTCCTTGGTTACTTCAGCAAAGCTGAGTTTTCCCACTACGGGGTTAAACTGATGCCGCTTCGGATGGGGGTTTACCTCTCCGTCCGATCTCTGGCGTTTGAAGGGATTACCGTTCACCCTCTTAGGCACTTAGGGCCTCTGGAAATTTGGTATCAGAGCTTTCGCTTCCTCCACCATCTTCCTTTCTTCCGGCGACAGCTTCTTCTGCGATGCTCCCTCATATTTTTTAAGGATCCTTGCGGCCTTTCTTTTATCCCAGTACGCAAAGCGTCGGGGAGATGCCTCTTTGGGGGGATTCAGACTCGTAGTTGCCATCGCGGTCTCTCCCTTTGCGGCGTCGTCCTTCTCTTTTGAAACTCTGAAACCAGGTCGTGAGACCATTGCCCCAGATGTGAAGAGATTGGGTTTCGTACCAGCGCTTGATGGAAGTTTAGCTTCCGCCGTTTTCTGCTTGACTGCGTAGGCAGCCGCACTGCTGCTTGCTCCCATCAAGTCACTCCTACTTGATAGCAGTTTGGGGGATGACTGACCCGTAGTTTCCATCGCTGTCGGCCTCCCAGTTAACTTTGAGGCGGAGTTTGTCCTCCGGCGTTGTGTTTTCGCTTGCTCCAGCATAGTTCTTCTCTGCTGCGGAGTAAACGAAGTCGTTAATTGCTTTGTATTTTGTGTGTTCTTCATCTTGTTCGTACGACCCCTCGCCGGACAAGGCCAGCTTAGGGTCAAGGGTAGTGTAAGGGGAAGTGTGTCGTCCGCCGCGGCAGAGCCCCATACCGCGGTAAGACCATAGTTACTCCCTGAGGCGGCCCGGTATCAGTGAGGCTCCGTTCGACTACAGCCACGATTTGCCTCCCGGCTGCAAACGTCCAATGGGCACGGTATCGCATAACACCCTGGATTGGGAGGGAAAAGTTTTGCATATTTATATAGCGAGCCGCTTGCTTCAAGACAGACGCTCGCTTACAGCCGCACCTCATGGTGTACAGACGCTGCGAAAAAGACCCCGGTGAGCCCTTAAACCAAGTATGTCAGAGTGGCCCCACCGGGGCTCCCTCTCTTTCTGCCGCGAGCCTAGGTAGCTCAACGTTGCCCAGAGTGCACGAACGAGGACGCAAGAGTCGGGATTGAGCGCGGTCACTCAGCAACCACACCCCATTACACTCTAAGTTACAATTCATATTCATAAAATTTCTTTGTACTCCGCATTTGAAATTTTTTCATATAAATTTGGCTTTCTAAATATCAAATGTAATTTTCTGAATAACAATGGTAATTTTCTGAAAAAATTTGAATTTTCTGAATAATTTAAATTTTCTGAATATCAAATGGAACTTTCTGAATATCAATTGTAATTTTCTGAATGTGAAATGAAAATTCTGAATATTAATTGGAATTTTCTGAATATGAAATGGAAATTCTGAATATCAATTGTATTTTTCTGAATATAAATTGTAACTTTCTCAATATAAACTGAAAAAGGTGTAGTTTTCACATATGCATAAAGTTGTACATTTTAGGGGTGGTTTAAACCCCTAAAACCACCCCCTGGTTGCGCGCCTGGTAGAAATTGTTATTTACAACTGTGGCATTTCTCCAAATTATTATGGAAAATGAGGTTTGTACGAGGAAAAGCGCCGAATTTGAAGCAGTGTAAATGTACACTTAGAAAAGAGTTTCCTTATTTCAAGGAAAAATTTGCCTTATTTGGCTCCAAAGACCTGCTTCAATCCTTAAATTGAGGAAAAAAGTCTTTAAATTAAGGAATATTTTACTTATCTTAAGAAAGCCATCCCAGTGGGAAAAGGTAATGTTTGGTAATGTATAAAGTAATGTATATTCCCTATAAAATTTTTTATGTATAGTGGAATTCACGAATTACTTTTTGTACAGCAATGTCATAGGAAAAGTAATGTTTTTGAAAAATAAAACCTTACGAAATACATTACATGGGAAGATTTTTAAATATTTTTTCATGCGTTAGTTTGCTCATGCTTCTTTTCATGGATGAAAAAGGTAATGCATTACCTACTTTCCCACTGGGATGTCTTTGGAGCCAAAATAAGGAACATTTTTTCTGAGTGTAGTTTTAGAAGTATTTCTCACTCACGAAAACAATTTCAGGTATATTAACTATGATCATGATTCGCACGCTGCGTAGAGATATTGCCCGTTATAATACAGATCACAACTTTGAAGACTCGCTGGAGGAAACTGGATGGAAGCTAGTGCATGGAGATGTGTTTCGCCCTCCTAAAAATACACGCATTTTTTCCGCCGTTATTGGTAGTGGAATACAAATATTTTTCATGGCGCTAATAACGATTTGTAAGTTAAAATTTACATATTAATGGGCATTTGGTGGCATTTTTAAAAATGATGAAAAAATGATTTTTTATAAGCTTACATACATGTAACATTGAAGCTAATCATAGTCAGCTTAAGTACATACATACATATGAGCAAATCCTAGAAAAGTGAGTTCAAATTGTGGAAATATGACTTTGATGTAGAGCTTCCAATATAGCGGTATATTGGTAAGGGGTTAAGCCAAACTCCTCAGAAATATAAACTTTTTAAATAAAAAATGTTGGTAAAGTTCAAATTGATTTAAAATTTTTTTTTTTTAAGTACCATTTTCTTCATGGTTTCCATAATTTTATAGTTAAGCAGTAAAAGAAGGGTTAAATAAGTGAACTGAAGTTTTAATTGGTGCTTATCTGTAAAACCATAATTTCTTGCTATAAATGTAAATAGCAAAGGAAAACGTAAGTGACGCTAAAACATAAAAAAGTTATCTTAATTTCAAACCCGATCTTTCAAATAAGCTAATATATTAAAGCTTCTTTTTCAATTTAGGTTAGCTTAGGTTCAAGTGGCTGCCGCAGAGGCACACTTAGGAAAGTTTTGAAAGGCCCGTTGTGATACCACCAACAATAGGAAAGTCAGTCCCGGGACCCGGCCATATGGAAAATCCCGGAGTTGTTGGGATTTTCCACATAGCAGAACCCCGGGACTTACAGTCCTAAACCGACACCTTTACTCCTCCTCGAACCACTTAGATGACTCTATGAAGGCCATCAAGTCCTTAGTGTCCATTTCCGTGATCTGGCGTAGGCTATTTAGGAAGGCAACTCCCAAAAAGCGCGTTCTCGCACCGCTTAAAGCCGGGCAGTTTCAGATGAGGTGCTTCACCGTTTCCTCTTCCTCATCATCTTTGCAGCTCCTACAGCATCGTCGATAGGGCACACCTACCCTTTCTGCGTGCATACCAATAAGGCAATGCCCAGTTAAAACGCCTATTAATATGGAGATTTCTCTCCTTCTTAGGGGATGAATGTCTCTTTCATGATCCCATTTTGGCCAGGCTTGTTTGGATGTCCGGCACCCTGGGGATTGTTGTCACCTTTATTTGGCTTGACAGAGTGTGTACTCACCTAACCGCTCTTTATCCCGAAGAACCTGCTTGGTCGTACCCTGCCTGGCAAGTTCGGCTACCTTATAGTTTCCCTCAATGTCCCTGTGTCCCGATACCCATGTGATGTTCACGCGGCTCTGTTGGGCCAACTCTTGAAGAGATTAACGTCATCATCCACGATTGCTGAGACTTCAGCCTGGAATACGCTGCAATGATCAGGTAGTCTGAAGGAGAGCTCAAGTTCCAGATCCCTTGAATAAACCCATCCTCCAACTCTGCCGTCTAGCTTCGAGCCGTCAGTGTAAACGGAAATGCCGCCATTAGTAGCGGGGCAGCGATCCATCCTCTCCCATTCCTCCCTGCTGGGAATGTTCGTTTTGCGGCCCCAGCCAGACCTTTCCCTTAGGCGCAGAGCCGTGACGCTGTTGCCCTAGACGCTTCCAGATCGAGTGGCAAAATGCCTAGAATGGCCCGGAGAGCTTCTTTGGGCGTTGTTCTTAGCGCGCCGCTAGTACATATCATGCCAGATCTGTGGACTTTACCCAACAGACTCAGGTTTATGGCCTTGCTCAGCGCAGGCCACCACACGACGAGTACCACGACTCCCTATAGCATGATAGGTCGGATAATTGCAGTGTAGATCCATCTGCATATTTTGGGGCTGAGACCCCTATTTTTACCAATGGCTCTTTTGCACGTGTAAAGTGCAACACACGCCTTCCTCTGGCGCTGAAGAATATTCTCCTTCCAGTTTAACTTCCTTCCCAAAACTATAGAATTTAGCTTTATCAGGCTCACGCCATTAAGTTCAGTGCAGAAATTCCTCCACGAAGTTCTCTTTGCCTGTCTCAGGGCTTTTTTGTAGGCCCTTAGTTTAAATTTGTATTCGAGCCATTGAGGCTCCGTGTCAAGGCTTTTAGCCTTATTAAATTGCTTCCTGCAGGTTTTACGAAGCGAGTCCATGTCGTAGGTCCACCAGTGCGGCCTATGTTTACCGCGTGAGTTTGGCACTGGACAAGCTTGTTCTGGGGCATTAGAGAGCGCCGTGGTGTATGTCGTTACCAGGTCCTCCAGCTCCTCAACTGATGAGGGGGCTTGTGGGGGTAGTACTAGTAGGTCTCTTTCTAATACTTCCTTGTGTAGCTGCCAGTTGGTATTGCGTGGATTGCGCTACACGAAAGTCTTAAACTATTTTTATATATCGGTGGTCGGAGAATGAATATTCTTCCAGAACACGCCATTTTCTAACCCACTCATAAGCGCCTTCACTACAAATAGTGCAATAGAGCAACTGCGTGATTTGGCGTAGGGGGAGTCCTGCTGTCTGAAGCATCAGAAATATTGCGCTTAGTATGAATTTAACGATGAGCTGTACGAGCTGTACGCAGACCTGACCATAGTTCAGCGGATTAAAGCCCAAAGGCTCCGCTTTCTGGGTCATGTTATGCGAATGGACAAAGAAGCACCAGCACAGAAAGTTTTCCTATCGACACCCGAATTCGGCAGCAGAGGAAGGGGGAGACCTCGACTGAGATGGAAACAACAGGTGGAGGATGACTTGAACCCCCTTGGAGTTCCCAATTGGCGTCAGTTATCGCTACAAAGGAATGACTGGCGTGCTTTGATACTAAACGGCCAAAATCGCCTAGGCGGTTAAGCGTCATTATGACGCAAGCCAAGACTAGATTAGATGGTCTTCCATCTCCGAGTTGGCGGATAACATGCTTTCCGCGTCGGACTCCTCGGTTTCCTCTTGCGGTACTTCGATTTCCGAGTCTTCCAGAGCAGCCTCGATGGCTGCACGCTGTGCATCGCCACGGTATGCGTGGATAACGATCTGGCCTACACTGTGCACTAGCCCATTACACCTTCTAAGGGGCTCGATACCTCCTTATTGATGGTGAAGACCACTTGTCTATCAGGTCCACTTCCTGGAACTCGGCGACAGCGTTTCCTGCGGAACTCCCTCATATTTCTTCAGGATCCTAGCGGCCAATTACGATTCTCTCATCTGGAATATGAGTTCTGTGAGACGGGTACTATGTGAGCGTTACGATTCTGGTGAGCGCCATACTTGGCTATTAGGTAATAAAAACTTGTATCATGTTTCACCCACCCAATTCAGGGCTATCACGCTAACCCTGTTAGCTCGTCACGTCTCACCAGTCCGGCATCGAAAATTGTGCAAAATTGAGATTTTGAAACAGCACGTTTCGTGGGAATTCCGCTAGAATTTCCTGATAACCACTACCCCTTCCCCTTCTTCTCCTGCTCCTTGTTCTCCTTCCACTTATACTTTTATTTGTTTCTTTTTATTTTTCTTTTCCTTTTACTTTTTCTTTTCATTATCCTTTTTCTTTTGCTTTTTATTTACTGTTAAACGACGCACAGTGTACTTCCAGACACCAGCCGTAGTTATCACCTTCAATAACCTTCGCTCGCCTTCGCTCATATTTCTTTCTCTTTAGTACACAAAACCTATGTACAGAAAAGTTCAAGAGTACCCGCATATTTGTATACACAATTGTAGGTACATATTTATACACTTTAACTATTCATGCAAATGTAGTTTTTTTTACTTCTTTGCCGGCAAATGTAACGGCAAATGCTGGACCGCTAGATAAAATTCTTCTGCTGAGACTTAATAATTTGTTTTGTATTTTCACTATAAGTATTCAGTCTTGTGATTTCGAAGGGTGAGCGCGCGATATAGTTAACATAGGAAGCACAAATGTAAGTTGTATACCTACAATCATTGTAATTAACTAAATCATTGTAATTAATTAAAAATCAATAAAGATTTCAGCGTATGTACATAGTACATTCAATTGGAGTTTTTTTATTTGGAAACTACGCCTGTTATATCTGCCGACAGCGCGCGAGTCAACATTCTGAAATATTTTGCAACTACTGATTAGCGTGTATTTTTTACTGATTTGCTATGGAAATCGATGGCGTTCAAAGTAGCGGCAATGGAGACGGAGCTGGTGCCCCGGGCTCATCGGGCGCTGATGCATCACCTAATAAAGAAGCAATTGGTAACGGCAATGCTACCGATAAAGGTGGTCAAACCAGCACAGAGACGGAAGTAATAGGTGGTTCGTCCACGTCGTCTACGCCAACGCAATTAAAAAACGTTGACCCTATAAGAATGGGATTTGATGATACGGTGAATCAAATTTTAAAGGGGCCTTTATTCACAGGCACGGATATCTGTGGTAGCATGCGGCGTTCAACTTTAAATGGAGAAATCAGCGCACGGGCGATTCCTGACAGAGCTCCAATATGGTCAACAAGCGTGAGCTTACCCACTCGACAGGGCGCAGAAAGCTACAGTTATTCACTGCCATATGGTAACAGCTACCTCATTTTTCTAGTAAACCCGAGGAATGGCTCCTTTTCATAAGCAATTATGAGCAATCGACTGAGAGATGCGGATTCAGTAATGAGGAAACCCTCATTCGTCTACAGAAGTGCCTGAAAGGGCCAGCTTTGGAAGCAGTGCGAGGTAAGCTGGTGATTCCTGCTACTGTTCCGTACGCGATAGGTACCGTGAAAATGCTATTCGGGCGACCTGAAATAGTACATGCTGCTTTACAAGGCAAACTGAGGAAGAACCAGCTGTAAAGCACAACAACTTAGACTCAGTAATACGTTTGGCTTTGGCGGTTCAAAACTATTGCGCCACAATGTTGGCTGTTGGCCTCGGCGACTATCTAAATGACCCGCTATTATTAAACGAACTGGTCGCTAAGTTACCGAGTGATTTGAAACTCGACTGGGGTAGGCGCAGATTATCCACCGGAGGTGTCAAGTTGGCAACATTTGATCAATGGTTGTTTAACGTAGCTATGTGTGCAACTATGGTTACTTCGTACGAGCCTCAAGGTGATGAAAATCCAAAAGAAAGCAGGTTAAAGAGCGAGTACTGGTACATGTGGTGGATGATAGTGCGAACAATAAACATAGTAAGAACTCGGGATCATCATCTAGCGTTTCCTGTCCAAAGTGTCAGGGGCAACATCGTTTGTCTGAATGTGAAGTGTTTCGAGCGCTTAACGTAAAGCAGCGGTGGGAGTTCGTGAAAAGTGAACGACTGTGTTTCTCTTGCTTCATGCGACACCTTGTACGATACTGCAGAGCAAAGAAACGATGCGGCGTAGATGGGTGCACATCCACTCATAGCATGTTGCTACATTCTGCTACTACGGATGAGAATGCGGCTCGACAACAACAACCACGAAGCGATACTACTACTCCCAAAGAATCTACTGTTCTATTTCACAACAGAGCAGCTACAACAGCGTTATTTCGATACGTGCCCGTGACACTTTATGGTAGGGTACGCAAAATACAAACATACGCTTTAATAGACGAAGGCTCTGCATGCTCATTGATGGAAAGCAAATTAGCAGATGAACTTGAGTTGGATGGTCCATCAGATCAGTTGTGCTTGAAGTGGACCGGAGATCAGACGCAAACTGAGTGTAACTACAAATCAGTACACCTGAGTGTGTCAGCAATTGGCGAAGAAGAAAAACGCTACTTGCTTAAGGGCGTTCGTACAGTAACATTGTTGGATTTGCCAACGCAAAGTGTCGATGAGCGGTTGTTAAGCGAACGATGTCACTTAAAATCAGTTCCTATTCAAGCATATACAAACGTTAAGCCTCAGATTATCATCGGTCTTGACAATATTAAGGTGAGTGTTCCAATTGAAATACGCGAAGCAGAAGACGACGATGTTATTGCCGTCCGCTGTAGACTAGGTTGGGCAGTGTATGGGCGACACAACAACAAACATCATTCAACGCCTCGCATATTGTACATATGTGAATGCAGCGACGCTGACATAACTCGTAAGTTGGATGAAGCCGTGAAGACATACTTTTCACTTGAGTCAATGGGCGTACGTATCACAACCAAACCGCTGAGATCGAAAGAAGATGAACGTTCAATGCAAATTATGGAGAACACAACCAAATATCTCGAAAATGAAAAGCGCTGGGAAACTGGTTTACTATGGAGATTTGACAACATCGATTTACCTGACTCGTATCAAATGGCTTTCAAACGACTTATCTGCCTCGAGGCGAAGATGGCCAAAGAACCCTGAATTGCATTCCTTTATGGTGAGTACAATTCAAAGCTATATTGAAAATGGATACATACGCAAATTGACAAACGCTGAGATAGGGAGGGATTCTCGTTCATGGTTCCTGCCAATTTTCACAGTCACTAATCCCAACAAGAAAAAAACCCGACTAGTATGGGACGCAGCCGCCAAGGTCAGGGGCGTTTCTTTAAATGACTTTCTACTAAAAGGCCCCGATCTAATAGCTTCGCTAATGGGAGTGCTGATGCGCTTTCGAGAGCGGAAAATTGCGATTACAGGTGACATACGGCAAATGTTCCACCAAGTCAAGGTGCGGCAAGACGACTTAGCGGTTCAACAATTTTTATGGCGAGACGGCGACAAAATGCTCTCTCCTGATGTATACGTCATGCAGGTCGCCAATTTCATTAAAAATAAAAATGCTGACAGGTTTCTGACTAAACACCCAGAGGCAGTCGAGGCGATTCACAAAAATACCTTTGTAGATGACTGGCTGCAGTCTGTGGACTCTGAGCAGCAAATGTTAGAGCTAGCTCTTGCAGTAAAAAGCATTCACGCAGACGGTGGATTTGAGATGAGACATTGGCTGTCAAACTCAAAGCAGGTAGTTCAGGTCCTAGACGAAAATAATGTGGAGACGTCAGCTAAAAATATTGCCCTGTCTGACGAGCCTCGAGAAAAGGTGCTCGGTATGTGGTGGCTCCCGAGCGAAGATTCGCTGACATTCGTCGTAAAGCCCGAGCTTATCAGTAAAGCATCGATTGCAGCACCATCAAAACGACAAGTATTAAGCGTTGTTATGTCGATCTTTGATCCGCTCGGACTACTCGGTTTTTTCAATATCTGAGCTAAAACTATTCTGCAAAACATATGGCGTTCAGGGGTTGGATGGGATGAGAATATTAAAGATGTAGATCAAACAGACTGGCAGCATTGGCTACAGTTAGTGCCACAGCTGAACGACGTGCGTATACCTCGATGTATGCCCTTTGGAAGCTACGCAAAGTCAGTTGAATTGCACACGTTCGTAGACGCAAGCATTGACGCATACGCCGCGGTCACATATCTACGTTTTAACATGGACGGCGACATTCGATGCCTGATAGTGGCCTCCAAAACAAGAGTCGCACCACTGAAGCCCGTATCAGTCCCTCGTATGGAATTAATGGCAGCAATTTTAGGGCTCAGATTATCAAATTGCATCGAATCAGAAGCATCAATACGCATAGACCGCCGTTACTTTTGGACAGATTCAAGAGACGTGCTCTGCTGGATACAGTCCGATTCGCGTAAATTTCAACAATTTGTGGCAGTACGAATCGGTGAAATTTTAGAAGGGTCGGAGGTGAGTAGCTGGCGCTGGGTTCCCACCAATCACAATGTGGCTGACGACGGAACTAAATTCGCTAAAACACCGGAAATAAATGGTTCAATACGTTGGTTTACTGGACCAAAATTTTTATATATGGACGAGTTACAGTGGCCGCAAATACACGCAACGAACAAACTCACAGAGGAAAGCGTAATGTGCCACACCGAGCTAATACGTACCCCCGCATGTGTATTAAGGTGTATTTCACCCGATCCTAACCGTTTTAGTAAATTAGAGCGCCTTCGATCAGCGCAGCGTTACGTCTTACAATTTCTACGAATGATATCAAAAAAGCAGTTTGAAGCAACGTTAAAAAATTTAATAGAGTTGAAGAAAGACGTCGAAATGGATATCGTGCTTATCCGTATATGTCAAGAAGAATCATTTTTCGACGAAATAAGATGCTTAGAAACAAACCGCCGCGTCGTGGACCGAAAAAGCGTTCTTTTTAAATGCTCACCTTACTTAGATGACTACGGAACTCTTCGCATTAAAGGTCGAATCGACGCTATAGAAGGAGTATCAATTGATGTGAAGCGTCCCGCCATTCTACCGCGACGTCACCGAATAACATATTTGATCGTATAATTTTTTCACAGAAAGTACCACCATTTACATAATGAGATAGTCGTAAACGAGCTACGTCAGCGGTATTGGATTTTGGGTCTGAGAGCTCTGGTAAGAGAAGTTTCGAAGCAATGTTCGGCTTACCGCATACGTAAGGCTCAACCATTTCCACCGGAGATGGGCGAACTTCCTATTGAGCGGCTATCACCGCACACTCGGCCATTTACGTTCACAGGCGTAGACTACTTTGGCCCCATAGACATAGCCGTTGGACGTCGCCGCGAAAAACGTTGGGGTGTTTTGTTTACGTGCCTTACTACGCGAGCAGTTTATTTGGACATTGCCCCATCGCCCCATCTACTGACTCGTTCCTTATGGTATTAAAAGGTTTCACTGCTCGACGAGGCGTGCCTAAACAAATAATGTCTGACAATGCCACCAACTTTCGCGGCGCTAGCAGGGTATTGAAAGAAGGCATCGAGTGCATATCACCAAACTACGTTGAGAAGCAATACCCAGAAATGTCATTCAGTTTCATACCGCCTGGAGCGCCCCATATGGTGGGCGCGTGGGAAAGAATGGTACGATCTACAAAATCAATATTAACCGAGATTTTACCAAAAGCAAATTTGAGAGAAGAAGTTCTGCGGGCAGCTCTAGCCGATGTCGAGTATACGCTAAATTCACGACCACTCACATATGTACCTTTGGATTCCGTCGATGCTGAGGCGCTAACTCCAAACCACTTTTTGATAGGCAGTTCAAATGGGTTACGCGAGCGGGGAGAATTAAATCAAACAGGTTCTGCGCTAGCCAGAGACTTTCGCATAGCTGGTCAGATAGCCGACACATTTTGGAAAAGGTGGCTGCGAGAGTATCTACCAACACTAACAAGGCGCAAGAAGTGGTTCCAGCCGCCTATCGAACCCATCGCCGAGAACGACGTAGTCATTATTATAGACGAAAACAACAAGCGCGGCTCATGGCCAAAAGGAATAGTAGTCGACATACACCGCTCGAAAGATGGTTAAGTGCGCAGTGCTGTCGTTCGTACAGCTGACGGCCTCGTTACTCGCCCTGCTGTTAAGCTTGCAAAACTAGACATAAAAGGAGATGGTAATGCACAGCGCAGTGACGCTCGTGAATTACGGGGTGGGGAATGTTAAACGACGCACAGTGTACTTCCAGACACCAGCCATAGTTATCACCTTCAATAACCTTCGCTCGCCTTCGCTCATATTTCTTTCTCTTTAGTACACAAAACCTATGTACAGAAAAGTTCAAGAGTACCCGCATATTTGTATACACAATTGTAGGTACATATTTATACACTTCAACTATTCATGCAAATGTAGTTTTTTTTACTTCTTTGCCGGCAAATGCAACGGCAAATGCTGGACCGCTAGGTAAAATTCTTCTGCTGAGACTTAATAATTTGTTTTGTATTTTCACTATAAGTATTCAGTCTTGTGATTTCGAAGGGTGAGCGCGCGATATAGTTAACAGAGGAAGCACAAATGTAAGTTGTATACCTACAATCATTGTAATTAACTAAATCATTGTAATTAATTAAAAATCAATAAAGATTTCAGCGGAAACGGTCAAAATTCTAAAATTAAAATTCTGAAGTCAAAATTCCGGAATCAAAATTCTGGGTCGATAAAATTCTGGAAATCGGAATTCCGCACTTCCTTCGCCTTTTTTGGCTGTATTTCAAAATTCTGGTTTTTCATAATTCCGGAATTTACGTTTTCCAGAATTAATTCTGGAAATTTGTTCCCCAAAATTTGAGAAAATCGAGTATTTTAATAAATTGTGCTTATATTTAAGAAATATACATTGACTTTGATTTTTTGGTCATAAGACAGAAAACCAGCGGAACAATTTGTATTTCTACTCTGCCGTGTATGGAAAATAGCTGCCTCATCATCGTTGGAACAACGTCAAATTTACCGTCCATAATCCAGCAGTCGCTCTCATTTAACAACTGCAGCGAAGATTTTGTTCCAAAAATAAGAATGCATGCGCCACAACTTTAATAACTTTCTTACTTAAAAAAAATAGTTGAACTTCCAAAACATAAAGTGATAATAAAGGAATGTCTATTTTTTCAACCCAAGTTGGCTCTTTAAAACATTTTAAACTGTTCCGTTGTCTTCTAATTTTTAACTTAAGGGCACCTCTTGATGGCAGATAATGTCCAATGTGTTTTTCTGTCATAGATACCGAACGCTGAATTATTTGGCTAGGCTGCAGAAAACTCAAGCGAAACCATATTTTTAAAATGATTATTTGGATCTGCAACCGATTTTTTATGCGCACATGGATCATGAGAATGTTCATTTTTTTTTCGTATATCTAACATTTCACAGCCGTGAAATTGTGTGTCAATACGCACGGTACATTTGTTTTTAATTCCTTCAGAACAAGTCCAGTTAAATGTTAAAGGCAACATTTTGTAATTAATGATTAAAAATGCGTGTTGATAACAAAAAAAGTGCGCACTTTTTTTGTTATCAACACGCATTTTTAATCATTAATTACAGAATTTTGAATTTCAGAATTTTGGTTTCCAGAATTTTGCAATTTAGAATTTCGTTATCCAGAATTTTGGATTCCAGAATATTGACTTCCATAATTTTGATTTCCGGTGTTTCGACTTCCGGAATTATGAATGCAGAATTTCCAAAAAAGCAGAATTTTGACCCCAACCCAGATTTCAGCGTATGTACATAGTACACTCAATTGGAGTTTTTTATTTGGAAACTTTTACCTTTTTATTTTTCTATTTCTTTTTCCTTTTCCTTTTTCCTTTTACTTTTCTCTTTCCTTCTACTTTCCTATTCCTTTTGCTTCTTCTTTCTTCTTCTCCTGCTTTTCCTTTCCCTTTTCCCTATCCTTCCTCTTTTCATTTTCCTTCGTCTCATTATCCCACTCCCCCTTCTCTTTTTTCTCCTTCATATCGTTTTCTCTTCTCTTCCTATTTCTAATAAACCAGCTTCCTAGGACTGCTGTTAGACTGCCTAAAGACAACAAAATACGCTGTAAATAAAAAATACTATAGGTGATGCAGGCTACCCTTTGGAACTATACTTGATGACACCTTATAGATCAGTTTCAGAAGAAAATGCTGACGCCATTTATAACACCAAACATGCCAAAACGAGGAACATTATTGAAAGAACCATTGCTGTAAAGAAAAATCGATTTCTTTGCTTACTTGGCGCTCGTCAGCTTCATTACAAGCGAGAAAAAGCAACACAATAGCAAACGTTTGTGCTGCCTTGCACAACGTTTGCATTAAATATAATGTAGAACTATCAAGGAATGATGAACCATCGGGCACCGAAATGTACCATCCGGTACGAATATGTTTGAAGTTGATACGTCCGACTACTTACATAACCTAGAAGCTTCGGAAATACGGGATGAAATAAAAGCAAGTTTTATGTGAATAGTATTTATAGTTTGTACTTTTTTATGAAAAATATGAAAATATAAAAAATACAGCACTCTGGTAGTGTACTGTATATAAAACAAAAAACAATTCTGTATGTTTCTTATTGAGCTTAGCTCGAAAAAATTGTTTATACCTGCTGTACTTTTTACTAGTACTAGGGTATTCTAATTTTGATGTTACGAAATTTTTAATGAATTTTGATACTTAGAGAAAATTGACAAAGATTTACACAGCGATGGATACCATGACGACGTTTCGGACTTTCCAGGGTCCACATCAGATGGATTTTCGGACACAGAACTACTGTATCTGCACCGAAGCGGTTAAAGCAATTGCTTATAACAAATCAGCTACGATGCCCTGTAGTATTTCTAAGTCAACTTTCTTATAAGCGTGCCAATTTCATACCTTTAGACATAAGGCCGCGACCATATTTTCCATATGATACACGGAATATGAGTATATTATTAGGCGTGCATATTTATGCAGAAGCACACTGAGGTTTTTAATTTGCATTCCTTCATACCACTTTTTTGTGTATTATTGGTTTGCTCTACCTATGGTGTGTACTTATGTATCAATTATGAATGTTTCTTATTGGAGCTTAGTTCTGTGTCCGAAAATCCATCTGATGTGGACCCTGGAAAGTCCGAAACGTCGTCATGGTATCCATCGCTGTGTAAATCTTTGTCAATTTTCTCTAAGTATCAAAATTCATAAAATTTCGTAACATCAAAAATTAGAATACCCTAGTACTAGTAAAAAGTACAGCAGGTATAAACAATTTTTCGAGCTAAGCTCCAATAAGAAACATTCATAATTGATACATAAGTACACACCATAGTAGAGCAAACCAATAATACACAAAAAAGTGGTATGAAGGAATGCAAATTAAAAACCTCAGTGTGCTTCTGCATAAATATGCACGCCTAATAATATACTCATATTCCGTGTATCATATGGAAAATATGTCGCGGCCTTATGTCTAAAGGTATGAAATTGGCACGCTTATAAGAAAGTTGACTTAGAAATACTACAGGGCATCGTAGCTGATTTGTTATAAGCAATTGCTTTAACCGCTTCGGTGCAGATACAGTAGTTCTGTGTCCGAAAATCCATCTGATGTGGACCCTGGAAAGTCCGAAACGTCGTCATGGTATCCATCGCTGTGTAAATCTTTGTCAATTTTCTCTAAGTATCAAAATTCATAAAAATTTCGTAACATCAAAAATTAGAATACCCTAGTACTAGTAAAAAGTACAGCAGGTATAAACAATTTTTCGAGCTAAGCTCCAATAAGAAACATTCATAATTGATACATAAGTACACACCATAGGTAGAGCAAACCAATAATACACAAAAAAGTGGTATGAAGGAATGCAAATTAAAAACCTCAGTGTGCTTCTGCATAAATATGCACGCCTAATAATATACTCACATTCCGTGTATCATATGGAAAATATGTCGCGGCCTTATGTTTAAAGGTATGAAATTGGCACGCTTATAAGAAAGTTGACTTAGAAATACTACAGGGCATCGTAGCTGATTTGTTATAAGCAATTGCTTTAACCGCTTCGGTGCAGATACAGTAGTTCTGTGTCCGAAAATCCATCTGATGTGGACCCTGGAAAGTCCGAAACGTCGTCATGGTATCCATCGCTGTGTAAATCTTTGTCAATTTTCTCTAAGTATCAAAATTCAAAAAACAATTCAGTTTGATTATATCAATAAAGAACTTAACTTATTTTATAGTTTGTACTTTTTTATGAAAAACTAGCAACCCGCTCCGGCTTCGCATGGAAAAATGTAAATTACATGGAATTCAGTACGGCAATAAGGCCATGAATTGAAAATACATTCATACATACATACGTCCGAAATTTAATTATGCGAGAGATTCGTACATATGTACTTACATACATACGTATCGAGTTCTTTCACCATACGATCTAATTCAACATGAATGAGGTGGGGTGAGATTCCCGCATAATCGGCGCATAATCGGTTGACAGCGAACAAACACACAAACAGCGTTCTTTCACCATACGATCTCACCCCACCTCATTCATAACGCTGTTTGTGTGTTTATTCGCTGTCAAGTTCTAAAGGCTCATTCGTTTAACAGCGAACAAACAACCAAACAGCTTTTTTGGAAAAAGTGCTGTTTTTGTTTAAACAATTTTGGTTAAATAAGATATGAAACAACTTTTTTTTTTGATGCAGAACGAAAGTAAATATTTCAAAGTTTAACTTCAAGTAAGTTTCATTTTAATCGGTGGTTTCTTTAGGATTTATGGCTGTGTAAACAAAAAATTTATGGTTTTTTACCACATTTTGTCCGATTGCCACGCCCCCTTTATATATTTCTTCACGTTTTAATGACATAAACCTTCCTCTTCAACCAATCTATTTATTAAAAAAAAACCGCATAAAAATCCGTTGCTTAGTTTTCAAGATTTAAGCATTCAAGGGAAAAAACAGACAGAAAAACAAAAAACAATTCAGTTTGATTATATCAATAAAGAACTTAACTTATTTAATTTCATTCTGCCCCGCAGTAGACTCATTATTCCGCCCAGCAGTATCATCTGCCCGATGTACATTCGAATCATTTGTGTCAACAGTGGTGTTGTGGCCAACTATCTCGATTATGTGTTCGTCAAACTCTCTTGTTGCATTAAGGTCTTCTGACAGAGTTTCAATAGCTTCAGCTTCCAATACTTCAATAATAACTGTCTCAGTAGCACGCTCTGGAATACCTTGTGGCTTTCCTTTGGGAGAAATCTGTTTGCCAAATTGGAGTAAATTGGCAACCCGGTCCTGCAATGGGCTAAGCAGCAATTGTTGAATGGTTCCACCACCAGTGGAATTGATCTCCGCCTTGTTGTGAACCAGTTTTTTTCTTCACTTTGCACTTGACGTCTCTCCCAAACCTTTCAATTAAATAAGATGTAAAAATTTTGGTAAAGTTCATACTATGTTGCAAAGTAATCACTGTTTTACCTTTTGCCAACCCTCGCCATCCCTTTGTGGTGGTCCTAAAGCATTTAGCTTTGTAGCTATACTTTGCCATTGCCCTTTAAAATCAACAGGAACTGTCCCCCCTTTTAAACCCTTTGGAAAGCGTGGGATTATTTTCCAGTTCTGAAACTAGTTGCTCAAATTGTTTTGTGTTGGTTATTTTAACCATTTTCTTTATTTAAACACACTTGGATATTAAAAAAACACAAAACAAAACTATTTTACCAATTTGCAGCACGTCGACAAGCTTGTCGTCGCAAAAAAGGTGGTTGACAAAATGTTTGTCAATACATGTCATCACAGTGTCACAATTGCCTTAGTCGATACCAAAAAAGCATCGACCATAGTCAAATGTTGTCGATTTTGACAATGCCGATACCAATTCAAGAACGTCACCTTAATTCATTTAATATATAGGGTTGACACCTTGCCGCGGTACGAGGGCTTAAGTCGATAGCCACAGGGCTGCGCTGCCCTTGTGATCATAGTGCCGCCGGTACTACATCACGAGAGAAGCCAAGCCTCTCTGGCGCGACGACTAAGATCTTCCCCCTCCCAATCCAGGGTGTTATGCGACCACGTGCCCATTGGACGTTTGCAGCCGGGAGGCAAATCGTGGCTGTAATCGAACGGAGCCTCTCTGATACCGGGCCGCCTCGGAGAGTAACTATGGCCTTACCGCGGCATGGGGCTCTGCCGCGGCGGACGACACATTCCCCATACTCTTCCTTTGACCCTAAACTGGCCTTGCCCGGCAAGGGGTCGTACGAACAAGATGAAAAAAAGTAATAAAAACCTTAAAAATAATGATACAACCATGTATACTGCCCAGCAGAGGAGGAAAATGCTGGAGCAAGCGAGAACGCAACGTCGGAGGACAAACTCCATTTCTTCATCAGCCGAGAGATCGACAGCGATGGCAACTACGAGTCGATCAGCTCTGGATAATAAGGGGGCAATCCCCAAAGTAAGTACCGGTACAAACACGGTGAAGCCAACAACGGCTGATGCTAGAGCCCTAGTAAGTGCCGGTACCGAAACCAAGTCTTTAACGTCTGTGGCAGTGGTCTCACGACCTGGCCCCAGAGATCCAAATAAGGGAACGACCGCGATGGCAACTACGGGTCGAAATTTACCCCAAAAGACATCTCCCAGTCGCTCTGAGTACTTGGACAAAAGAGCGGCCGCGAGGATACTGAAGAAATACGAGGGTATTTCACAAGAGACGCTATCGCCGAATGCTAGGAAGACGGTGGAGATGGCTGAAGCTATCTTACCGAACTTCCAAAGCGATTACGCGCCAAAGAAGGTTAATATAAATCCCTTCAAACGCCAGAGATCGGACGTGGATTTAAAACCTCACCCGAAGCGGCAGCAACACGCCCCCGTAGTGGGTAAACTCAGCTTTGCTGAAGTGACTAAGGATAGGATCCTCATAGGCGTCATTGACCGAGGTAATGAAAACTGGGCCATCCCTAGGGACCAGTGGCGGTTCGTCCGGAACGCTATCGGTAATGCCCTTCTCGACATTATGGATGAGTCTCCGGGTGCCACTCCGATGGGTTCTGATGCGGGATGGCACCAGGGCCGAATCAAGGTATTCGCTTGCGAGGATGCAAAAAATGTTGCACTGTACAAGGCATCAGCTGCAAGACTAGGTGAGATCTACCAAGGGGCAAGAATCGAGGTTGTCGACTGGAAGGACATCCCGGCGCGGCCAAGGGCAAGAGCGTGGATTCCTGCTATCCCTGCTGAACCTGAGAGATTTCTCAGGATGCTGAGGATCATGAACCCGTCTCTCCCGACTCAGGACTGGGGTGTAAATCTGGTCGAGGACGCGGTAGGGCCTGATAGGCAAGTGGTCTTCACCTTGAATAAGGAGGCACTCGAGCCCCAGATCGTGATCCACGTATACCGCGGCGATGCACAGCGCGCTGCTATTTCAGCTGCACCGGAGGACTCGGACATCGCAGTGCCGGAAGGGGAGTCGGAGATGTCCGACTCGGAAAGTATGGTATCTGCCACGTCAAATGGCGAAGGAGCAGTGAACAGCTCGGAGATGGGAGACAGCCTGCTGGACGGGGAGGACCTCAACGTCACAGTGATAGCAGCTAGTCCTGAGCGCACCACAATTGACACTGCCACAGTTAGTAGGATCTCTGCCACGCCAAACCGTGGTCTGAAGAAATCGTCGTTGAAAGATAAGCCTCCAGACGAGGTGGAACTCGACGATACGGCGGTGGCAGGGAAGTCTGAGCACTCTCATGTTGGTGGTGATTCAGATAAACCTGCACAAATCTAAAGCAGCCTCGGCTGCTTTAATCAGTCGTCTCTCTAAAGGCGACATAGATGTGGTCCTCATCCAAGAACCCTGGGTCAACAGCTCAAGGATTTGCGGTTTGGGGACTAAGGGTTATAAGCTTATTCGAGCCAGCGAGGGGGGCAGGGTTAGAGCCTGTATGTTAGTTAAGTCTGAGCTGAATGCATTTCTCTTGCCCAACTATACCAATGGTGACGTTACAGCTGCCAGTTTAACAGTCGACAGTACCAGTCTGACGATGGCGTCGGTCTATATGCCCTACGACGCCGAAGAACCTCCGCCACAGAGGGAGGTGAAAGACCTGGTGGCAAATTTTTCCATGGGTCATCTTATTATCGGAACTGACGCCAATGCTCATCACGTCCAGTGGGGAAGCTCCGATATCAATGCTAGAGGAGAGTCGTTGTTTGACTATTTGTTAACAACTAACCTGGTAGTTTGCAACGTGGGTAACGAACCTACGTTTATTACTAAAACCCGTAGGGAGGTAATAGATCTCACTATTTGCAGCGAAGGCGCTTATGAGTGGGTCAGAAAATGGCGCGTTCTCGATGAGCACTCATTCTCCGACCACCGGTACGTAGAAATAGTTCTAGACTTTTCTGTTGAGCAGCCGGTTATGAAACGCAACCCACGTAACACTAACTGGCAGCTACACAATGAAATACTATCTAGGGACTTACCAGCACTGCCCCCACAAGTCCCCTCATCAGTAGGGGAGTTGGAGGATCTGGTAAAGACCTTTACAACGGCGCTCTCGAATGCTTTAGAGCAGGCTTGCCCAGTGCCAAAACCACGCGGTAAACATAGGCCGCATTGGTGGTCCTACGACCTGGACTCGCTCCGAAAATCATGTAGGACACAATTTAATAAGGCCAAGAGCCTTGGCACGGAGACTCAATGGCTCGAATATAAAGTTAAACTCAGGGCCTACAAAAAAGCTCTGAGGCAGGCGAAGAGAGTATCGTGGAGAAATTTCTGCACTGGGGTCGAAAATGTCGACGATACAGCGAGACTTAGACGAGTGCTCTCAAAAACTCAAACAGCCACAAGCTATTTGCGCAAACCTGACGGATCCTGGACCAGCACGGAGAGGGAAACCCTAGAGCTGCTCTTGAATACGCACTTCCCAGGGAACTTGCATGAGGAACCCGTAGCACCTACAACAAACCTGGCTGTATACATACCCATCACGGAGGAAAAGGTTAGGTGGGCGGTTAAAAGCTTCGAACCGTTCAAGGCTGCCGGGCCAGACGGGATTATTCCCGCACAACTCATAAATACGCTGGAGACATCAGCCAAATGGCTGGTATTTCTCTATACAGCCTGCCTGGCTCTTAGCTACATTCCGTGCTCCTGGAGAAGTGCCACGGTAGTGTTTATTCCTAAGGCGGGGAAGGCGTCTCATTACGAGCCGAAGGACTACAGACCGATCAGTCTCTCATCCTTTGTGCTCAAAACCTTCGAGAGGATAATAAATGACTACCTCTCCTCTACTATTGATAGCAACCTGATCTGTAGCTATCAGCATGCATACACCAAAGGGAAATCTACAGAAACTGCGCTTCACAGCCTAGTTTCTGTTATTGAAAAATCGCTGTATGAGAAGGAGTACTGTCTTGCGGCCTTTTTAGATATTGAAGGAGCCTTCAACAACATAAGCCCTGATGCTATAAACACCGCTTTAACAAGTCTGGGCATAAGCAGGTCTCTTATTGGACTAATTGATCAACTGCTAAGGGGTAGACGAATAGTTTCATCACTGGGCTCGGTTGACTTATCACGCTATGTCACAAGGGGAACGCCTCAGGGTGGTGTTCTCTCCCCGCTTCTATGGAACCTCACTGTCAACTCGATGCTGCGAGACACAAGCTGGGGGGGCGGGAAGGTAGTGGCATATGCAGACGACTTAGCTATAGTATATAGGGGCAAATTCCCACAAACCCTGTGCGACTTGATGCAAGTAGCACTGCGAGAGGTTTCCTCATGTTGCTCGCGCTGCGGACTGAGCATCAACCCGGGAAAAGTAGAACTGGTTCTTTTCACCAACCGCTATAAGATACCACCGCTAACACTACCAAAACTGAATGACGTGCACCTGAACCTGGCTGACAAAGCCAAGTTCTTAGGCACAGTTCTGGATAGGAAACTAACCTGGAAGGAGAATGTTCTTCAGCGCCAGAAGAAAGCGTGTATTGCACTCTACACATGCAAAAGAGCCATTGGAAAGAAATGGGGGCTCAGCCCCAAAATATGCAAATGGATCTACACCGCAATCATTCGACCAATCATGCTCTATGGAGTTGTGGTATGGTGGCCTGCGCTGAGCAAGGCAACAAACCTTAATCTGCTAGGTAAAGTACACAGATCTAGCATGATCTGTATAAGCGGTGCGTTAAGAACAACGCCCAATGAAGCACTCCAGGCCATTCTTGGCATTTTGCCACTCGATCTGGAAGGGCACCGGGTAGCAGCAGCATCGGCTCTGCGTCTAAGGGAAACGTCCGGCTGGGGCGCAAGCACTACTGGACACGCCTGTATTTTGGGATCCTATAACTTTCTTCCGCTGAGCACGGATCGTTGTGCGACCACAACAGTCGGAGATAGCTGTTTTAAAATCAACATTCCCAGCAGGGAAGAATGGGAGAGCACGGATCGGAGTCCCGCCACTCATGGCGGCACTTCCATTTATACTGATGGCTCGAAGTTAGACGGCAGAGTTGGAGGAGGGGTTTATTCAAAGGATCTGAACCTTGAGCTCTCCTTCAGACTACCTGATCACTGCAGTGTCTTCCAGGCTGAAGTTTCAGCAATCATGGACGCCGCGGCTTGGATAGGCCAACACACTATCGGACACGACATTTTTATATTCAGCGACAGCCAGGCGGCCATCAAATCCCTTGGCTCTTATTCGTTCAACTCTGAACTGACGCTCAGCTGTCGTCGATCTCTACAAGAGATGGCCCAACAGAATCGCGTGAACCTCACATGGGTCCCGGGGCATAGGGACATAGAGGGAAATTGTAGGGCAGACGAACTTGCGAGGCAGGGCACGACCAAGCAGGTTCTTCGGGATAAAGAGCGCTTAGGTATGTCGTTTGCCACATGCAAGCTTATGCTGAAGGAGTACACACTCCGCCAAGCCAACGAAAGATGGCTGCAATCTCCAGGATGCCGGATATCCAAAGAAACCTGGCCGAAATGGGATTATAAAAGATCAAGACAAATTTATGCCCTAAGGAGAAGAGAAATCTCCATATTAATAGGCGTATTGACTGGGCACTGCCTCATTGGTAGGCACGCAGAAAGACTTGGTGTGCCCTACCGACGATGCTGTAGGAGTTGTAAGGATGATGAGGAGGAGGAAACGGTGGAGCACCTCATCTGCAACTGCCCGGCTTTAAGTGGCGCGAGAATGCGCTTTTTGGGAGTTCCCTTCTTGGTTAGCCTACGCCAGGTCACAGAGCTGGACATAAAGGACCTGATGGCCTTCATCAAGTCATCTAAATGGTTCGAGGAGGAGTAACGGTGTCGGTATAGGAACGTCAGTCCCGGGATTCTGCTATGTGGAGAATTCCGTTAATACCGGGATTTTCCATATGGCAGGGTCCCGGAACTGACTTTCCTAGTGTTGGTGGTATCACAACGGGCCTTTTAATACTGGCCTAGGTGTGCCTCTACGGTAGCCACTTGAACCTAACCTAATTCATTTAAGTATTGACAACCGTAATAGGGTTGATTATAGAATCATATCGCACTTGTTACGTTAAAGTGTAACAACTCAAAATTTCCAAATTTTACTACCCACTGTAAAAATCGTTCAGTGATTTGTTTGGTCTTTCGTTAAAAAAAAACGTTATGATTCTCTCTTTGTTTTCAGAATGACTTCTTTCGACTCAACTAAAGAGTTACATTTTTAGTTGTCTCCAAGTGTTTTATCAATTTGGTTCGTTAGTGTATCACATAAAGTGTAACATTTTGAATTTTCACTCAAAATAATACCACTATGTATATAAAAAAATTTCAGGAAAAGAGTAATTACTAAAAATTTGTTATTTTCGTGCAAATACTAAACAAATAAAAATGAAACAACGGTTATATTATTTTTAATGATATTTTCGTGCAATTTCATTGAGGATTTTTTAGCTTTTTTCCTTAGCCGTAACTTAGAAATATTTAAAAAGACATTTCATATCGATTATTGATTTGATTTTTGAAAAAAATGTGGGTATGTTGATTTAAAAAAAAAGTTATTCAAAAGTGGTTAAACCTCGTAAAATCTAGCCTTATGCAAAAACAGTTTGAGGGTTTTCTAGCTTTTTTCCTTAACCATAACTTAGAAATATTTAAAAAGACATTTTATATTGATTTTTGATTTGATTTTTGAAAAAAAAAATGTAGGTATATTGAAACCTGGCAAAATGTAGCCTTTTGGAAAAACAGTTTGAGGGTTTTCTAGCTTTTTTCATTAACCATAACTTAGAAATATTTAAAAAGACATTTTGTATTGATTTTTTTTTTTAATTTTATTCAAAAGTGGCCAAATTTTGTCTAGACTTGTTTGGTGTTCGGGTTGTAAATCTGGATGAATAGAAATGAATTGTTGTCTTTAGTAATATTTTAGACGACCTCTAACCACTTCGTTTAGTACAAAATTTAAGGACCTGTGAAAAATTATCGATTTTTATATTCTAAAATTTATAGAAATAATCTACCGAAGTCCGATAAACAGAACACTATCCCCCTTATTCATAAAAAATATAAAAGCTGTTATTATTCAAAATTTGTATGAAAATGTCATTTTAAAAAGCTTTATAAACCAATTTTATTTTTTATGAATATAAAATAAAATTTTAATTTTTGGAAAAACTTACCAAAAAACTCAAATTGTATAAGTGGTTATCTCATTTCTATAATGGGTGGTATGTATGTAAATTTATGAAAATATTCGCAGTAAGTTTTTTTCCGAAAAAAGTATCATAAATATAAAAATATGTCTTATGAAAATTTAATGAGCTTATAAAAAATCAAGATTAGAAATACTCATATACCTAAGATGTTTTAAAAAAGAAAAAACTATTTCAAAAAAAAATTGTAGCCCGGAGCTGTTCTCGAACCAACAACAGTTCGCTCGCTATCCGATCACCAATTCAAGCTGTATGGGCAATGAGCCAGAGAATGAAAATAGTTTCTCTAATAAAAGGAAGAGCTTGTTGAGTGAAAGATTGAAAGGTTCATTTTACAGAAATATGAGTTCTATTTATAGAAATTTATTATTCATGGCGTGTTTTTAAATCTTTTTAGTGGGGGTTAATTACAAATTCTGGTTAGGTCAAAAAAAGTTTGAGGATTTTCTAGCATTTTTCTTTAACCATAACTTAGCAATATTTAAGACACTTAATATTGATTTAAAGAAAAAATATATGTATATTGATTTTTCTATTCAATTTGGTCTAGACTTGTTTGGGGCTCGGGTTGCAAATCTGCCCTTTTAAAAGTTAATACATATGTACATATGAATAGAAATCAGTTGTTGCCTTCAGTAAAATTTAAGACGACCGCTAACCACTTGATTTAGTTCCAAATTTAAGTACATATTAATCGTATGTTGTCGATTTTTATATTTTATATAGGGAGTCTATCAGCAACTTTGTCTCAAACGGTAGAAATCACTAAAATTTATAGAAGTAATCTACCGAAGTCCGATAAATAGTCTACTGTGTTTGGAAAAATTTCGCAACTTCGATCTTATATCATCAAAAATTAGACAAAAAACCCAAATTCAATAAGCGGTTATCGCATTTCTATAATGGGTGGTTACTCCAGGAAAATTAGACAAAAATTGAGTCAACTTTGCATTTCATATAGGCACCGATTTTTTTTTTTTGCTTTCGATAGAGGGCACAACCGTGACTTAAAACCGAGTATTCGGGAGTGGGGGGCGTGTACCGCGGCCGCTATAGCGAAAATAAGCGGATTT
The DNA here is from genome assembly GCA_964058755.1 of Campiglossa producta. NCBI lineage: Eukaryota > Metazoa > Arthropoda > Insecta > Diptera > Tephritidae > Campiglossa > Campiglossa producta. Next base: position 77,847,236 of record CAXKVI010000003.1, on the reverse strand, counting down.
TCGATTTTTGAATATATATCCTAAACCGGAAGAAATAATAAAATTGTGTTAATGCATTTACTTAGGTAATAAGGCCGTCTACAACTCACCCATACAAACCTTTTTTGCCACTTTTATATTTGCAAGGTTAGGTTAGGTTCAAGTGGCTGCCGCAGAGGCACACTTAGGCCAGTTATGAAAGGCCCGTTGTGATACCACCAACGCAAGGAAAGTCAGTCCCGGGACCCAGCCATATGGAAAATCCCTGAGTTGTTGGGATTTTCCACATTTCACAATCCCGGGACTGACACTCCTAAACCGACACCGTTACTCCTCCTCGAACCACTTAGATGACTTTATGAAGCCCATCAAGTCCTTTATGTCCAGTTCCGCGATCTGGCTTAGGCTATCCAGGAACGGAACTCCCAAAAAGCGCGTTCTCGCGCCGCTTAAAGCCGGACAGTTGCAGATGAGGTGCTCCACTGTTTCCTCCTCCTCATCATCTTTGCAACTCCTGCAGTATCGTCTGTAGGGCACACCTAGCCTGCCTTACAGTTTCCCTCAATGTCCCTATGTCCCGGGACCCATATGAGGTTTACGCGGTTCTGTTGGGCCATCTCCTGAAGAGATCGACGACAGCTGAGCGTCAGTTCAGAGTTGAACGTGTATGAGCCAAGGGATTTGATTGCCGCTTGGCTATCGCTGAAAATAGCGATGTCTTCTCCGATAACACGTTTGCTTAACCAGGCCGCGGCGTCCAGGATTGCCGAGACCTCCGCCTGGAAGACGCTACAATGATCAGGTAGTCTGAAGGAGAGCTCAAGGTCCAAATCCCTTGAATAAACCCCTCCTCCAACTCTGCCGTCCAACTTCGAGCCGTCGGTGTATATGGAAGTGCCACCATTTGTTTCGGGACACCAATCCGTCCTCTCCCAGTCTTCTCTGCTGGGAATGTTTATTTTGAAACAGCTATCCCCGAATGTAGTGGTCGCACAACGATCTATGCTTAGAGGGAGAAAGCTGTAAGCTTCCAGAATACTGGAGTGTCCAATAGTACCCGCACCCCAACTGGAGGTTTCTCTTAGGCGCAGAGCTGATGCCGCCGCTGACCGAAACCCTTCCAGATCAAGTGGCAAAATGCCCAGAATTACCTGGAGGGCGTCGTTGGGCGTTGTCCTTAGCGCACCGCTTATACAGATCATATTGGATATATGGACTTTCCGCAACAGATTCAGGTATGTTGCCTTGCTCAGCGCAGGCCACCATACGACGACTCCAAACAGCATGATTGGGCGAATGATGGCGGTGTAGATCCAACTGCATACTCTAGTGCTGAGCCCCCATTTTTTCCCAATGGCTCTTTTGCATGTGTAAAGAGCGATGCAAGCTTTCTTCTGGCGCTGAAGAACATTCTCCTTCCAATTCAATTTCCTGTCCAGAACTATGCCTAGAAACTTGGCCTTATCCGACAAGCGCAGGCGCGTGCCATCTAGTTCTGGTAGGCTTAAAAAAAAAAAAAAAAAAAAAAAAAAAGGGGCGTTCCCCCTGTGACATAGCGTGATAACTCAACCGTACCAAGTGAAGAAGCTATTTTCCTTCCTCTTAGAAGTTGGTCAATTAAACCAGTTAGAGGTCTATCTACGCCCATGTTAGTTAGAGCGGAGTTGATCGCCTCCGGGCTAATATTGTTGACAGCCCCTCAATGTCTAAGAAGGCCACGAGACAGTAGTCCTTTTCACACAGCGATTTCTCTATGACAGATACTAAGCTGTGCAGAGCAGTTTCTGTTGATTTACTCTTGGTGTATGCATGCTGATAGCTAGAGATAAGGTTGCTATCGATAGTCGTTGAGAGGTAGTCGTTTAGTATCCTCTCAAAGGTTTTGCTTACAGAGGACGAGAGACTGATCGGTCTGTAGTCTTTTGGCTCGTAGTGGGATGCCTTCCCAGCCTTAGGGATAAACACTACCGTGGCGCTTCTCCAGGAGCCCGGAATGTGGTTGAGAGCCAGGCAGGCTGTGAAGAGAAATACCAGCCATTTAGCTGATGTCTCCAACGTGTTTATAAGTTGCGCGGGGATAATCCCGTCCGGCCCGGCAGCCTTATACGGTTCAAAGCTCTTAACTGCCCACCTTACCCTTTCCTCAGTGATGGGTATATTTACTACCAGGTTTGTTGCAGGCGCTAGTGGTGCGTCATGCAGATTCCCCGGAAAATGTGTATTCAAGAGCAGCTCAAGGGTTTCCTCTTCCATGCTGGTCCAGGATCCGTCAGGCTTTCGCAAATAGCAGATGGCTGTTTGACTTTTCAAGAGGACTCGTCTAAGTCTCGCTGTGTCGTCGACCTTTTCGACGCCAGTGCAGAAATTTCTCCACGAGGTCCTCTTCGCCTGTCTCAGAGCTTCTTTGTAGGCCCATAGTTTAGCTTTATATTCGTGCCAGTGAGGCTCAGAGCCGAGGCTCTTGGCTTTGTTAAATTGTTTCCGGCATGATTTGCGGAGCGATCCAAATCGTAGGACCACCAATGTGGCCTGTGTTTACCGCGTGGTTTTGGCACTGGACAAGCCTGTAGAGCATTTGAGAGCGCCGATGTAAATGTAGTAACAAGACCCTCCAGCTCCCCTACTGATGAGGGGGCTTGTGAGGACAGTACTGGCAGGTCTCTGTCTAATATTTCATCGTGTAACTGCCAATTAGTGTTACGTGGATTGCGCTTCATGATTGGTTGTTCTACAATAAAGTCTAGAACCATTTCTATGTAACGGTGGTCGGAGAATGAATGTTCTTCCAGAACCCGCCATTTTCTGGCCCACTCATAAGCGCTTTCACTACAGATAGTGAGGTCTATGACCTCCCTGCGGGTCTTAGTTATAAAAGTAGGCTCATTACCCACGTTGCAAATTACCAGGTTGGTTGTTAAGAGGTAATCAAACAGAGACTCGCCCCTGGCATTGATATCGGAGCTCCCCCATTGGACATGGTGAGCATTAGCGTCCGCTCCAATAATAAGATTACCCGTGCAGGGTTCTTCGGCGTCGTAGGGCATATAGACCGACGCCACCGTCAGGCGGGTGCTGTCGACCGTTAGACTGATAGCGGTAATATCACCATTGGTGTAATTAGGTAGGAGAAAGGAGTTCAACTCAGACTTGACCAAAATACACGTTCTGACTTTGCTCTCCTCGCTGGCCCGAATGAGCTTGAAGCCCTTAGTCCCCAATCCGCAGATTCTCGAGCTATTGACCCAGGGTTCTTGGATGAGGACCACATCCACGTCGCCTTTAGATAGACGACTACTTAAAGCAGCCGAAGCCACTTTAGATTTGTGCAGATTAATCTGAAGCACCACCAACATGAGAGCGCACAGACTTCCCTGCCGTCCCCATATCGTCGAGGTTTGCCCCATCCCGGAGGTTGCCTATCAACGACGAGTTATTCCGATTAACTGCCCGAAATGGCGTTGCAGGAGTCCTGCTGCCTGTAGCGTTAGATGTTAATCGCTCAGCGTTGGCTGCTACCACCGTGACGTCGAGGACTTCCTCGTCCTGTAGGCTGTCCTCCATCTCCGAGTTGTTCACAGCACTATCGCCAAGGGACGTGGCAGATAACATGCTTTCCGCATCGGAATCCTCCGCTTCCTCTTCTGCTAATTCGTTTTCCCGTTCCCCCGGAGCAGCCGAGAAGGCAGCGCGCTGAGCATCATCACGATTTACGTGGATAACGATCTGGCCTACGCTGTAGTGTACTAGGCCATTGCACCTTTTGAGGGGCTCGATTGACTCTTTGTTCATGGTGAACCCCACCTGTCTGTCGGGCCCTACCGCATCCCCGACCAGATTGACACTCCAGTCATGCGTTGGGAGGGACGGATTCATTAGCCGTAGCATCCCGAGAATTCTCTCGGGTTCGTCAGGAATGGCCGGAATCCACGCCCTTGCCCTTGGACGAGCTGGAATGTCCTTCCAGTCGACGACCTCTATTTTTGCGCCCTTGTAGACTTCACCCAGTTTAGCAGCTGCTGCCTTGTACAGTGCTACGGTTTTTGCATCCTCGCATGCGAGTAATTTAATCTGACCCTGGTGCCAACCCGCATCCGTTACTCGCGCCGAACTACCCGGAAACTCCGGAGCAACGTTGAGAAGAATGTTGCCGAGTTCATTTCGCACGTAACGCCACCGGTCCTTGGGGATGGCCAGACGGTCATTGCCTCGGTCAAGGACGCCTATAGGGATCCTGTCCTTGGTTACCTCAGCAAAGCTTAGTTTCCCCGCTCCAGGGGTATTCTGATGCCGCTTGGGAGGGGGATTTAACTCCAGGTCCGATCTCTGGCGCTTGAAAGGGTTAACTTTTAACCTCTTTGGCGTGTAAGAATTTTGAAAATCCGGTATCACAGCTTTCGCTAGCTCTACCGATTTACTGGAATTCGGCGACAGCGATGCCTGCGGTACCCCTTCATACCTCTTCAGGATCTTTGCAGCCAATCTTTTCTCGTGGTATGTGAAGCGGCGGGGAGATGTCTCCCGGGAGTGCGGACCCGTAGTTGCCATCGCGGTCGCTCTCCTTGCCGAAATCTCAGTTGCAGCTTCCTTCTCCTTCGAAACTCCGAGGCCAGGTCTTGAGACCGCTGCCACAGACGTAAAGATACTGGTTTTCATATCAGCGGTTGATAGGAGTTTAGCATCCGCCGTTGTCCGCTTAGCTGCGTTGGCAACCGCACTGGTGCTAGCTCCCATCAAGTCAATCTTACTCGATAGAGGTAGGTTATTTGAGTTCATCTTGTTCGTACGACCCATCGCCGGACAAGGCCAGCTTAGGGTCAAGGGAGGAGTAGGGGAAAATGTGTCGTCCGCCGCGGCAGAGCCCCGTACCGCGGTAAGGCCATGCTTACTCTCTGAGGCGATCCGGTGTCAGAGAGGCTCCGTTAAAATACAGCCACGATTTGCCTCCCGGCTGCAAACGTCCAATGGGCACGGTTTCGCATAACACCCTGGATTGGGAGGGGGAAGATCTTTGTCGTCGCGCCAGAGAGGCTAGGCTGCTCTCGTGATGAATTGCCGTACGGAGCTATGATCACAAGGGCAGCGTAGCCCTGTGGCTATCGACTTAAGCCCTCGTACCGCGGCAAGGTATCCACCCTTCACGAGGGTATTTGCAAAGTTATGAGCAAAAATAACCTAAAAATTTTGCGATGCATTTCTTCAAAATGTAATAACTTTTTTTTATTGATATTTGGAAAAAAAATGTTTAGTAGTTTTTTGAAGTGCAATATATATTGATGGGTGTCTGTTATAGTTCAGGGTGATTTAGAAGTTCAAAGTGGTACAGCAAAAAAAAAAATTTTTTTCTAGTGTTTATGTAGTATTTGGGATTTTATTTTGTTGTTGTTATTTGCACTCCTACGTTCAGTAGTAATGCTGAAACTGATTATAACCCCAGAAATACTGCTAGTGGCCCATTTTAAGCCGACTCATTTCCACACTACCTTGAGGTAGAGTCGTCAGCGCGTTTTTTTAACGTGGTGTGTGTCCCCTGTAGGCCTAATCCACGAATTGTTATTTGACGTAAAGGTGTGCGCCTAGGTTGCTGCAACATTAATCAAAAATACATGTACATAAACTTCAGTTGAGCTTAGCCTTTTTAGACGGTACAGGTGGGATATCAGTTTTTAGTGGTATTTGTTCAAATTATCAGTAAAAATTTCATCATTTGGTGGTGATTCACTAGTACATATCTTGTGATAGCGGCAAAGGCATATTATCGTTTATTTCTTCATCACTTAACAGTCGCATGATATCTGCAATATTTTCGCATGTTTCTCCGCTGCAATGTTGGCAAGCTGAAGAGCATTTTAAACCAGCTTTGCGGCATCCACATGCCTTCCCACACTTTGTTTTGCACCTAATCTAATCTTGGCTTGCGTCATAATGACGCTTAACCGCCTAGGCGATTTTTTAGCGATAACTGACGCCAATTGGAAACCCCAAGGGAGTACAAGTCATCCTCCACCTGTTGTTTCCATCTAAGTCGAGGCCTCCCCCTTCCTCTGCTGCCGAATTCGGGTGTCGATAGTAAAACTTTCTGTGCTGGAGCTTCTTTTTCCATTCGCATAACATGACCCAGCCAGAGGAGTCTTTGGGCTTTAATCCGCTGAACTATGGTCAGGTCTGCGTAAAGCTCGTACAGCTCATCGTTAAATTTCCTTCGATACTCGCCGTTGGCATCACAGGAAGGACCATAAATCTTCCGGAGAACTTTTCTCTCAAATACTCCAAGGGCCACCTCATCTTCTCTGGATACTGTCCATGATTCCGAGCCGTACATCAGGGCTGGTATGATGAGAGACTTATAGAGCGTGAACGTAGTTCTTCGAGAGAGGACTTTACTTCTCAATTGCCTACTCAGTCCAAAGTAGCACTTGTTGGCAAGAGTGATTCTCCGTTGGATTTCTAGACTGATATTATTTTCGGTGTTAATGCTGGTTCCCAAATAGACGAAATCTCTCACCGTTTAAAACTTGTAGCCATCAACGGTGACTTGGCTGCCAAGGCGCAGGTGCGCCGATTCTTTCTTTGATGACAGTAGGTACTTCGTCTTGTCCTCGTTCACCGCAAGACCCACTTTTTTCGCTTCCTTATCCAGCCCAGAGAAGGCAGCGCTTACGGCGCGGTTGTTAAGGCCAACGATATCAATATCATCGGCATACGCCAGCAATTGCACGCTCTTGTAGAAGATTGTGCCATTGCGGCTTAGCTCTGCTGCTCGAATTATCTTCTCCAGCATCAGGTTGAAGAAATCGCACGAAAGGGAGTCGCCCTGTCTGAAGCCTCGTTTGGTTTCAAATGGCTCAGAGAGGTCCTTCCCGATGCTGACGAAGCTGTTGGTATTGCTCAGCGTCGTTTGGCAAAGCCGTATAAGCTTTGCAGGGAAGTCAAACTCAGACATGGCGGTATACAGGCAACTCCTTTTTGCGCTGTCAAAAGCGGCTTTAAAATCGACAAAGAGGTGGTGTGTATCGATTCTTTTATCATGGGTCTTCTCCAGGATTTGGCGTATCGTGAAAATCTGGTCGATGGTAGACTTACCAGATCTAAAGCCACACTGTTAAGATCCAATCAGTTTGTCCACGATGGGCTTCAGTCTTTCACACAATACGCTAGAAAGAACCTTATATGCGATATTAAGAAGACTGATTCCGCGGTAGTTGGTGGGGTTAGCGGGATCGCCTTTCTTGTGGATTGGGCAGAGCACACTTAAATTCCAATCTGGAGGCATGCACTCGTCTGACCATATTCTGCATAAGAGCTGATGCATGCTTTTTACCAGCTCTTCGCCTCCGTGTTTGAACAGCTCGGCGGGTAGTCCGTCTTTTCAATTAAATTTTTTTTTTACAACCGATTTTGTGAATAATTTGTAACACAGCACATCAATGGACTCTTCCGAATTGTTTCCACAATATAAAGCAATAAAAAAGCGTTCGCCAATTGAACTTAATGCTCTGGTTCAACTTGCTCCTTAAGAAATAATTGCGCACCAGATGCTAGCTCAGGATATTTTTGAAATGTTGTGAGAAATTTGATTTTCCCTATATTGTAAGTCGCTGAAGTTGTATCGCAGCCAGAAAAAGCATGGAGAAACAGTAAGTTTTTTTGTACGATTTCTTCGTATTTGGAACTGGAACTTGAATATATTTTTTCCACTGTACGTCCTTTTTTTCGCTTTTTAAAAAAAATATTACTTCTATCAGATGCCAAAGTAGTCACAAGTATATCTATATCTTCATCAACAATGGTGACAGAATCAAAAAGGAAGGACTCTTGAATTGCAGTTGTAACGATTAATCGATCTGCGTCATTGTCAGCCTGGACTATTTTGGGGCATGATTGTTGTAATTCACTCTTTAAAAGATCGATAAAGGATTTTTTATTATTTTCATTACGGAGAAATTTTTCTTGAGATATCGGTGGAATGGTATTAATGTTGCATATTATGTCAGTTGAGTAATAATTTTTTGACCTTCTTAAACGTTCCCACGATTTAGTACCAGCAGCGTTTGGATTATCCGAATATCCATCAAATATAATATATATTGTGAATACTTTTCACAAATAATTTTGAATGATACATTACGATCCCATATAACAGTGTGTATAAGATAACCTCCGTCAATAATGAATACGTAATTTTCTCCCAAACTTAGTGTTGTATCCAAAGGTAAAAACGCTTTGAATAACGTGGACTTGGTACCCTTTCGCATACCTGTTTCTGAAAATAGGGCTAATGGAAAAGGTGCTAGCTCATACTCAAAATATTTTTTCACATTATCTATTGATTCCTGGGATGCACATATTCGCTGAAATATCGGCAAAGGATCTATAGCTACCGTAAGTGTATTTAACACTATCGAATGAAACATTCGGCAGAGCCAACTATAATAATTTGAGTGGCCAAAACTAAAAAGTTACTACTCTATCTCAAAGTAGTGTGGAAAGGGTTCGTACAATTCGTTATTGAAATCGGCTTAAAATGGCCAACTAGCAGTATTTCTGGGGTTACAATCGGGGAAATTTTAGTATAGACTCGCACAGCTAGAAAAAAAAACGGTTTTTTCAGGAGGATAGAGGAGCTTTTTCTGAACACAAATATATAATCTTAGCGTAAGGAATCTTATATTTAATGAGATAATGGTTGTTGAAGTTTTGCAAATTTTGCATGGCACTATAGGTAACTAACGCACAATTTTTTAAATTTCACGCATTTTTCCGCATAATGGTATCATAACACTTATGAATTGCATATGATTAACAGAAAATAATATTAATATGTATAAATATTCATCTATTTTCACAAAGTTATAAATTTTCACCATCGCACAGCTATACACAGATATTTCACAACAAATTTGTTGTCAAAGAAGGATGTTGCCACACTTAAACCAAAAATAAAAAATAAAACATATTTTTTTAATTTCAACACCTTTCCGCGTAGGCGGCCTTCGGCCGCGCTTATTTAAAGTAACCCTGGGCTACGCCATCCCATGTCCGGACGCGTGCACCAACTGCGGCTGCCGCCGCAGTGAGTACTTCTGCGTAGTAAACCCATTTGGCGGAGTCCGGACGTGTGCTCTAACCGTGGCTACCGCCACGGTGAGTCCTTCTGCGTAGTACACCCATTTATTTTAGTATAGGTGAGGCTTGAAAACCCTATTCAAATACTTAATTGGTGCGCATGAAAACTATTGTAAGCCTTATTATTTTTTATTAAAATTTTTTGGATGTGACAACACTCTTTCAATGTCAAAAACAGTACATACATATATATACATACAAAAAAAGCGTGCAAAATTTACTAACTTTAACAACGTTTTACCGGAGAACTATAAACCGCCTGACTCTAAGACCTATATATTTGTGATCTGGAGAACTCCCTCTTTCGTTCCATACCAAAAACAGTCCAAAATTCGTGCGAGTCTAAACTAAATCGCACCCTTACAATCAGTCTACGCAAATACTACATAAACAAATTTTTTTTTGCTGTACCACTTTGAACTTCTAAATCACCCTGAACTATAACAAACAACCATCAATATATATATGCCAAAATGTTTATAAGAAATAGCACTTCAAAAAACTACTAAACATTTTTTTCCAAATATCAATAAAAAAAAAGTTATTGCATTTTGAAGAAATGCATCGCAAACTTTTTAGGTTAATTTTGCTCATAACTTGTAAATATAAAAGTGGCAAAAAAGGTTTGTATTGGTGAGTTGTAGACGGCTTTATTACCTAAGTAATTGCATTAACACAATTTAATTATTTCTTCCTGTTTAGGAGATATATTCAAAAATCGAAAATCCGCTTATTTTCACTATAGCGACCGCGGGACACGCCCCCCAGTCCCGAAAACTCGGTTTTAAGGTCACGGTTATGCTCTCTATCAATTGCTGTCTATATGAAATGCAAAGTTAATGTCTAATTATCCTGGAGTAGGTATGTATGCATATTTATGACCTAAAATTATTATTTTATATGGCTTTCCGTCAACTAAAAATATTCACAGCAATTTTTTTTCTCGAAAATAGAGATCACAAACATAAAAATTTTAAAAAAGTCAAGATAAGAAATATTTAATTTTAATATTTTAATTTTCAATGACAAAAAATAAAAAAAAATTTGGCCGATCGCTGTACTTGAACCATTAACCGCTCGACCACTACCCCCGACGCTTCCCACTGGGCTATCGCTTTATGTACAAATTGATTGTCAGATAACCAATTCAAGTGGCATGAGAAATTTTCATTCGCTTATTACAGATAAATGAAGCAGGATTGGTTATATATTAGATAATTGTGCACTGCCTTAGAGGTATGCCAACAAATCCATACACAGTAAAAAATGAAAGTTTACTTTTAATACCAGTCGGTATTGAAATTAAGCCTTTTTGGAATTATATTTGAGTTTTAATACTAAATAGTATTAATTTAAGACTCTGAATTTTTTTTAATTCTAAATAGTTTTAAAATAATACCAAAATAATACTAAAGCGCTCTCTCCCTAGCGTTTTCTCTCATTATAATGTTTTAGGTACTATTTGTTTTAAAACAAAGCCGGAAAAGTATTAAATTAATTACTTTTTAGCATTAAATTAAGTCCGGTGGTTTGTTTGCTCAGAGCACGCGGTTCGTCGCTATTGCGACACTACATTAAGAACAATAGTGCAATTAGACGCTGACAAACATAAGTACTCGATGGCTTGATAGTATACATCTCCGTTGAGCATTCAATAAATTGTGAGTTCGACTCTCGGTGAAGGCAATATAATAAAACTGTAATTTTTTTTTTTTTTTTGCCTGAGAGAATCTTCGACTGAATTCCTCTCTCACGAGAAATTAGGCCGAACATGGTATTAATTTAATACTTTTTTGGCGTTGTTATATATAAACACCAAAAAGGTATTAAAGTTAGACTTTTATTTTTACTGTGTATGCATTTCATAAATATTTATGCATATTTAGTATGGGTTTAAGCTTGGCAAATATTTATATGTAAAATTTGTTAGCCTATTAATATAATAGAATATTAATTCCAGTATCATCGAAACATATGTCGGCTTGTCTGGTTCCTGCAGCGCGTGGGTAAATTTTTCTCAAAAAACACATTTTCATACAATTTTTTCTTTTATATTTTATATATTTTTTTCCTCACTGAGTCTCTATATCGGGCTCCGGCCAGTCATCGTGGCCATTGCAGGCTGTCCTGTCACGGTCGCAATTTAAGGAAGCCATCTTCCTTATGTTGGTTCGGTGCACCAACGTGCATTCACTCGTGCACACATTACCACCAGCGTTGCCACAAGCTCATTTTTTTTGTATCCAAAAGTGTATCCATCCTGACAAAAATGTATCCACATTTTTTACTAGCAAAGAAACATGTACACTAGGGTGATTCAAAAAAATTCGACTTGTTCTTAAGCTCTAAAAAGTTTGGTATCGATGAGAAAATAAGCCAAGCAAAAAAAATCGCTGTAACTTAACCGTTATTATTTTTTTTCACCCTTTTTTAGTTAAAATGTATGGGAAAGAATAGGTTTTTTTAAAGTGATTTTTCTCAGGTGATTCAAAAAAGGTCGACTTGTTCTTAGGCCTTAAAAAGTTAGGTATCGATGAGAAAATAAGCCAAGCAAAAAGTTAGCGCTGTAACTTAATCCATAGGGGTGGCTATTTTTTTCTACCTAAAATGTATGGGAAAAAATAGGATTTTTTTCAAAGTGATTTATCTCATAATATTTGAAATGTTTTTCAAAAAAGGAGAGATAAAAATGAAAGATTTTTGTACTGTGGCACACACATACACAGTAACACACACAAAAATTTAAAAAATTATGAGAAAAAACACTTTGAAAAAAATCTCACTTTTTCCCATACATTTCCCATACAAAAGGGCGGAAAAAATAGCCACCCCTAAGGGTTAAGTTAAAGGGCTAATTTTTTGCAAAGCTTATTTTCTTGTCAATACCTAACTTTTCAGGGGGTATGACCGAAAAAAAAAACAAATTCTTTTTATTTGAATCACCCTAATGTATAGCTTCTTGGATTTTGTTCGTTTCTTTGAAAATACAAAACGATTGTTGGAGCTGTTAAAAATGTATCCATTTAAAACTTTTTGTATCTTTGTAGCCATTGACTTAAAATGTATCCAAATGGATACAATTGTATCCAAACGGCAACCCTGATTACCACACATACTTCTTTTTGGTTCTTTTCTTTTTTATTTTAATGAAACACTTATTTTATTTTCTTTTGCTCAATGTTGAATAGTACTATAATTGTTTCACGTTCTTTTTAAATACACTTATATTTCACAATTTATTCGTCCTTATATATATGTACACAATTTAGGTTTTAGTTGACAAGACTTTTTAATTGAGCGAGGCGGCGCGGTTGGCTGGTAAAACGAAACTGGAAATTATTCCAATTCGCCTTGCATTTCTGTATGATATTCATAACTTCATTCATTATGATGACGCTGCCAGGCTGCACATATGGGTGTACCAACTGTGCCAACATAACCGTAAGGGTCGGTTAGAATAGTTTCTTTGCTCTTTCCAGTAGCAAACAACTTTTTCCTCAAGTCAGAGGGATTCCCGATTTAAGTGTATTTGATACTGGAACGTCCGAACGAAAAATAAAATTTTTAAGATAATTGTGTGGAAATCCTCCAGTTAGTATTCCAAATTTAAATATAATCGGTCTATCCGCTTAGGAAGCAACTCGAACCAGCCCTACATACAAAAGGTGATTAAAAATTTTTTTTTGGTAAGGTTAGTGATTGATAAGAAAGCTTTGCAAGAAATAAGCACCTTAATTTAACCCTCGCAGTCAATTGTGGACTAACTTTTTAGGGAAAAGACCAACAAATTTTGTTAGTTTTTTAATCACCCTAATATATGAGAATGTGCAACTAATGTAAATTTCTGCTTAAGTGGGTTAATTATGTACATTAGATGAGTTTTTTCTTCATACATTTTTCTTAGTTTACCAAATCCTCCCTCCGAGCACAGGTTATGAAAATAGGACGATGTAGAGGAGATATTCAAAAAAAAGTTTGACTTTTGCAAAAAACTGAGAGTGCTACTCCAAAAACCACGATTTTTAAAAATATTTTATGAAGGATTTAATTCCGTAAACCTAAAAATTTATGGTGTTCGAAAGCAAAAATAATTTCATCCACCCTTATCTATCTATCTATGTATATATGTATATAAAATTCAATTTATGTACTTATAGACGAACTTGGCTTCTAAACGAATGAGCCGATCCTAACCAAATTTTACACACGCACTGGATATCTTCCAGGGATGGTCACAGGCTAAAAAACATTTTGATATATATAGGGGGCGTGGCACCTCCCATACAAATGGAATTTTTCGTTGTCCGTATCTCTGGAAGTTTTCGGGTTAGACCACTGAAATTTGGTGAGGGGTTGTACGAGATCGATCCCTACCACCTCCAAAAAAATTGGGGATAACGAAAAAGGGGACGTGCCACCTCCTATACAAATGGAATTTTTCAATTGCACTTTGCATTTGCACTAAAATTAACTGCTCTTTAACACTGCTTACTCGAAATATTTCTTTTTCTTATTTTTAAATGTCTTTAACACCACGGGGCGCATGAGTAACAAAAAATGCACTTTCAATTGCATTCCACTAGTGTCAGTGGGGAGATATTTTAAAAGTAAAACACGGAGGTGATGGAGGTTTTGCTTATCTTTCAGAATATATAGCCTTTTCCAATATCTGACAAGAAATGAACGGCTCTGGCGATTATTTTAGTTTTTGCGTGCCACGTGTTTATTTAACTTATATTATCATTAAGTTAAGCCAAAAGTATTGTACTCGGACTTTTCGTTTAGAATTGATTCAAACGAGCCGTGACAGAAGATCTTTAATACGGTGAACAACAAATTTTTGATTTTTCCCTTCAGAATCGGAATCTGCACGTTTTTTTCACGTAATGAATATGTACCAAGTTTACGGCTATCAAAGTTTTTATATAATCTGCTGCACCTTGAAAGCATATAGTTTTTAAAATTTTCAAATGCACACCGAAAGAAAAGTCGCTTGTAAAACTAACATTACGAACCTACGTTTATTACTAAAACCCGTAGGGAGGTAATAGATCTCACGATTTGCAGCGAAGGCGCTTATGAGTGGGTCAGAAAATGGCGCGTTCTCGATGAGCACTCATTCTCCGACCACCGGTACGTAGAAATAGTTCTAGACTTTTCTGTTGAGCAGCCGGTTATGAAACGCAACCCACGTAACACTAACTGGCAGCTACACAATGAAATAATATCTAGGGACTTACCAGCACTGCCCCCACAAGTCCCCTCATCAGTAGGGGAGTTGGAGGATCTGGTAAAGACCTTTACAACGGCGCTCTCGAATGCCTTAGAGCAGGCTTGCCCAGTGCCAAAACCACGTGGTAAACATAGGCCGCATTGGTGGTCCTACGACCTGGACTCGCTCCGAAAATCATGTAGGACACAATTTAATAAGGCCAAGAGCCTTGGCACGGAGACTCAATGGCTCGAATATAAAGTTAAACTCAGGGCCTACAAAAAAGCTCTGAGGCAGGCGAAGAGAGTATCGTGGAGAAATTTCTGCACTGGGGTCGAAAATGTCGACGATACAGCGAGACTTAGACGAGTGCTCTCAAAAACTCAAACAGCCACAAGCTATTTGCGCAAACCTGACGGATCCTGGACCAGCACGGAGAGGGAAACCCTAGAGCTGCTCTTGAATACGCACTTCCCAGGGAACTTGCATGAGGAACCCGTAGCACCTACAACAAACCTGGCTGTATACATACCCATCACGGAGGAAAAGGTTAGGTGGGCGGTTAAGAGCTTCGAACCGTTCAAGGCTGCCGGGCCAGACGGGATTATTCCCGCACAACTCATAAACACGCTGGAGACATCAGCCAAATGGCTGGTATTTCTCTATACAGCCTGCCTGGCTCTTAGCTACATTCCGTGCTCCTGGAGAAGTGCCACGGTAGTGTTTATTCCTAAGGCGGGGAAGGCGTCTCATTACGAGCCGAAGGACTACAGGCCGATCAGTCTCTCATCCTTTGTGCTCAAAACCTTCGAGAGGATAATAAATGACTACCTCTCCTCTACTATTGATAGCAACCTGATCTGTAGCTATCAGCATGCATACACCAAAGGGAAATCTACAGAAACTGCGCTTCACAGCCTAGTTTCTGTTATTGAAAAATCGCTGTATGAGAAGGAGTACTGTCTTGCGGCCTTTTTAGATATTGAAGGAGCCTTCAACAACATAAGCCCTGATGCTATAAACACCGCTTTAACAAGTCTGGGCATAAGCAGGTCTCTTATTGGACTTATTGATCAACTGCTAAGGGGTAGACGAATAGTTTCATCACTGGGCTCGGTTGACTTATCACGCTATGTCACAAGGGGAACGCCTCAGGGTGGTGTTCTCTCCCCGCTTCTATGGAACCTCACTGTCAACTCGATGCTGCGAGACACAAGCTGGGGGGGCGGGAAGGTAGTGGCATATGCAGACGACTTAGCTATAGTATATAGGGGCAAATTCCCACAGACCCTGTGCGACTTGATGCAAGCAGCACTGCGAGAGGTTTCCTCATGGTGCTCGCGCTGCGGACTGAGCATCAACCCGGGAAAAGTAGAACTGGTTCTTTTCACCAACCGCTATAAGATACCACCGCTAACACTACCAAAACTGAATGACGTGCACCTGAACCTGGCTGACAAAGCCAAGTTCTTAGGCACAGTTCTTGATAGGAAACTAACCTGGAAGGAGAATGTTCTTCAGCGCCAGAAGATAGCGTGTATTGCACTCTACACATGCAAAAGAGCCATTGGAAAGAAATGGGGGCTCAGCCCCAAAATATGCAAATGGATCTACACCGCAATCATTCGACCAATCATGCTCTATGGAGTTGTGGTATGGTGGCCTGCGCTGAGCAAGGCAACAAACCTTAATCTGCTAGGTAAAGTACACAGATCTTGCATGATCTGTATAAGCGGTGCGTTAAGAACAACGCCCAATGAAGCACTCCAGGCCATTCTTGGCATTTTGCCACTCGATCTGGAAGGGCACCGGGTAGCAGCAGCATCGGCTCTACGTCTAAGGGAAACGTCCGGCTGGGGCGCAAGCACTACTGGACACGCCTGTATTTTGGGATCCTATAGCTTTCTTCCGCTGAGCCACTCATGGCGGCACTTCCATTTATACTGATGGCTCGAAGTTAGACGGCAGAGTTGGAGGAGGGGTTTATTCAAAGGATCTGAACCTTGAGCTCTCCTTCAGACTACCTGATCACTGCAGTGTCTTCCAGGCTGAAGTTTCAGCAATCATGGACGCCGCGGCTTGGATAGGCCAACACACTATCGGACACGACATTTTTATATTCAGCGACAGCCAGGCGGCCATCAAATCCCTTGGCTCTTATTCGTTCAACTCTGAACTGACGCTCAGCTGTCGTCGATCTCTACAGGAGATGGCCCAACAGAATCGCGTGAACCTCACATGGGTCCCGGGGCATAGGGACATTGAGGGAAATTGTAGGGCAGACGAACTTGCGAGGCAGGGCACGACCAAGCAGGTTCTTCGGGATAAAGAGCGCTTAGGTATGCCGTTTGCCACTTGCAAGCTTATGCTGAAGGAGTACACACTCCGCCAAGCCAACGAAAGATGGCTGCAATCTCCAGGATGCCGGATATCCAAAGAAACCTGGCCGAAATGGGATCATAAAAGATCGAGACAAATTTATGCCCTAAGGAGAAGAGAAATCTCCATATTAATAGGCGTATTGACTGGGCACTGCCTCATTGGTAGGCACGCAGAAAGACTTGGTGTGCCCTACCGACGATGCTGTAGGAGTTGTAAGGATGATGAGGAGGAGGAAACGGTGGAGCACCTCATCTGCAACTGCCCGGCTTTAAGTGGCGCGAGAATGCGCTTTTTGGGAGTTCCCTTCCTGGTTAGCCTACGCCAGGTCACGGAGCTGGACATAAAGGACCTGATGGCCTTCATCAAGTCATCTAAATGGTTCGAGGAGGAGTAACGGTGTCGGTATAGGAACGTCAGTCCCGGGATTCTGCTATGTGGAGAATTCCGTTAATACCGGGATTTTCCATATGGCAGGGTCCCGGAACTGACTTTCCTAGTGTTGGTGGTATCACAACGGGCCTTTTAATACTGGCCTAGGTGTGCCTCTACGGTAGCCACTTGAACCTAACCTAAAACTAACATTTCTGCTTTATCAATTTTGCATTTCAGCAAAAAATGTCTTATTAATATTGAAAATTATCAAATAAACAGGGTTCACGTTAAATTGATACGAAAGTTGCTGAATCAACATTAGCATGTATGACATTGTCATATCAATTTCTCATGTTAATAATACATTACTTCGAAAAGTTTTATTTAACCTTAAAAAATTATGTAAACGACCGGTTTCACGTCAAAATGATAAAAAAAACTTGTTGAGCCAACTTAGTACGTTATATCACTTTCATATAAATTTCTCATATTAATACACATTTCGACAACATATTGATATAAAAACTGCCAATCTCACATTTGTATAACATTCTCATGTTAAAACGGCATAAACCACGCTGCAGTTGATATTTATCACGTTCATAACACATTTCGAAAACCTGCTTCACGTAAAAATCCTATGAAAATTGTAATACTAACATTTGCATAACTATCTCATGTTAAAATTACGTGAATTGACATGTTTAATGTTTATAACAAATATTGACAACATGTTTCACGTAGCACGTTAGCATTTGTGTAGCTGTTTCATTCTAAAATGAAATAAATCTCGCTACAATTGACAATCAAGTTCGGGCGTTGTAAAATAATTTATTAACAAAAATAGTTAGCAGAAAACCAACTGCGAAAATTGAACGTGAAGTGAAAATGGGTGATGAATGTTTTTTATTTGTGGAAAGCGTTTCGCCGGGAATGAAGGCCGCCGGCCAGCATATGGTTTATGAAGCATCGTCTGTAGGAATTGGTGCTAATGGAGAAAATTCATAGGTGCTACATTTACGAAGGAGCAACTGTAATAAATAAGAACTTTTAGTTCCTGTGTAATGCAGAATAAAAATACAATTTGCCAAGTAACTTCTTTTATGTGCTTCTAAAATGTTAAGTTTGTCACCTTATCAAATGTATTACATTTATTACATTAAATATGTACCTATTTCAAAAATAAGTTAATAAATTGATCAAAAATAATATCATTTCGATGTCATTAATTTTATTTGTAGCTTCAACGTTATTCTCACGTAAGTATCAGTATTACATACTCTCACGTAAATATACATCATGGTCATGTCAATTTTACGTTTTTCCTGTACGTTTTTACGTTTCATGTCAATTGTACATAAGAAAGCAGTCAATAATACATGATGGTCATGTTCATTTTACTTTTCATGTCAGTTATACATGAGAATGCCCTCAATAATACATGATGGTTATGTTTATTTGACGTTTTCCTGTATGTTTTTACGTTTCATGTCAATACATGATAATGCCCTCAATAATACATGATGGTCATTTCAACTACACGTTTTTCCTGTACGTTTTTACGTTCTTTTTGTGAATATCCATTTCAGGTAGAAATGACATTTTCGAAATTGTAAAATTTACCTTTTTTCTTTTCAGTTGCATTTGGTAAACAAAATATGTTAATTTTACGGCGGTTTTTGATATTTTTTCTTTCGGTGCAACATGCAAGTTCTAAAAGTTATCCAATTCAAGTGAAATATTGCACAACTTATTTTTAGAGCAAAATCTATTATATTCCGCCCGAGGAAAAAATTTTTTTCTTAACGAACAGCTTAATGTGCATAGTTTCAGAAAATTTCCATGAACACCTTAAAATATTAGTCCGACTTGCTCTTTAGTTCAAGGAAGCAAACCTAACTCTCAATCTAACTAAGATTCATAATAGGAAAAGGCGATATCTCAACAGACCCCCGATTATTTCAATTTTATCGTTGTCAACTCTAAAGAACCTCAAACAAGTTCGAGGTTTTCTCGGAATTTTTTAGGAATTTCGCAGATATTTCCTTTTCTATTATTAGGTATTAAAAAAGAAACGAAAATTTGAATGGACAGCTTTTGAGTTGTTGAAGACTTGCGTCGGCTAAGAAATTTTTCGTACACCGTGATGCTAGCGACTTTGCTATCGGCGCTGTCCTTGTCCACCTGATTATAGAACTGAGCGGGAATGCTTAGCTGCTACAGAAGCAATCGAGTGGTTTCGCTGTTAACTCGAACTACAGGAGTTCGAAGTGGTATGCGAGCCTATTATGACTTATGAAGCAACCGAATCTTTCGGTTCGCCTAGCAAGGTGGGCATTAAAAAGCAAGTTTTTCCATAAGACATCGTAAGGGGCGGGATCACGTTGTTCCCGATATGCTATCCCGTCGAGATGAATTTGACGTGGCCAGGGTAGAATTAGTAAATCCACTGATAGAGCTCAAATCACCACATTTCGAGGAAAACGAGTATAATCAGTCGAAAGAGCGTATACGACAAGATCAAGAGAAATTACCAGATCTAAAAATGATCGACAGATACGTGTATATTTGAAGCTGTAAGATGCTGGCACCCCATTGGTCGAAATTTGAAAAAGATTTTATGCCAAATAATTGGTCACTAATTGATCATAATTGGTCAGCAGGTTTCAGTAATTGGTCAGCCATAGGAAAAATTGTATGCCACTTTAAAATTTTCCAAGGTGGCCGTAAGATGTTGGCACCCCATTGGTCGAAATTTGGAAAAGTTAGTATGCCAAATAATTGGTCACTACTTGGTCATAATTGATCAGCAGGTCTCACTAATTGGTCAGCCATAGAAAATTTTTTATGACGTTTTTAAACTTTCCAAGGGAAAAGTCATTTACTTCCGCAGGCACCCTGTATACTTTAAATTTCAAAAAACAAATATGCCAAATAATTGGTCAGCAGGTCTCACTAATTGGTCAGCCATGGACAATTTTTAATTAATTTTTTTAAGTTTTTTGAGTGTTATCGATTAAGATGTTGGCACCCCATTGGTCGAAATTTGGAAAAGTTAGTATGCCAAATAATTGGTCACTAATTGGTTATAATTGGTCAGCAGGTCTCACTAATTGTATACTTTAAATTTCAAAAAACAAATATGCCAAATAATTGGTCACTAATTGGTCAGCAGGTCTCACTAATTGGTCAGCCATAAAAAATTTTTAATTAATTTTTTTAAGTTTTTTGAGTGGTATCGATTAAGATGTTGGCACCCCATTGGTCGAAATTTGGAAAAGCTTGTATGCCAAATACATAATTGGCCACTGTCAGTCGTAATTGGTCAGCAGGTCTCACTAATTGGTCAGCCATAGGACATTTTTTATGAATTTTCGAAATTTTGCAAGGCAAAAGTAATTTACCTTGATCATCCACCAATTACTGACGTTGACATGTTATCGATTCTTTCCCAAGAAGATGTGCGGTCTCTACAATTACGTGAAATACTGTGCACACAGAGACAATCACTTCAACATCACTCATTAGGCATCAATTTGAACATGCGACTGTAGCCCAGGCGTTAGGCATTCCGATTATCAAGGCGGGTGACTTAAGTTCGATGGTGGTTATAGGGTAAGTGTGTTTTTTTTTTTTTTTTTTTGATAATTTATAATTTATAAGTCATAAGTATTTATTAAAAAAATGCATTCCTCTCTTCTTTTTATTATTTTTTTTTATTTTGAAACATTATTTACAATTATCTCTTGACAGGTATAAAAATTAAATATTTGCGTATATTAATCCCACTCCCGGAATTTTGAACGTGTTTTAAAAAGCAACTATTTTAGTAAATTGCAAACAAAAAGTGCAAAGGTGTGGAGCCGCTAAAGGGTCAAATACATAAAGCTTTGTTAACCTCGCCTGACATTTGCTACCTCAAAACTTTGCGTCCAAATTCAGAGGTATGCTACAACGAACGCTTTGACGCTTTTCTTTTATACATTTGTTTTCGTTATTTCTTTCTTTGTATTCAGAGTGTTTTGGTTAATATCTAATATCTTTAAACGAGTTAATCTTGTATATTTGTATGTTCGGACTATCTCGAGAACCGCTTGACCGATTGGGATGAAATTTGGCACAAATATAGTATGATGGATTCTAAGACTACCCATTTTAGGGTTGCCACTTGGGGCGGTTTACAGGGTTGCCACCTATCCCTTTTTTTAAATTATGGAGCAAGATATGCCAATATGGGTATCATATGAAAGGTATTTTCGGCGAAATACCAACTAAAATATTTTCAAGTAGAGTTGCCACCTAGGGTTGCTTGACCGAATTGGCTGAAATTTGGCATGGTGATAGTATGATCGATTTTAAGACTACCCACTTTAGGGTTGCCACTTGGGGCGGTTTACAGGGTTGCCACCTATCCCTTTTTTTTAACAAGATATGCCAATATGGGTATCATATGAAAGGTATTTTCGGCGAGATACCAACTAAAATATTTTCAAGTAGGGTTGCCACCTTACCACAATATATTTCTATATCCGGTACTATCTCGAGAACCGCTTGACCGAATTGGCTGAAATTTGGCATGGTGATAGTATGATCGATTTTAAGACAACCCACTTTAGGGTTGCCACTTGGGGCGGTTTACAGGCTTGCTACCTATCCCTTTTTTTAATTATGGAGCAAGATATGCCAATATGGGTATCATATGAAAGGTATTTTCGCCGAGATACCAACTAAAATATTTTCAAGTAGGGTTGCCACGTTACCACAATATATTTGTATATCCGGTACTATCTCGAGAATCGCTTGACCGAATTGGCTGAAATTTGGAATGGTGATAGTATGATCGATTTTAAGACTATCCACTTTGGGGTGGCCACTTGGGGCGGTTTAAGGGGTTGCCACCCATCCCTTTTTTTTTATTTATGGAGCAAGATATGCCAATATGGGTATCATATGAAAGGTATTTTCGGCGAGATACCAACTAAAATATTTTCAAGTAGGGTTGCCACCTAGGGTTGTCACCTTACCACAATATATTTGTATATCCGGTACTATCTCGAGAATCGCTTGACCGAATTGGCTGAAATTTGGCATGGTGATAGTATTATCGATTTTAAGACTACCCACTTTAGGGTTGCCACTTGGGGCGGTTTACAGGCTTGCCACCTATCCCTTTTTTTTAATTATGGAGCAAGATATGCCAATATGGGTATCATATGAAAGGTATTTTCGGCGAGATACCAACTAAAATATTTTCAAGTAGGGTTGCCACCTTACCACAATATATTTCTATATCCGGTACTATCTCGAGAACCGCTTGACCGAATTGGCTGAAATTTGGCATGGTGATAGTATGATCGATTTTAAGACTACCCACTTTAGGGCTGCCACTTGGGGCGGTTTACAGGGTTGCCACCTATCCCTTTTTTTTAATTAATGAGCAAGATATGCCAATATGGGTATCATATGAAAGGTATTTTCGCCGAGATACCAACTAAAATATTTTCAAGTAGGGTTGCCACCTTACCACAATATATTTGTATATCCGGTACTATCTCGACAATCGCTTGACCGAATTGGCTGAAATTTGGAATGGTGATAGTATGATCAATTTTAAGACTATCCACTTTAGGGTTGCCACTTGGGGCGGTTTACAGGGTTGCCACCTATCCCTTTTTTTTAATTATGGAGCAAGATATGCCAATATGGGTATCATATGAAAGGTATTTTCGGCGAGATACCAACTAAAATATTTTCAAGTAGGGTTGCCACCGAGGGTTGCCACCTTACCACAATATATTTCTATATCCGGTACTATCTCGAGAACCGCTTGACCGATTTGGATGAAATTTGGTATGTAGATAGTATGATTGATTCTAAGACTATCAATTTGGGGGTTGCCACGTCATCATTTGGGATAATTTTTGGGTTATTTTGGGAACATATGAGGGACTATTCAAGGATTATTTTGGGATCATTTTTCGATAATTTTGTGGTAATTTTCGAATCGTTTAGGGTACATTTAAGGGTGTTTTTGGGGTAATTTGTGAATTATTTTTGGACCAATTTGGGATCATTTTAGGGTCATTTTGGGATCATTTTTGGGTAGTTTTGGGTATCAAAGTAAAGGTATTGTCGCCGACATACCAGCTAAAATATTTTCAAGTAGGGTTGCCACCCAGGGTTACCATTTTACCGTATTGTAATTGTATTTTGTTATTTTGGGATCATATTTGGATATTTTAGGATTATTTTGAGAACATCACTTTGGGATAATTTTGGGGCTTGCTTGAGATCATTTTGGGTTCAATTTCGGATTAATTTGGTACAATTTTGGGTAATTTTCGGTTCATTTTGGAGCCATTTTTGGATAATTTTTGTATCATTTTGGGATAATTTTTGGGTTACTTTGGGAGGGTCTTTTTGGGGTGGTTTTGGGATATATTTGGGATCATTTTGGTGTATTTTTTGGATCGTTTAGTGTGCATTTAAGGGTATTTTTGGGGTAATTTGGGAATTATTTTTGGACCAATTTGGAATAACTTTAGGTTCATTTTCGGATCATTTTTGGGTCGTTTCGGGTTCAATTTCGGATCATTTTGGGAACATTTAAGGGTCTTTTTGGGATCATTTTAGGATTATTTTTGGATTATTTTAGGGTCACCCAGGTACTATTAATTTAATAGAGAAAACATAAATAAATTATTATTTCCTCCAACTTTTTATTCTCTAATTAAAGCAAAGTCATCAACATCTGATTGTCAAAGCAAAGAAAGCAAGCAAAATTTGAGAGTTTGACAAATTTTAACCTTGCTTCAACTTTGAGGTCTTCAATTTGCCATGCTTCGTTTAAAAACGTATACTGAACTTTTCTGTCAAAGTCAAAGTTCGAGGTAAAGTCAAAATAAAGCTTTATGTAACTGACCCTTAAGAGTTATTTTTTTAATCGCGGCGGCCAACTCAAAAAATTGTTCTGCAAATACCATGGATCACGCGCCCTATCCGGGAACCAAGGTTAAATTTATTATTTACCTCTTTAGACACTTGTATGAAAAAATTACTGTGCCCGACGAAATATCAATTTCAATTTGGGTAGAAAATGCACCTCGCAGAACAAAATTGCCTAATTTTGTATTCTTTTTTTCATAGCGCAACTCAGTGTTTTTCCAGATACTTTTCCCAGAAACTCATTTCACTTGAGATAACGCAGACGCAAAAACATACATATGTACGTATATACATAAAAATACCGCAATACTGACTACCTCAACTGCATGGAAATACCCATAACTGAAAATATGGGCAAGGTCGTAGAGCTCTATCAGAACATCGATGAAAGACAAATAACAACAACATGAAGGACCATTTGTACTAGGTACCTGTAGATGTGGGTATTTTGGCAAGTAGGTATAAGCCTACCATACCCAAGCGTGTATAAAATCCCTTAAAAACGAATATCGCAAAAGATCTGTTCCTTTGTTTTAACTCTGCATTGTTACATTCTTTGCTTTAATAAAAAATATTTGCAAGTTTTTCCAAATGGTGTTTTCCTCGAAAAATTATGTTAATATCTTTAAGCAGAGGAATTACACAATGTTACAGCATACTGTGAATGCACCAAATGAAATAAGAGATAACTGTATTTCACTTGACGAATTAACCACTAAACAGTGGCGCTAATTTTCTGCCGCTGAAACCAGGGTGGCCAGATTTGACGCTTTTTGCTGGATTTTTGAGCTTTGAAATTTGAATAAGCGCCAGTGGCGTTGTTTGATATCACTGGTCGACGGCCAAAATTTACCAGAGACGCCGTTATGAAATTCGTATGTAAAACCACCCCCTGATTTCGAAAATCGAGTTCATTTTTGATTCTATGGTACCGTTTTTGAGATATTTGCATTTTACCGTTATTCGAAAAAACCAAAAAGATGGCTCCCTTTAATTACATATACTTACTAATTACGGGTCAAGCGATTGCAAAAAGGTTGACAGAATCAAAAAGGCGATAAAATTTGCTATAAATGCATCATACATTGTTTTTTGCTCAACCAGATAGTTTTCGAGATATTAGCTTATCATTTCATATTTTTGGTTTCTTTTATGAAAAAATATGAAAAAAATTACTCTTTGCGTGGACAGCATTCCAAAACCACACCTTTTTTTCTAGATATTTTTTCTTTACGTAGAGCTCTGTTTTATTAGAAAAAAGATAAGCTATCATCGAAGAAAATCGATGTAAAACTACGTAAGTTATAAGCGATCAAATAAAAATACCCAGGTTGCGCAATTTCAACGAATAGCTCAAAACGTATGTATGGTATAAGAAAGAGAGAAAAAAAAAATGAAATATAATTTTTTAATCAAAAAAAAATTATATAAAACAATGAAAGAACAAAATATTTTTCTTGTTTTAATTTTGTTACTTTTTCATATAGAAAACAGAAAATAAAAACAATACAAACATCCAAGTTAATAAATGGACAAATGTGTTGTGTATTATAATATTATTATATAACACAACCATTAAAAGTCCATTTATTAGAAAAGTTATCATTTTATAATGGACAAATGTGTTGCGTGTGTTTGATTAAAAACCATTTAAAAGCAAAAAAAAATTTTAAGTATTAAAATTTTTATAAATCAAGCGTGTGATTAAACACACAAACCATTAAAAGCCCATTATTTATTGATTACTTATATAAAAGAAAACACCCATTTATAAACATTATATGGTTGTACTTAGAATTTATTCAACAAAATAAATGACAAGTTAATTTGTTTGCATTAACAATTTGGCATTTTTTTTATATATATATATATATAAATAATGCTGTTTTTGTAAACTAAGACATACGCAACGTAAAAATGTTTGGGTTAAAATTTGATTATTAATCTTTTGATTAATATGAAAATTAAAAGAAAATGACATAAATATAAAAATTTTAAAAATTTATAACTCTAAGTGGTGGATCACTTAGCTCATGGGTCGATGAAGAACGCAGCAAACTGTGCGTCATCGTGTGAACTGCAGGACACATGAACATCGACATTTCGAACGCATATTGCAGTCCATGCTGTTATGTACTTTAATTAATTTTAAAGTGCTGCTTGGACTACATATGGTTGAGGGTTGTAAGACTATGCTAAATAAGTTGCTTAATATTTTAATTTAATTAAAATATTTTAAAGCAAATAGTATATTATTGGATTATATATTTTTAATCCATAATATGAATAGTCAAATATAAAAATATATATAATTAATTTTATATATTTTAAAAAATCCTCAAAATTAAGAAGCAAAAATCTTAGTATTCCTTAAAACGAAAACTATAACATTATATTTATAAAAATATAATAATTTTGTTTATATTTGGGGAATGTCTAGCTTAAAACTAAAATTTTTAGTCTAGAATTGCTCCATTAATATATTAAAAACAAAATATAAAAATTATATAATAATTATAATGTTTTCATATTATTATTATAAATATATGGATGAAAAGATTTTCTTAATGGATTTTTCAAAAAAAATATATACATAAATTAATCTATATATATAAATTAAAAGCACGCAAATATAATAAAAAATTTTTATACAACCTCAACTCATATGGGATTACCCCCTGAATTTAAGCATATTAATGAGGGGAGGAAAAGAAACTAACAAGGATTTTCTTAGTAGCGGCGAGCGAAAAGAAAACAGTTCAGCACTAAGTCACTTTGTCTTAATGGCAAATGTGAGATGCAGTGTATGGAATATCTTAATATCTAGTATGAGAAATTAGCGATTTAAGTCCTTCTTAAATGAGGCCATTTACCCATAGAGGGTGCCAGGCCCGTATAACGTTAATGATTACTAGAAAGATATTTCCAAAGAGTCGTGTTGCTTGATAGTGCAGCACTAAGTGGGTGGTAAACTCCATCTAAAACTAAATATAACCATGAGACCGATAGTAAACACGTACCGTGAGGGAAAGTTGAAAAGAACTCTGAATAGAGAGTTAAATAGTACGTGAAACTGCTTAGAGGTTAAGCCCGATGAACCTGAATATCCATTATGAGTTCAAAGTTTAATTCATGAATGAAATTACCCATATTTTTTACTTTTTTTTAAATTTATTTATGTTTATACTATATTCTAACAATCTTTATCTCAATTTGATTTTACTATGTAGTCGAAATAATTATTTGTTCTACTTTGACGCTTATTCAGTTTAGGATCGGTTTCTCTTATGAGAACCCGGCAGTAATCACCCATCATTGCGACGTCCCAGAATCCTTGATATCGATTCTCAATTAATTTCATTTGCTGATGAAACCTTTCGCCATGTTCGTCACTTTCGTCGCCAAGATTTGCCGGAAAAAAGTTCAAATGTGAGTGCAGAAAGTGAATTTTTAAAGACATATTTACGCCTGGAAAGAAAATATTAGTTAGGTAAATAAAATTTTGGGAAATTAATTTTAATAAGCCTTTTATATTTACCCATTTTCGCATAATTATTGATTAAGTCGTTCACTATCTGTTCGTAGTTAGGGCTTTTGTGTCTACCGAGAAAAGAAGCAACGACCTTTTCAAAGGATTTCCACGCTGCTGCCTCAACTGATGAGAGTAGTCCTTTGAATTGAGTATTGTTGATCAACTTTTTTATTTGTGGTCCAACAAAAATACCTTCCTTTATCTTGGCTTGAGAAATATCTGGAAAAATTGTTTTCAAATAGTCGTATGCTTCGCCTTCTTTGTCCAAAGCCTTAACAAAGTTTTTAATGAGACCGAGCTTGATGTGTAAGGGTGGAAGTATGATTTTCTCTTTCTTGACAATAGGGGTGTATTTTATGTTATCCACACCAACGGTAAACTCGACTCTTTCCGACCAATCATTTCTGACGTAGTGGTCCTTACGAGCTCGGCTATCCCACTTGCAGAGGAAGCAGCAGTGCTTGGTGTAGCCACTTTGTAGACCGCATAGCATTGCAACGACTTTGAGATCAGAACATATTTTCCAATCATGCTCTTCATATTTGATAAATTTGAGAATTTTTTGCATTTCCTCGTAGGTTTCCTTTGTATTTACTGCATGTGCGATCGGGATAGAAGGCTTTTTGTTACCAATATGCAATAATACAGCTTTCAAACTCAGTTTATTTCTGTCTGTGAACAATCGCCACTCTTTTGAATCATATGTTTGACCAAACTCTTTGAATAAACCAGGAATGTCGTTGCAGTAGCATATACTGTCTTTCTTGGTATAGTGTTTGGAAAATGGTTCGTGACGAGTTTCTCTCGTTTCCCACGCGAAATTCAGTACAACTTGATTCCCCGCACTCAGATATTACTGTTGACAATGGAACTGGATCCGCAACTGTCGTTGAATGTAGTACTGGTAATGTCACTGATGGTACGCTGGCATAAGTTACTCTTCTTGATCTTCCAACGCCAAGCACTTTCGTTTGACAAATATAACACTCCATTGAATGGCAAGTAGGTTCTCTCCATATCATTGGTGTAGCAAATTTTATTTGTTGTCCTGATTTCGACTGAATCAATTCTACTCGACACGATGTACACAAAGTGTTCGGTGTCCATGGTTTTTCAGCATTTTTAGGCTCAATGCCAAAATACTTGGAGTATAAAGTTTTGATACGATCTGAGAACACTCGTCGTAGCCTTATGATAGTATAGTGGCCACACATGAAACAGAACATATCTGGATCGTTATCACACCCAAATTCTCGCGTCCTTTTACTCATTTTATTTTTTTTTAATAAATCACGGTTTTGAAATTCGACTTATGAACTGAACTATCTCCGGCGAGCCTTGCAGATGTTTTGAAGTTTCAAGGCGCCTTAACTCATATTTATACTCGGAACAAAAATAAAATTGAAAAAATCAAATCTTACCTAGACAGAAAGGTTCCTTTTTACACGAAGCCGGGAAAAGAAAATATTACCTGCTTTAGATGTCGGCTTTAAAATTTTCTTATAATTTTGAAAATCTACCTGCATACTTACGCATAAGTGACGGAAATACATGTTTATAACTACATGCCTACAGCACTTTCGAACCCAACCACTCTTCCTTTCGAAGCAACCACTCTACCTACTATAAAACAATTCGAGTATTAAAAGTACTATTTGATTTATTTAAAGAAAAAGTATTATCATTGTTATGGTGTTATTCGTTTATCCGGATAATATCCCATTTGCACTTTATACCTTTAAAATATGTATGTATACATCACACATTGAAGTTGCGCAACCTGGGTATTTTTACTTGATCGTTTATAACTTACGTAGTTTTGCATCGATTTTCTTCGATGATAGCTTATCTTTTTTCTAATAAAACAGAGCTCTACGTAAAGAAAAAATATCTAGAAAAAAAGTTGTGGTTTTGGAATGCTGCCCACGCAAAAAGTAATTTTTTTCATATTTTTTCATAAAAAAAAACAAAAATATGAAATGACAAGCTAATATCTCGAAAACTATCTGGTTGAGCAAAAAACAATGTATGATGCATTTATAGCAAATTTTATCGTTTTTCCGATTCTGTAAACTTTTTTGCAATTGCTTGACCCGTTCGTGAGATATACGCAATTAAAGGGCGCCATCTTTTTGGTTTTGTCGAATAACGGTAAATTGCAAATATCTCAAAAACGGTACCATAGAATCAAAAATGAACTCAATTTTCGAAATCAGGGGGTGATTTTACATACGAATTTCATAACGGCATTTCTGGTAAAGCGAAAAAGTTTAAATTCGTGGTCCAGTGTATTGGGAGATGTTTTCCTCCAAACGCATTCAGTTTTAAAGAAATATTATATTTTAGCTTCGAAACACAAATTAAGTGTTAGGTGTGTGGAATATTTTTTGAAGATATGTGTGAACCGCTTTATCGTCGATGCGTCCCATAACAGATATTAATTTTTTTCTCAAAAAATTTGTATTCTACATTTGAAGCACCATCTCGAATAACGTTCTAAGTGTTTTATTGCATATAACAATTTTCTAAAATTTGACACACCAAAACTGTAAAAATGCATTTAAAATAGTACGGTAATTAAAAGAGACATACATTATTTTGCATAGAAGCGTCGAAAGTGATTCGTAATGGCACTGGAAGCTCATAAGGAAGGTGATAAACTGATAATATGAAAGGTATCATCATCATCATTTATTGGCGCTTAACCGCCTAAGCGATTTTGGCCGTCGCCTATCAAAGCACGCCAGTCATTCCTTTTTAGCGATAACTGACGCCAATTGGAAACCCCAAGGGAGTTCAAGTCATCCTCCACCTGTTGTTTCCATCTCAGTCGAGGCCTCCCCCTTCCTCTGCTGCCGAATTCGGGTGACGATTGGAAAACCTTCTGGGCTGGAGCTTCTTTGTCCATTCGCATGACGTGACCCAGCCAGCGGAGCCTTTGGGCTTTAATTCGCTGGACTATGGTCAGATCTGCGTAAAGCTCGTACAGCTCATCGTTAAATCTCCTTCGATACTCGCCGTCGGCATCACGGGAAGGACCATAAATCTTCCGGAGAACTTTTCTCTCAAATACTCCAAGGGCCATCTCATCTTCTCTTGACATTGTCCATGAGTCTGAGCCATACATCAGGACAGGTATGATGAGAGACTTATAGAGCGCGATCTTTGTTCTTCGAGAGAGGACTTTACTTCTCAATTGCCTACTCAGTCCAAAGTAGCACTTGTTCGCAAGAGTGATTCTCCGTTGGATTTCTAGACTGATATTATTTTCGGTGTTAATGCTGGTTCCCAAATAGACGAAGTCCCTCACAGTTTCAAATTTGTAACTATCAACAGTGACGTGGCTGCCAAGGCGCAGGTGCGCCGATTCTTTCTTTGATGACAGCAAATACTTCGTCTTGTCCTCGTTGACCGCAAGACCCACTTTTTTCGCTTCTTTATCCAGTCCAGAGAAGGCAGCGCTTACGGCGCGGTTGTTAAGGCCAATGATATCAATATCATCGGCATACGCCAGCAATTGCACGCTCTTGTAAAAGATTGTACCATTGCGGTTTAGCTCTGCTGCTCGAATTATCTTCTCCAGCATCAGGTTGAAGAAATCGCACGAAAGGGAGTCGCCCTGTCTGAAGCCTCGTTTGGTTTCAAATGGCTCAGAGAGGTCCTTCCCGACTCTGACGAAGCTGTTAGTATTGCTCAACGTCATTTGGCAAAGCCGTATAAGCTTTGCAGGGAAGTCAAATTCAGACATGGCGGCATACAGGCAACTCCTTTTTGCGCTGTCAAAAGCGGCTTTGAAATCGACAAAGAGATGGTGTGTGTCGATTCTTTTATCATGGGTCTTCTCCAGGATTTGGCGTATCGTGAAAATCTGGTCGATGGTAGACTTACCAGGTCTAAAGCCACACTGATAAGGTCCAATCAGCTTGTCTACGATGGGCTTCAGTCTTTCACACAATACGCTAGAAAGAACCTTATACGCGATATTAAGAAGGCTGATTCCGCGGTAGTTGGTGCGGTTAGCGGGATCGCCTTTCTTGTGGATTGGGCAGAGCACACTTAAATTCCAATCTGGAGGCATGCACTCGTCTGACCATATTCTGCATAAGAGCTGATGCATGCTTTTTACCAGCTCTTCGCCTCCGTGTTTGAACAGCTCGGCGGGCAGTCCGTCTTTTCCAGGCGCTTTGTTGTTTTTCAGCCGGGATATAGCTATCCTCACTTCATCATAGTCAGGTGGTGGGACGACTTTTCCATCGTCAGGGATTGGGGTATCGGGTTCGACGTCTCCCTCGCAATTTAGCAGTGAGGAGAAGTGCTCCCTCCATAATTTAAGTACACTCTGTACGTCGGTTACCAGGTCGCCATTATTGTCCTTACAGGAACTTGCCCCGGTCTTAAAACCTTCCGTCATCCGCCGGATCTTTTCATAGAATTTTCGGGCATCATTCCTGTCAGCCAGCATCTCAAGCTCGTCACACTCACGCCTTTCGGCCTCACGTTTCTTTTTTCTGAAAAGGCGTCTCTCTTCCTTCTTTGATTCACGATAGCGTTGCCATACACTGCGGGTTGCGCCCGTTCGCAACGTCTCCCTGTAGGCAGCGTCCTTTTTGTCCGAGGCAGTGCTGCATTCCTCATCGTACCAGTTGTTTTTGCGGGCTCGCTGGAACCCTATAGTGGCCTCAGCGGCGGTACGTAATGAGTGAGAGATATGCTTCCATTGCTCGGTTGCATCGTTAGGTCGAGGATTGCTCTCCGATAGCAGGTGTGAGAGTCGAGTGGAGAAATTGTCAGCTGTCTGTGTCGTGCGCAGCTTCTCGACGTCAAACTTTCCTTCCGTTACTGTGCGCACTTTCTTTGCTACACAGAGGCGTGTGCGTATCTTGGCTGCAACAAGATAATGGTCCGAGTCGATATTGGGACCACGAAGGGTACGCACGTCCAGAACGGTGGAGCTATGTCTGCCGTCGATCATGACATGATCAATCTGGTTTCTTGTTCTTTGATCAGGAGACAACCATGTGGCTTGGTGTATTCGTTTATGCTGGAACCTGGTACTACTGATGACCATATTGCGAGCAGCAGCGAAATCAATCAACCTAGTGCCGTTGGGGGATGTTATATCATGGAGACTAAATTTTCCAACTGTTGGACCAAAGACTCCTTCCTTGCCCACCTTCGCATTAAAGTCGCCGAGCACGATTTTGATATCATGTTGGGGGCAGCGATCATAAGTCTGTTCAAGTTTATCGTAGAAGGAGTCCTTCTCTGCGTCGTCCGTCTCCTCAGTCGGCGCATAGGCGCAGATAAATGTTATGTTGAAAAATTTCGCTTTGATGCGGATCGCAGCGAGACGCTCGTCCACGGGGGTGAACGCTAGTACTTGGCGGCGAAGTCTCTTTCCCACCACGAATCCTACACCACGCGCTTTGCCGCGTGTCTGGCCACTGTAGTATACGTCACAAGGTCCGATGGTCGTCTTTCCTTGTCCCGTCCATCGCATTTCCTGCAGGGCGGTGATGTCAGCCTTTGCGTTAACGAGGACATCAACCAGTCGGGCAGCGGTACCGTCCCTTGAAAGGGTCCGGACATTCCCGGTACATGCCCTAATATCCAAATCATTATGCCTTATTCGTTTTGCCGGGTCGTCAACATTAAAGGGGGTTCTCATCCGAGGCTTTAATTTATTTTTCATTGGACTAAATTTTTTACGTGGCGGGTCCCAAACCCAGCGCACAACCCGTTTCGGGGTTTTTGGAAAATATTTACACATTTATATAGCGAGCCGCTTGCTTCAAGACAGACGCCCGCTTGCAGCCGCACCTCATGGTGAACAGACGCTGCGCAAAAACCTCGGTGAGCCCTTAAACCAAGTATGTCAGAGTGGCCCCACCGGGGCTCCCTCTCTTTCTGCCGCGAGCCTAGGTAGCTCCCGTTGCCCAGAGTGCACGAACGAGGACGCAAGAGTCGGGATTGAGCAAGGTCACTTAGCAACCACACTCCATGAAAGGTATAAAAGAAATAAAAAATATGACTTTAGCGTTTTTTGCCCTCCTGACAAATTCTGGTTTTGTAACTTAGAACGTTATTCGTGATGATGCTTCATTTAATTAGCACTATCCATTCCTGGCAGTTCTGCGTTTGCCATTTTTAAATATCTCTTCGAGTTTAGAAGATAATGAAAAAAGCTCTCTGTTTCTAGTACTAAAAATATGTTTATGCCCGGATGTGGTAAAAATTTTGTTTGGACGCAAATGCAACTGATAAGTGTGATTTATCAAATACCTATAAAACCACTACATGTATACAAAAATACAAGATTCAGTGCATGAATAATGATTTAGGCCCGGTTTTTCAGTGCAGATTTAAATCACAGACAAAGTTGACTAGAGTTTATTCCATCAATCGGCCGTTTAAACTCACTCTGAAGTTTAAGCTTGCACTGAAAAACCGGACCTTAGAGGTATGAAAAAAAACAGGTTTACCCTGAAAAAGGCGTAAATCCTTAAACCGGCCAACTCGGCCAAAGAAATAAAAAAACTAATGTCACAAATTATTGAAAACCAAATTTGCATAAGATCTTCCAAAAAAAAATTTGTAAAATATGGCCCAGGATAGTATAAACCAGTTTTTTCGGTATGTTGCGTACCGCCATACGTTGGCGGAGGTGGCAGTTAAGTATTCATAAGTGTGGGCGAATTTCTATACATCAGATAGAGACTGGTCAAATTCGTTTAAATTTTCTGCGGTGGTATTTTACTATATAAAAGTATATTTATCTGGTATAGGATATCAGCAAAAAAAGTTCAAGAGCAATGAACATAATTTTGACTTTTACTATGCCAAAATTTGTTTTATTGGAATTGGGAATATTGTTTCTTGAAGTGCTTTTTTTTATATATATTCGGGACTTTTGCTTTAATTATCTGGCCACCCTGGACGTGTTAACACCAGCTAACCTAATTAAAGATAGGCGAAACACTGCTTCAACCTGAAGTAAGCTTTTTGACAGCATTTTAGTACATGGTGCATTAGCGTAGGTGATAAGCATTGCGATTGCAACGCGAGTGGTCAAGGGACAAGGTTCATTATTTGGAATATTTTTTTTTTGCAAAATTATTATATTTGGGGTGTCTAAAGAGGTAAATAATAAGTTTAACCTTGGTTCCCGGATAGGGCGCGTGATCCATGGTATTTGCAGAACAATTTTTTGAGTTGGCCGCCGCGATTAAAAAAAATAACTGTTGTTGTTGTTGTTGTAACGATGTGTAGTCGTGCCCAACGCGTATTTTTCCTTAACCTAATTGTCATCAATATCTTCTAACGGGAGTCCAAGGAAACTAGCAGTTTCAATAGGGTTGGACCAAAGAGAGATGGGTGTTAGAAGAGTGGGCTCAAATGAGCAAGAAAATAAGTGATTGGTATTATGGGGGGACGAGCCGCATGCCGGACATACATTCGGCACATCAGGGTTCAGTCTAGATATGTAGGAGTTTAACCTACTACAATATCCAGAGCGTAATTGAGCCAAAATAACTCTTAAGGGTCACTTACATAAAGCTTTATTTTGACTTTACCTTGAACTTTGACTTTGACAGAAAAGTTCAGTATACGTTTTTAAACGAAGCATGGCAAATTGAAGACCGCAAAGTTGAAGCAAGGTTAAAATTTGGCAAACTCTCAAATTTTGCTTGCTTTCCTTGCTTTGACAATCAGATGTTGATGACTTTGCTTTAATTAGAGAATAAAAAGTTGGAGGAAATAATAATTTATTCATGTTTTCTCTATTAAATTAATATATTAACCAAAACACTCTGAATACAAAGAAAGAAATAACGAAAACAAATGTATAAAAGAAAAGCGTTCGTTGTAGCATACCTCTGAAGTTGGACGCAAAGTTTTGAGGTAGCAAATGTCAGGCGAGGTTAACAAAGCTCCACACCTTTGCACTTTTTGTTTGCAATTTACTAAAATAGTTGCTTTTTAAAACACGTTCAAAATTCCGGGAGTGGGATTAATATACGCAAATATTTAATTTTTATACCTGTCAAGAGATAATTGTAAATAATGTTTGAAAATAAAAAATAATAATAATAAGAAGAGAGGAATGCATTTTTTTAATAAATACTTATGACTTATAAATTATAAATTATCAAAAAAAAAAAAAAACACACTTACCCTAACCAGCATCGAACTTAAGTCACCCGCCTTGATAATCGGAATGCCTAACGCCTGGGCTACAGTCGCATGTTCAAATTGATGCCTAATGAGTGATGTTGAAGTGATTGTATCTGTGTGCACAGTATTTCACGTAATTGTAGAGACCGCACATCTTCTTGGGAAAGAATCGAATCAACGTCAGTAATTGGTGGATGATCAAGGTAAATTACTTTTGCCTTGCAAAATTTTAAAAATTCATAAAAAATGTCCTATGGCTGACCAATTAGTGAGACCTGCTGACCAATTACGACTGACAGTGGCCAATTATGTATTTGGCATACAAGCTTTTCCAAATTTCGGCCAATGGGGTGCCAACATCTTAATCGGTAACACTCAAAAAACTTAAAAAAATTAATTAAAAATTTTCTATGGCTGACCAATTAGTGAGACCTGCTGACCAATTATGACCAATTGGTGATGTTGAAGTGATTGTATCTGTGTGCACAGTATTTCACGTAATTGTGGAGACCGCACATCTTCTTGGGAAAGAATCGATAACATGTCAACGTCAGTAATTGGTGGATGATCAAGGTAAATTACTTTTGCCTTGCAAAATTTTAAAAATTCATAAAAAGTTTCCTATGGCTGACCAATTAGTGAGACATGCTGACGAATTACGACTGACAGTGGCCAATTATGTATTTGGCATACAAGCTTTTCCAAATTTCGACCAATGGGGCGCCAACATCTTAATCGATAACACTCAAAAAACTAAAAAAATTAATTAAAAATTTCTTATGGCTGACCAATTAGTGAGACCTGCTGACCAATTAGTGACCAATTATTTGGCATATTTGTTTTTTGAAATTTAAAGTATACAGGGTGCCTGCGGAAGTAAATGACTTTTCCCTTGGAAAATTTAAAAACGTCATACAAAGTTTTCTATGGCTGACCAATTAGTGAGACCTGCTGACCAATTATGACCAATTAGTGACCAATTATTTGGCATATTTGTTTTTTTTTTTGAAATTTAAAGTATACAGGGTGCCTGCGGAAGTAAATGACTTTTGCCTTGGAAAATTTAAAAACGTCATACAAAATTGTCTATGGCTGACCAATTAGTGAGACCAATTATTTGGCATACTAACTTTTCCAAATTTCGACCAATGGGGTGCCAACATCTTAATCGATAACACTCAAAAAACTTAAAAAAATTAATTAAAAATTGTCTATGGCTGACCAATTAGTGAGACCTACAGACCAATTATGACCAATTAGTGACCAATTATTTTGCATATTTGTTTTTCGAAATTTAAAGTAAATCACTTTTGCCTTGCGGAGTAAATGACTTTTGCCTTGGAAAATTTAAAAACGTCATACAAAATTTTCTATGGCTGACCAATTAATGAGACCTGCTGACCAATTAGTGACCAATTATTTGGCATACTAACTTTTCCAAATTTCGACCAATGGGGTGCCAACATCTTACGGCCACCTTGGAAAATTTAAAGTGGCATAAAATTTTTCCTATGGCTGACTAATTACTGAAACCTGCTGACCAATTATGACCAATTAGTGACCAATTATTTGGCATAAAATCTTTTTCAAATTTCGACCAATGGGGTGCCAGCATCTTACAGCTTATATTCGAACTGAACATGCAACTGGAGAGGACGAGCAAGAACAAAACTCTTGGAAGTTGTGGACTCCCCCAAGTTTGCGTGATTCAGTCATACAGCCAGGTCATAATCAGGAAACTGCTGCTCATAGTGGCATGGATAAAACGATTGAACTAATAAGAAGGAATCTGTATTGTTCCGGTTTTGTGAGAAAAGCGCACAGCCGAAGACAGCTTTCCTTACTTGTTTTTGAGTGCATTAAAACCATCAC
Organism: Campiglossa producta; assembly: GCA_964058755.1. NCBI lineage: Eukaryota > Metazoa > Arthropoda > Insecta > Diptera > Tephritidae > Campiglossa > Campiglossa producta. Next base: position 77,809,644 of record CAXKVI010000003.1, on the reverse strand, counting down.
TTATATAATCTTGGGACTCTTTTAGTTTTTTCAAAGCCCGCTCTTGCACTTTAAACTCTTTGTTAAGTTTATCTATGATTGTTGTCACTGGAATAGCTTGAAGTTAAAACTTTTTCTTTGTTATTATGTTTTCTATTTGTTCTTGTTTTTGGCGCCATTTCTTAATTTTGTATCTTCGTCTTTCGAAGTGTTTTTGTTATACCAAATTATAAATTTCTGTGATGTGATAGCAAATTAACAAATAAGAAAAATATTGAGTACAAAGCCACCGCAAAGAGGCACTCGAGTTTTAATATTTTATGTAGTTCTTTAAGTTTTTGACTGCCTTTATTTACTTTTAATTATATTTTTTAACTAAGCTCCGCTTATTGCATCCTCTTACTTCAATTGACTTTTGACCAGGAGGATTCACCTATAAAATTATATCATTTTAGCCATTGCAGCTACCGAGATATGTAAATTTGTGTGATTTTCTAAATTTTTCATACCTTGGCCATAAAGAATTCTGTATATAAAATTTTATGCAAACATCTAAATTTTTACTCAAGTTATCGTGTACACAGACGGACGGACGGACATGCCTTAATGAACTCCTCTTTTCAACCTAAAGCTTTCATTTATGGAAGTCTATATCTATCTCGATTATTTTGTGCCGTTACGTACTACCGTTATGTCAACAAAATTAATATACCCTTGTACTAGTACTAGTACGGTGGGTATAATAATACTTTAAAACGGTCAAGTAAAAACAGACGTAGTTTCGAAGAAGGAGAAGTTTTTTTTGTACGGAGAAATAAACGTTTAGGTAATAAACTGAATAAAAAAAAAAATCATAAAGATAAAATTCGTTGAAGCTAATTTACTTGATATTTGAAATTATGTATAATTTTTATTAATTACATATTCAATATAAATCAAACCAAGGTATGAAACCGATTGAAATAAAGCTTCGGTTTCGGTTACGGTTTTGTAACGTGTTTCGGTTTCGGTTTCGTTCTTCAACATTTATTTCGGTTTCGGTTACAACACAAAAAAATTGTGCTACAACAAAACTCGAATATGTACCTACTTAAATACAAAATAAGTCTGAACTTTTATAACTTTACTCCGGTGGTCATGATGAATTTTCTCCAATATATAGTAATAAATATTACTTCCGCTATTTATGGAAAAAAAAAATTTCTTCAAATTAAAATTAAAAAATTAACTCTACTTTTTCTATTATAAAAATGTTAAAATTGAACGTTAATATGAATGATGATTTCTGAGACGGGGACTAAACCTTTTTTTCGGATATCGTACATTTTTTTCGATGGCTTCATTCGCATATAGTTCAATTCTTTCGGAATTTTGATATTGAGGTCAAAAAGTGACTTTCTTAACCATCTTCCATGAAAATTATTCAGGGTAGCCTATTTTAAAATAAAATATGTGTCCCCAAAAAAATTCAAAACCGTTTGGAACCAGTTCCGGCTTTTGAAACGGTTTCGGTCTTTTTCAACGGTTACTGTTTCGGTTTGGGTTTTGAAAAATGAATCGGTTTTAATCGGTTACGGTTTCGGTTTTAGTCCTTGAATCAAACCCATGTTTAGTATATATATTATTGAAAACCAAATTTGCATAAGATCTTCCAAAAAAAAAATTTGTAAAATATGGCCCAGGATAGTATAAACCAGTTTTTTCGGTATGTTGCGTACCGCCATACGTTGGCGCTCACAATTAGAGGTGGCAGTTAAGTATTCATAAGTGTGGGCGAATTTCTATACATCAGATAGAGACTGGTCAAATTCGTTTAAATTTTCTGCGGTGGTATTTTACTATATAAAAGTATATTTATCTGGTATAGGATATCAGCAAAAAAAGTTCAAGAGCAATGAACATAATTTTGACTTTGACTATGCCAAAATTTGTTTTATTGGAATTGGGAATATTGTTTCTTGAAGTGCTTTTTTTATATATATTCGGGACTTTTGCTTTAATTATCTGGCCACCCTGGACGTGTTAACACCAGCTAACCTTATTAAAGATAGGCGAAACACTGCTTCAACCTGAAGTAAGCTTTTTGACAGCATTTTAGTACATGGTGCATTAGCGTAGGTGATAAGCATTGCGATTGCAACGCGAGTGGTCAAGGTTCAAGGTTCATTATTTGGAATATTTTTTTTTGCAAAATTATTATATTTGGGGTGTCTAAAGAGGTAAATAATAAGTTTAACCTTGGTTCCCGGATAGGGCGCGTGATCCATGGTATTTGCAGAACAATTTTTTGAGTTGGCCGCCGCGATTAAAAAAATAACTGTTGTTGTTGTTGTTGTAACGATGTGTAGTCCTGCCCAACGCGTATTTTTCCTTAACCTAATTGTCATCAATATCTTCTAACGGGAGTCCAAGGAAACTAGCAGTTTCAATAGGGTTGGACCAAAGAGAGATGGGTGTTAGAAGAGTGGGCTCAAATGAGCAAGAAAATAAGTGATTGGTATTATGGGGGGACGAGCCGCATGCCGGACATACATTCGGCACATCAGGGTTCAGTCTAGATATGTAGGAGTTTAACCTACTACAATATCCAGAGCGTAATTGAGCCAAAATAACTCTTAAGGGTCACTTACATAAAGCTTTATTTTGACTTTACCTTGAACTTTGACTTTGACAGAAAAGTTCAGTATACGTTTTTAAACGAAGCATGGCAAATTGAAGACCTCAAAGTTGAAGCAAGGTTAAAATTTGGCAAACTCTCAAATTTTGCTTGCTTTCCTTGCTTTGACAATCAGATGTTGATGACTTTGCTTTAATTAGAGAATAAAAAGTTGGAGGAAATAATAATTTATTCATGTTTTCTCTATTAAATTAATATATTAACCAATACACTCTGAATACAAAGAAAGAAATAACGAAAACAAATGTATAAAAGAAAAGCGTTCGTTGTAGCATACCTCTGAAGTTGGACGCAAAGTTTTGAGGTAGCAAATGTCAGGCGAGGTTAACAAAGCTCCACACCTTTGCAGTTTTTGTTTACAATTTACTAAAATAGTTGCTTTTTAAAACACGTTCAAAATTCCGGGAGTGGGATTAATATACGCAAATATTTAATTTTTATACCTGTCAAGAGATAATTGTAAATAATGTTTGATAACTTGATGAAGGCCATCAAGTCCTTTATGTCTAGCTCCGCGACCTGGCTTAAGCTAACCAGGAAGGGAACTCCCAGAGAGCGCCTTCTCGCTCCGCTTAAGGCCGGGCAGTTGCAGATGAGGTGCTCCACCGTTTCCTCTTCCTCATCATCTTTGCAACTCCTGCAGTATCGTCGGTAGGGAACGCCTAGCCTTGCTGCGTGCCTACCAATAAGGCAGTGCCCGGTTAAAACACCTATTAATATGGAGATTTCCTTCCTTTTTAGGGCGTATATGTGTCTAGATCTTTTAAGATCGCATTTTGACCAGGTTTGCTTGGATATCCGGCACCCTGGGGCTTGTAGCCATCTTTCGTTGGCTTCGCGGAGCTTATGCTCTTCAGCATTAGCTTGCACGTGGCAAACGGCATACCTATGCGCTCTTTATCTTGAAGAATCTGCTTGGTCGTGCCCTGCCTGGCAAGTTCGTCTGCCCTACAGTTTCCCTCAATGTCACTGTGTCCCGGGACCCATGTGAGGTTCACGCGGTTCTGTTGGGCCATCTCTTGAAGAGATCGACGACAGCTGAGCGTCAGTTCAGAGTTGAACGAGTAAGAGCCAAGGGATTTGATGGCCGCTTGGCTGTCGCTGAAAATACAGATATCCTGTCCGATGGTGCGTTCACCTATCCAAGTCACGGCGTCCATGATTGCTGAAACTTCAGCCTGGAAGACGCTGCAGTGATCAGGTAGTCTAAAGGAGAGTACTAGGTCCAAATCCCTTGAGTAAACCCCTCCTCCGACTCTGCCGTCTAACTTCGAGCCGTCGGTGTATATAAAAGTGCCGCCATTAGTAGCGGGACACCGATCTATGTTCTCCCAGTCTTCCCTGCTGGGAATGTTTATTCTAAAACAACAGTCTCCGACTGTTGTGGTCGCACACCGATCTGTGCTCAGAGGGAGAAAGCTGTAAGATCTTAGAATACAGGAGTGTCCAATAGTGCTTGCGCCCTAGACGGACGTTTCCCTTAGACGCACAGCCGATGCTGCTGCTGCCCGGTACCCTTCCAGATCGAGTGGTAAAAAGCCAAGAATGGCCTGGAGAGCTTCATTGGGCGTTGTTCTTAACGCCCCGCTTATATAGATCATGCTCGATCTGTGGACTTTCCCTAACAGATTTAGGTTTGTTGCCTTTCTTAGCGCAGGCCACCATACCACGACTCCATACAGCATAATCGGCTGGATTATCGCAGTGTAGATCCATCTGCAAATTTTGGGGCTGAGCCCCCATTTTTTGCCAATGGCTCTTTTCCACGTGTAAAGTGCAATGCACGCTTTCCTCTGGCGCTGGATGACATTCTCCTTCCAGTTAAGCTTTCTATCTAGAACTGTGCCTAGGAATTTGGCTTTGTCAGCTAAGTTCAGGCGCACGCCATCTAGTTCTGGTAGGTTCAACGGTGGTATCTTGTACCGCCTGGTATAAAGGACAAGCTCCACCTTTCCCGGGTTGATGCTAAGTCCGCAGCAAGAGGACCATGAAGAAACTTCTCGCAGTGCTACTTGCATCAAGTCACACAGGGTTTGTGGGAATTTGCCCCTATATGCAATAGCTAAATCGTCTGCATATGCCACTATCTTCCCGCCCCCCCACCTTGTGTCTCGTAGCAGCGAGTTTACGGTGAGGTTCCATAGGAGCGGGGAGAGAACACCACCCTGAGGCGTTCCTCTTGTGACATAGGGTGAAGATGAACTGTTCCCAGTGAAGAAACTATTTTCGTTCCCTTTAGTAGTTGATCAATTAGTCCAATAAGAGACCTATTTATGCCCAGGTTTGTTAAAGCAGTGTTAATAGCCTCCGGCCTTATATTGTTGAAAGCCCCTTCGATGTCCAGAAAGGCCACGAGACAGTACTCCTTTTCATGCAATGATTTTTCAACAATAGAGACTAGGCTGTGGAGCGCAGTTTCCGTTGATTTACCTTTGGTGTATGCATGTTGATAGCTAGAAATAAGGTTGCTATCAATAGTAGAGGAGAGATAATCGCTAGTTATCCTCTCGAAGGTTTTAAGTGCAAAAGACGCGAGACTGATCGGTCTGTAGTCTTTAGGCTCATAGTGTGAGGCCTTCCCAGCCTTTGGAATAAAGACTACCGTGGCGCTTCTCCAGGAGCACGGAATGTAATTAAGAGCCAGGCAGGCTGAATAGAGAACTACCAGCCATTTAGCTGATATTTCCAGCGTGTTTATGAGTTGTGCGGGGAAAATCCCGTCTGGCCCAGCTGCCTTGAACGGCTCAAAGCTTTTGATTGCCCACCTTACCCTTTCTCCGTAATGGGTATGTTTACCGCCAGGTTTGTTGCAGATGCTACAGGTGCATCATACAAGTTCCCCGGAAAGTGTGTGTTCAGGAGCAGCTCCAGGGTTTCCCCTTCCGTGCTGGTCCAAGATCCGTCAGGCTTCCGTAAATAGCTAATGGCTGTTTGAGTTTTTGATAGCACTCGTCTAAGTCTCGCTGTATCATCGACTTTTTCGACCCCGGTGCAGAAATTTCTCCACGAAGTTCTCTTCGCTTGCCTTAGAGCCTTTTTATAGGCCCTCAGTTTAGCTTTATATTCGAGCCATTCAGGCTCCGTACCGATGCTCTTGGCCTTGTTAAATTGCTTCCTGCATGATATACGGAACGAATCCAGGTCGTAAGACCACCAGTGGGGTCTATGTTTGCCGCGTGGTTTTGGTACTGGACAAGCCTGCTCTAGGGCATTTGGGAGCGCCGTTGTAAAGGTCGTTACCAGATCATCCAGTTCTCCCACTGATGAGGGGGCTTGTGGAGGTAATACTGGTAGGTCCCTAGCTAATATTTGGTTATGTAGCTGCCAGTTAGTGTTGCGTGGATTTCGTTTCATAACTGGCTGCTCAACAATAAAGTCTAACACAATTTCTATGTACCGATGGTCAGAAAATGCATGCTCATCAAGAACTCGCCATTTTCTGACCCACTCATAAGCGCCTTCGCTACAAACAGTGAGGTCTATAACCTCCCTACGAGCTTTAGTTATAAAAGAAGGCTCGTTACCCACGTTACAAACCACCAGGTTAGTTGTTAGTAGGTAGTCAAACAGAGACTGGCCCCTAGCGTTAATATCGGAGCTTTCCCACTGGACGTGATGAGCATTAGCGTCAGCTCCAATAATAAGATGGCCCGTACAGAAATTATCCACCAGATCTTTCACCTCTTTTTGTGGAGGAGGTTCTTCGGCGTCATAGGGCATATAGACCGACGCCATCGTTAGGCTGGTGCTACCGACTGTTAAGCTGGCAGCTGTAACGTCACCATTTGAGTAGTTGGGTAATAGAAAGGTGTTTAGCTCAGACTTTACCAAAATACAGGTTCTGACCTTGCCCTCATCATTGGCTTGGATGAGCTTGTACCCCTTAGTCCCCAATCCACAGATCCTAGAGCTATTGACCCAGGGCTCTTGGATAAGGACCACGTCTACGTCGCCTTTAGAAAGACGACTGCTTAAAACAGCCGAGGCTGCTTTAGATTTGTGCAGATTTATCTGAAGCACCACCAACATGAGAGAGCTCAGACTTCCCTGCCGCCAGCGTGTCGTCGAGGTCTGGCCTGTTCCGGGGGCTGTCTCTCAACGAGGAGTTGTTCAGAGCACCTGCACGATTTGGCGTGGCGGGAACCCTGCTGTCTGAAGCAGCATCAACGTTAGTGTGCTCAGGTTTAGCCACGATCGTGACGTCGAGGCCTTCTTCGTCAAGCAGGCTTTCTTCTATCGCCGAGTTGTTCGCAGCACCATCGCAATTTGACGTGGCGGATAACATACTTTCCGCGTCGGACTCCTCTGCTTCCCCTTCCGATGCCTCGATCTCCGAGTCCTCCGGAGCGTCCGGAATAGCAGCGCGCTGTGCATCGCCACGGTATACGTGGATCACGATCTGACCCAAGCCATAATGCACTCGTCCGTTGCACCGTTTAAGGGGCTCGAGCGCCTCCTTATTCAGAGTGATAACCACCTGTCTATTGGGCCCAACCACATCATCGACCAGATTGACGCCCCAATCCTGCGTCGGGAGAGACGGATTCCAGACCTGCAGCATCTCAAGAATATTCTCGGGTTCTGCAGGGACGGCAGGAATCCATGCCCTTGCCCTTGGCCGAGCAGGAATGTCCTTCCGGTCGACGACATCGAGTCTTGCCCCTGGGTAGACTTCACCCAGTCTTGCAACTGCTGCCTTATACAGTGCGACAGTTCTTGCATCCTCGCACGCGAATATTTTGATCTGACCTTGGTGCCAGCCCGCGTCAGTACCACGCGGCGGACTACCCGGAGACTCACGCATTAAGTCGAGGAGGGCCCTGCCCATTTCATTCCGGACATACAGCCACCGGTCTCTGGGGATGGACCAATGGTCGTTACCTCGGTCAATGAAACCTATAAGGATTCTGTCCTTGGTTACTTCAGCAAAGCTGAGTTTTTCCACTACGGGGTTGAACTGATGCCGCTTCGGATGGGGGTTTACCTCTCCGTCCGATCTCCGGCGTTTGAAGGGATTACCGTTCACCCTCTTAGGCACATAGGGCCTCTGGAAATTTGGTATCAGAGCTTTCGCTTCCTCCACCATCTTCCTTTCTTCCCGCGACAGCTTCTCCTGCGATGCTCCCTCATATTTTTTACGGATCCTTGCGGCCTTTCTTTTATCCCAGTACGCAAAGCGTCGGTGAGATGCCTCTTGGGGGGGATTCAGACTCGTAGTTGCCATCGCGGTCTCTCCCTTTGCGGCGTCGTCCTTCTCTTTCGAAACTCTGAAACCAGGTCGTGAGACCATTGCCCCAGATGTGAAGAGATTGGGTTTCGTACCAGCGCTTGATGGAAGTTTAGCTTCCGCCGTTTTCTGCTTGACTGCGTAGGCAGCCGCACTGCTGCTTGCTCCCATCAAGTCACTCCTACTTGATAGCAGTTTGGGGGATGACTGACCCGTAGTTTCCATCGCTGTCGGCCTCCCAGTTAACTTTGAGGCGGAGTTTGTCCTCCGGCGTTGTGTTTTCGCTTGCTCCAGCATAGTTCTTCTCTGCTGCGGAGTAAACGAAGTCGTTAATTGCTTTGTATTTTGTGTGTTCTTCATCTTGTTCGTACGACCCCTCGCCGGAAAAGGCCAGCTTAGGGTCAAGGGTAGTGTAAGGGGAAGTGTGTCGTCCGCCGCGACAGAGCCCCATACCGCGGTAAGACCATAGTTACTCCCTGAGGCGGCCCGGTATCAGTGAGGCTCCGTTCGACTACAGCCACGATTTGCCTCCCGGCTGCAAACGTCCAATGGGCACGGTATCGCATAACACCCTGGATTGGGAGGGAAAAGTTTTGCACATTTATATAGCGAGCCGCTTGCTTCAAGACAGACGCTCGCTTACAGCCGCACCTCATGGTGTACAGACGCTGCGAAAAAGACCCCGGTGAGCCCTTAAACCAAGTATGTCAGAGTGGCCCCACCGGGGCTCCCTCTCTTTCTACCGCGAGCCTAGGTAGCTCAACGTTGCCCAGAGTGCACGAACGAGGACGCAAGAGTCGGGATTGAGCGCGGTCACTCAGCAACCACACCCCATTACACTCCCCGAGAACCCCCTTTAATGTTGACGACCCGGCAAAACGTATAAGGCATATGATTTGGATATTAGGGCATGTACCGGGAATGTCCGGACCCTTTCAAGGGACGGTGCCGCTGCCCGACTGGTTGATGTCCTCGTAGGCGCAAAGGCCGACATCACCGCCCTGCAGGAAATGCGATGGACGGGGCAAGGAAAGACGACCATCGGTCCTTGTGACGTATACTACAGTGGCAAGACACGCGGCAAAGCGCGTGGTGTAGGATTCGTGGTGGGAAAGAGACTTCGCCGCCAAGTATTAGCGTTCACTCCTGTGGACGAGCGTCTCGCTGCGATCCGCATCAAGGCGAGGTTTTTCAACATAACATTTATCTGCGCCTATGCGCCGACTGAGGAGACGGACGACGCAGAGAAGGACTCCTTCTACGATAAACTTCAACAGACTTATGATCGCTGCCCCCAGCATGATATCAAAATCGTGCTCGGCGACTTTAATGCCAAGGTGGGCAAGGAAGGAGTCTTTGGTCCTACAGTTGGAAAATTTAGTCTCCACGATATAACATCCCCCAACGGCACTAGGTTGATTGACTTCGCCGCTGCTCGCAATATGGTCATCAGTAGTACCAGGTTCCAGCATAAGCGAATACACCAAGCCACATGGCTGTCCCCTGATCAAAGAACTAGAAACCAGATTGATCATGTCTTGATTAACGGCAGACATAGCTCCACCGTTCTGGACGTGCGTACACTGCGTGGTCCCAATATTGACTCTGACCATTATCTTGTCGCAGCCAAGATACGCACACGCCTCTGTGCAACGAAGAAAGTGCGCACAGTAACATTTAACATTTTAACATTTATTCAGGATTTAAAATGAGCTGTACGAGCTTTACGCAGATCTGACCATAGTCAAGCGAATTAAAGCCCAAAGGCTCCGCTGGCTGGGTCACGTCATGCGAATGGACAAAGAAGCTCCAGCCCAGAAGGTTTTCCACTCACAGGCCCATAGTCATAGTCAAACTCAAACAAGACTTTAAGTTAGTTAAAGTTTTTTGACACAACTTTACAAGTGCGATCTGTCAAAAATGCTTCAACCAACCCAAAATCATGCTTAATTTTTACCATGACTATGAGCCACACTATTTTAATATAATAATAAATTAAATACACAATGAATAAGTGAGAAAACAGGAATTTAGTCAAGATAAAGATATAGGTAGATATTCAGATATTTTAGTGGTAAGATTAGGGTTTCAAGTAGAAAAGTAGCTAAGAAGGATTCTCCTATAGTTGTTTTGGTTTAGGGTATTTTTTAAAGCAGCAGGAATGGAGTTCCAGAGACGCGCAGCGCTGACAAAGAACAGTCTTGTGGAATTAACATAGTTAAATGAAGGAATAGTTAAATTAAATGAACGAGTGGATTTACTAAACACAAGTTTGTTATATAAATACGACGGCGTTTGTTGTTGAATTAGACGGTAGAGAAAAATGCAACTTCTAGCCTTCTGATAATTGAATATACTACAACCTAGAAGTTTAGACTTCCAGGCCGAAATATGGTCAAACTTTCTCAACCCAAACACGTAACGCGTGACATAATTAAACGCAACATCAATTTTGTGAGCAGATATAGAGTCTAACTTGTTATAAACTAGCTCAGAATAGGTTAGAATAGGTAGAATAAGTTGCATTGCTAATTTTTGCGGATTTGAAAAGGCGTATAGGTTGCAGACATCCGTAAACTACGCAAGGTACCATAAACCTTACCCACAGCAGAATTTATGTGGTCACAGCAAGTGAGATTAGAGTTAATTATGTATCCAAGATTCTTGACTTTATTGACCGTTTTTAAAGGTGTGCTTGCAATGCATATTGGAGGAATGCTAATGTTAGAGAGATTTTTCTTAGAAATAGGCAACACATATTGTAGTGTACTCATACAAACATACGTACATAGCGTGCAACAGCCACGACCCACATGCATGTCTGTTTGTATGACCGCATTTGAAAAATGCATTTGACACCTTCGGCCAATAGCGCAGCTTGAAGAATGTCAATGCTACTGCTGAGCCAGCGTTTATTCTAGAGCTCTGCTTGGCCTCATGCTAAGCACTTCTATTGGCTAGTGTAAGAAACTGCCAAGCTGAATTTGAATTCAACTACATAGAAGTCGAGAAAGAGGAGGAGTCAAGCAAATCACTTTCTGTGATTTGATTTTGTATAAATAGAGTAAGATTTGGAAATAAAAGATTAGAAATAACTTTAGAACGAAACTACTGACTTCTATTTTATTTCTCACATGATCTTTTTCGGCTGTCTTTTTCTTAGATAGCCTATATGATCGGCTGAATCTCTCCGGCCTTTACAAACAGAGAGATCCCCCTTTAAAATCCCTATTTGTACCCATAGGACCACCATATGGCGATCCAGATCATTGAATCCCCAAGAATCGTGGCCTGACCCTTCCGGGATCATTATGATCCTAGTAGATCAATCCCCAGTGTATAGCAATCTTTCGAAACTAATCCTCCCAGGATCTCGACAAGGTATTTTCCAGGGTCATGGCATTCTCGTCAAATTCAACACTCATTATGACTAAATATCATGCTAAAACTCTTCCACAATATCAATCCATGATCTTGGATGTGATCACCACGGAATGGAAACCAGAACATAGAGCTAATACCAACATCCAGTTGTCACTGACATATCAGTCGAAGATCCACAGTAGTTGCGATGTTTTGCTTATTAGACAACTCAAAGAAGCCCCAATGGAAAGCTAGAGTTAGTGTAAACATAATCAACACGCTAGAAATAGAAAAACTAGAACTAATAATAAAAACGAACTACTAAATATAAAGTAAGCTAGAGCGTACAACTTGTAAAACACATAAATAAGGAATATAATACCATGGAATGTGAAATTTCTAAGCGAAGTAATATATAAAGGAACCAGAATATAAATAAATAAATTTTGAATGAGTTTAGGTTAAATAATGCGGAATAAACTATTTCAGAACATATCTGTATGGTCGAAAATTTATTGTCGTAACCGACCACAGACCCCTAGTATCGCTATTTTCACATAGTAACCCGTCATCGAAAATGACGAGGATTAGAATAGATCTATCAGAATACGATTTCGAAATAGTATACAAACAAGGTAAAATTAACACAAATGCTGATGCACTATCACGAATTAAATTAGATAGTGACATACTTAAATCAATGATTCCCACTAATAAAAATGAAAAAGGAGATAATAAAATCAATGTAGTAACAAGGAGCAAGGCCGCGAATTTAAAAGAAATGAAAGAGAAAGAAATAAATATAAATTAAAATAAGGAAACCGGTAAACGCATTAAGGACAGCATATCTCATAAGAAGCCTGATCAACTCCACATCTGGGAATGCACATCTTTTAATGACGTAAAGAAGATGAAGAAATTGAAATTTAATATTGGAAAAGAAAGTGGTACCACAATTGAATTAATTGATAATGAAGTGCACATAACTAGTAGCGATGACCCTTTGAATCTAGATTCAATGTTGGAGAAACTACATAGTTTGCTAAGGAATTCACATATAAAGGAGCTAGCCCTTTGTGAAAAAGATTATATATATAAAAATATTGACATAAATGTATTCAAGAAGAAATACAATGAGTTAGAAATGAATAAACGCGCGCCGATACAAATACTAATATACAAAGCTCCAAGGGAAATAAACAGCATGATAACAAAATACCAACTGATAGACGAATTTCACTGCTCAAATATCGCAGGCCACCTAGGAATTCGAAAAACTATTTTAAAACTAAAACAAAGATACATTTGGAAAAATATGAGACAAATGGTCAAAGAATTTGTAAACAGTTGTAGAAAATGCACTCAAAACAAAATTGTTAGACACACAAAAGAGCCGCTTGTGGTGACAGACACCCCGGCATCTACATTTGATACCATCGCGATTGACACAGTCGGTCCGCTTCGCATATCAAACGGTTATAGATAGATCTATCCAAATTCGTCATAGCACACCCCATTGAGTCAAAAGACGCAAAAACAATTGCAACCACTTTGGTTGAACAATTAATTCTCAAGTACGGTTTCATAAAAACATTGAAATCGGATAGGGGTTCGGAATTCGTGAATGAGTTAATGAAACATGTGTGCAACATACTTAACACTAAACAAATATTTTCTACACCATACCATCACGAAACTATGGGCTCACTTGAGAAAAACCATAGAACACTTAACGAATTTTTACTTTCCTTTGCAGACGATTATGAGTGGGATAAATGGGTTCCATATTACACTTTCGCTTACAACACGACCCCACACGTAGATACACTGTATTCACCGTATGAGTCAGTTTTCGGTAAATTACCCGCGCTACCAAGCGATAACATAAACAAACAAACAAAAATTTACGACATTGATGACTATGCCAATGAATTGACTCTGAGACTCCAAAGGTCAATACTCAATGCCAGGAACATTATTAAAACTGTAAAAGAAAAACGAAAATCAAAATATGACAGCAATATAAACAAGGTTGAGTTGGAAATAGGAGACCTAGTATATGTAAAGCTAGAAAATAAAAAGAAGAGCCAAAGCCCATATCATGGCCCATACAAAATTGTAAAACGAAACGGAGTAAATTCCGTAATAGACATTAATGGCAGACACAAAGAACTGCACAATAATATTTTAAAGAAATACTTAGAGTTAACCTAAGGCAAACAAGCCGACATATGTTAGAAATTACATAGACATAAATGAAATTACATGTAAGGAAACACTTAGAGATAAGATAAAACAAACCCACCGACATCTGTAAATAATTATATTCATAATTATATTCAATATTTTAGAAAATTACATGTAAGCCAATAACACCCAAGAAATTACTAAGAAATAGGATAAGCGAAAAACTTACATATGTAAACAATAAATATAAGAAACTACATTAAGCAAACCATACCTATAGACGTAAGTATGTACATATATTCACATGAAAGGTATTTGCACAACTCCACACAAAAATTTATTTCATTTCTTAAATTAAACGAAATAAATTTTTCTCTTTTGCGGTAAGGGTGTAGTGTACTCATACAAACATACGTACATAGCGTGCAACAGCCACGACCCACATGCATGTCTGTTTGTATGACCGCATTTGACACCTTCGGCCAATAGCGCAGCTTGAAGAATGTCAATGCTACTGCTGAGCCAGCGTTTATTCTAGAGCTCTGCTTGGCCTCATGCTAAGCACTTCTATTGGCTAGTGTAAGAAACTGCCAAGCTGAATTTGAATTCAACTACATAGAAGTCGAGAAAGAGGAGGAGTCAAGCAAATCACTTTCTGTGATTTGATTTTATATAAATAGAGTAAGATTTGGAAATAAAAGATTAGAAATGACTTTAGAACGAAACTACTGACTTCTATTTTATTTCTCACATGATCTTTTTCGGCTGTCTTTTTTTTAGATAGCCTATATGATCGGCTGAATCTCTCCGGCCTTTACAAACAGAGAGATCCCCCTTTAAAATCCCCATTTGTACCCATAGGACCACCACAATATGATTTGGCAGCATTAAGGCATAGGCCGTTGTCTCTCGCCCAACAAGATATTGACGTTAAATCACTATTAACTTTAAGACATAAATCACTCATATCAAGGAAATTGCTAGACAAATACAGCTGAATATCATCAGCATATGCGTGCATACTTACAAATTTACATACTTGAAACACATCATTGACAAATAAACTGAACAACAGAGGACCAAGTATGGACCCTTGGGGAACGCCTGAGGTTATACACTTTTTCTCCGACACACTATTACCATTACAAACAAACTGAGATCTGTCTGATAGGTAACTCCCAATAATTTTCCGAGTAGTGCTACCAAATCCAAAATATTTTTCAAGTTTATAACAAAGCAAATTGTGGTCAACCGAATCGAATGCTTTCGAAAAATCAAGCAAACACAGCAGCGAAAGTTGACCTTTGTCAAAAAATAAGCGAATATCATCCAATATTTTCATAACAGCCGTAGAACAGCTGTGCTTAGCTCTAAATCCTGACTGATTTGGGGAAAGTAAATTATATTGATGCACATGTGCACTGATTTGCTCAGCAAGCAAGCTCTCAAACACCTTAGACAAAACTGGTAAAATGCTTATTGGCCTAAAATCACCTGGAGAACTTGCTGTTTTATTTTTGGCAACAGGTTTCACCATAGCAACTTTCCACAGGGCAGGGAAACTGGACGTGGTTATTGCATGATTAATTATATGTGTGACAGTGCTCACAATAAACGGCAAAATAATTTTTATAAATTTAATCGGAATACCATCAAATCCTATTGCGTTTGTTTTTATTTTCTGAATACATCTTATAATATCCAATTCCGATACCGACGAAAACGCAAGGGTATTACCAGTAAAGCATGCAGAAGCAGACGGCCGGACATCCACTAAGTTCAATCTATTCATAGGGCTATTTAGAAATTCATTGTTTAAGTCATCAGCACTGAGAGTACATTCATGGACGGCTTTACCACAGACACGTAAACTTTTTAAGTTTCTCCACAAGGTACTTGGTGGAAGTGCTGGATCTAACTTAAATGAAAAATATTTTGACTTTTCCCCATTTATGATCATTGTAGCACGGTTTCTTGCAGCTTTATACAATTCCCAGTCCGCATCTCCCCTTTTCCTTTTCCAGCTACGGTACGCCTTATACGTGTTTTAATTGCAGCCAATACTCTATTATTAAACCAAGGGCAAGAGGCTGACCTAACTTTACGAGTGCGAACAGGTATATGTTTATCATAAGCCTCCATAATTCTATTATTTAGGAATTCTAATTTATCGTTTACATCCGGAAGTTGCCAACATTCACACCAATTTACAAAGGATAGGTCAGAAAATAAAGCATTATTGTCAAGTGATCGGTAGTCTCTAAAGGTATATGTAATACTTATGTTAGAATGGTCAAAACTTATATCTAGTGAACAAAAAAGCAATCTGATCAAAGTTTAAAAGAATTACGGGGTCAGAAATAATAAAATAATCTAACAAGCTGGGAACACAGTGTCTGGCATACCTTGTAGGTACAGATTTATTGACAACAGACAGGCCAGCCGCAGCTATATGATCCAGTAGTCTGTCACTACACATCTCACGAACAAGAACATTGACATTTAAATCACCACACATAACTAAATAATCATAATCTACAGCATAAGAGGACAAAAGACGTAAACAATGCATCGAGACAAATAGACCTATGAGGATTGTAAACACACGACACTAGGACTTTGGTACAGCTGTCATATAGCTCAACAAATAAATATTCAACGCGCTCACCTTCAGATTTTAAAATGGGTTTTATATTAATATTATTTTTACAGAATACAGCCATACCTTATGCTTTCTGTCATTTCGAATGATCTTGTAGTTGGGGATATTAAAATAAGAGTCATCCAGATCTTGCGGAAACCATGTCTCAGTCACACAAATGACATCAACAGCAGAATTCTCGAACACAAATCTAACATAATCCATCCTTTCACTATTCAAACTTCTTGCGTTAAAGTGCACTATGTTAAAGCCCTTATGCTGTTTACACAACACATTAATCATAGCAACACTGTTATCAACAGCGCCACGCTCCCCTCTGCTAAATACCATAAACAAACACATAATCCAAAACAACTAAGAAGTCAAAAAGATATTGAAAATATATTATGCATAAGCAATAAATACTTAACATAAAGAGAAATGTGAAGCACGAGAAAGCAGAGTAGGAGTAAGAGAAAGAGGAGAATATAAAGAGAAGCTCTAAGCAGACAAGATATTTATACTTAAGACAATGTACATACTTGCGTATGCATATATATATGTATGTATCAAAAACAACACAGCTCATCTATGTGGGAGATCTTCGCAGGCGGAGAGTCATCAGATTCCCTTATAAATACGTCGCCTCTCATACTGAACGTCGCTTTAAGCTTGCCTGCCCTGTTGTTGTTGTAGCGAGTTGTAGCCCTGCCTAAATGTCAGACAGGGTCACCCCGAGTGTATTGCTCTTGGCCGGGTCGGTATAAGAAAACGGCCCGGGTTGTTTCGGCACGATGGGTACAGCACATGTACTGGTACCGTTCTCGTAGAACCGGCAATACAAGAAACTAGCCGTGTAGGCCATGTAGGTCATTTAGCGTTACCCAGGGTGCACCAACTAGGAGGCGACCTACTTTTACACCCCTGCCTGCCCTCCTCAGTATTATTGCCTTTTGCAGAATTTTTCTTTTCATCAGCGACAAACTCTCAAAAACGGAAGGAAAGTTTGACGTCGAGAAGCTGCGCATGACACAGACAGCTGATAATTTCACAACTCGACTCTCACACCTGCTAGCAGAGGGCAATCCCCGACCTAACGATGAAACCGAGCAATGGAAGCATATCTTTCACTCATTGCGTACCGCCGCTGAGGCCACTATAGGGTTCCAGCGAGCCCGCAAGAACAACTGGTACGATGAGGAATGCAAAACTGCCTCGAAAAAAAGGACGCTGCCTACAAGGAGACGTTGCGAACGGGCGCAACCCGCAGTGTATGGCAACAATATCGTGAGGCAAAGAAGGAAGAGAGACGCCTTTTCAGAAAAAAGAAAAGTGAGGCCGAAAGGCGTGAGTGTGAGAAGCTTGAGATGCTGGCTGACAGGAATGATGCCCGAAAATTCTATGAAAAGATCCGGCGGATGACGGAAGGTTTTAAGATCGGGGCAAGCTCCTGTAAGGACAATAATGGCGACTTGGTAACCGACGTACAAAGTGTACTTAAATTATGGAGGGAGCACTCCTCCTCACTGCTAAATTGCGAGGGAGACGTCGAACCCGATACCCCAATCCCTGACGATGGAAAAGTCGTCCCACCACCTGACTATGATGAAGTGAGGATAGCTATATTCCGGCTCAAAAACAACAAAGCGCCTGGAAAAGACGGACTACCCGCCGAGCTGTTCAAACACGGAGGCGAAGAGCTGGTAAAAAGCATGCATCAGCTCTTATGCAGAATATGGTCAGACAAATGCATGCCTCCGGATTGGAATTTAAGTGTGCTTTGCCCAATCCACAAGAAAGGCGATCCCGCTAACCGCACCAACTACCGCGGAATTAGTCTTCTTAATATTGCATATAAGGTTCTTTCTAGCGTGTTGTGCGAAAGGCTGAAGCCCATCGTAGACAAACTGATTGGACCTTATCAGTGTGGCTTTAGACCTGGTAAGTCTACCATCGACCAGATTTTCACGATACGCCAAATCCTGGAGAAGACCCACGATAAAAGAATCGACACACACCATCTCTTTGTCGATTTCAAAGCCGCTTTTGACAGCGCAAAAAGGATTTGCCTGTATGCCGCCATGTCTGAATTTGACTTCCCTGCAAAGCTTATACGGCTTTGCCAAATGACGTTGAGCAATGCCAACAGCTCCGTCAGAATCGGGAAGGACCTCTCTGAGCCATTTGAAACCAAACGAGGCTTCAGACAGGGCGACTCCCTTTCGTGCGATTTCTTCAATCTGATGCTGGAGAAGATAATTCGAGCAGCAGAACTAAACCGCAATCGTACAATCTTTTACAAGAGCGTGCAATTGCTGGCGTATGCCGATGATATTGATATCATTGGCCTTAACAACCGCGCCGTAAGCGCTGCCTTCTCTGGACTGGATAAGGAAGCGAAAAAAGTGGGTCTTGCCGTGAACGAGGACAAGACGAAGTATTTCCTGTCATCAAAGAAAGAATCGGCGCACCTGCGCCTTGGCAGCCATGTCACTATTGATAGTTACAATAGACTTCGTCTATTTGGGAACCAGTATCAACACCGAAAATAATATCAGTCTAGAAATCCAGCGGAGAATCACTCTTGCCAACAAGTGCTACTTTGGACTGAGTAGGCAATTGAGAAGTAAAGTCCTCTCTCGAAGAACAAAGATCATGCTCTATAAGTCTCTCATCATACCTGTCCTGATGTATGGCTCAGATTCATGGACAATGTCAAGAGAAGAGTATTTGAGAGAAAAGTTCTCCGGAAGATTTATGGTCCTTCCCGTGATGCCAACGGCGAGTATCGAAGGAAATTTAACGATGAGCTGTATGAGCTCTACGCAGATCTGACCATAGTCCAGCGAATTAAATCCCAAAGACTCCGCTGGCTGGGCCATGTTATGCGAATGGACAAAGAAGCTCCAGAAGGTTTTCCTATCGTCGCCTGAATTCGGCAGCAGAGGAAGGGGGAGGCCTCGACTGAGATGGAAACAACAGGTGGAGGATGACTTGAAATCCCTTGGGGTTTCCAATTGGCGTCAGTTATCGCTAAAAAGGAATGACTGGCGTGCTTTGATATGCAACGGCCAAAATCGCTTAGGCGGTTAAGCGCCAATAAATGATGAATGATGAGTAATAATGGTAGAGACAGCGTAATATATATGTGCGAAATGTAAATTTTTCTGGGAAGCATAATCACAATAGTTCAACAATTTTTATTATGGATTACAGAACAATATTAAAACTTGTTGGAGAGTTTGTTTGAATTCAAAAATTTTTTAATTTCTTATGATTGAACATTTTTCTAAAAATTGTATAATGTGCCGTATCCCAATGGTAGAACACTGGGATAACGTGCCGAAGAGCAGGGTTCGAATCTTACTAAAACCAGATGTCAAATTGTATGAAATTTTGTTTTTTTAATTTATCAATAGTTTATATGGATACCACTTCAATGGTGATTTATCAAAAATGGATTGATGGAACATACATATTCATTGATAGGACAGGATTATCAATTTTTATTTAATGTGGTATCAATAATTACGGATGTTCGATCCATAGATTTCCCTCCGTGTGGTTGCACATCCGATAAATTAAAAACCCACATTGCTCAGCTTACCGGTATTGATGAAAACTCCATTGTTTGTATACCGTTGGTAAAGAGTGGCGTGGATCCTAAATCATTGCGCTATGTAAATTTTAAGCTGGGTGTTGGAAGCCAGTTCACTTCCAAAGCTATTGGTGTCTGAGTTATGGCCTACAAATATTGTTGTGCGTCCATTTAATTTTAGTTCAAAAAAACGACGGGACCAACCGAACTCAATGGCAATCGGTTGGCTCAGATGGAACAACGAACCGATTAAACCAGGATCTTAAATTTTATTTTCAAAATGGTTCAGGCCTGAGAACAAAGTCTGACTTACTCTTTACGATGAGTTTAAACATGGGTTATGACATGTTCCTAATTGTTGAGACCTGGCCAAACAACACTTTTATGGATGGTGAATTTTTCGATGAAAATTTATTCTGCGTCTTTCGAAAAGATCGCGATGCAATAAAAACTGGTCTGTCTAGAGGAGGAGGCGTTTTAATTGCGATTAGACGAAAATTTCAAGCCAGTTTGGTGTCATTGCCGAATGATGATTCTCTTTTAGATATGCTATGTGTTTCCTTTATGTATATGTATGCTATATTCCGCCTACTAGTAGCCATTTACTTTACGAAGAGCATGTTGATAATATTTTTAATATTTTAGCCTTAGCATCTAGTCATGAAAATGTTTGTGTTATTGGCGACTTCAACCTCAGTATGGTAGAATGGTCACTTTTGTTAATAGATGGGGGCTTCTTCCAACGTCTTCTAATGCTTTTGCTGAAACTTATTTGATTGACGGGTTTTCAAGATGTGACCTTTGTCAGATCAATAGTTTTAAAAATAGTCTTAATACAATATTAGATCAAATTTTTTTAAGTGATAATATGACCTTTTGACTCCAGGAATGTTTACACCCTTTGTCTATTCCTGGGATCCATCATGTACCGCTTGTTCTTCGTTTGGAATTTTATGTGTTTAATACGTACGTTGACGATACACTTTCCAAGTTTTGTTTCAAAAATTACGATGCTGATATTGTAATACGGCAATTGTATTCCTTCTGCTGTATTTTACCAGGATTCACAAGCGGATTCGGCATCTGATGCTGCAAATCTTTTTGCTAATTTTTTCAGCTCGAATTTTGAGGCTGGCCCTGAATTGAATTGTTGTGATTTTTACAGTGGTTTGGGTGCTAGTGGCTCTTCACTAAATTTTGGAGCTCTTGAACTCTCTTTAGAAGATAATGAATTGGGGATTCGCCAAATCAAAATGTCGTCTCATACTGATGTTGATGGTTTGTCGTCTCACCTTTTTAAAAACTATTCTGCTCTCGCCTACCCGATTTGGATGCTCTTCAATAATTCTCTTGATCAAGGCATTTAAATTTTCCTTTATCACTACGATGACCATCCGTTCTGTTTTTGGCAGAACAGTTCTGTTTTTAAGGAGCTGGTTCTGCGTATTTTTTTTTCTAAGGAAAATAACAGAAATGTTCTGTTTTTATGCAAATGTTCTGTTTTTGTTCTGCTTTTTTGTGCCGGCAACCTTTTTTACAAACGAAATGAATAGCTCTGTAAAGTTAGTTTGCTCAATAATTTCAAAACTATATGAAAAATTTAAAATCTTTCAAAATATTTTAAAAATAATTTAGTTGGCTCTGTGCATAGCCCTCTTACAATCGGTTATTCCGATAAACGGATTTTGAGCTATAACTCATGTAATTAAAGAGGTAGGAACGTGAAATTTTGTAAAAAATTGCTTTTTTTATATATGAAATATCGACAATTATTTCACATAGCTACGGTGACCATAAATTTTTTTTCAAAAAACAGAACTCTTTTTACTTAAGGCTTGGTCTTGCCTTCACGTGAAAATTTCGGTACCCGGCTATAAACTATTTGGGGTTACAATATTTGGAATAAAATATTGTTTTTCATGGCGTAATAATCTCTTTGCAGTAAAAAATGTTGCCAACGTCTTCGAAACATTAAAATTGCAATCTTAAATAATTTCAACCAAAGTGCATCAATTGAAAGTCATTTTTTTAAGTATACTTTTCATTTTTGTGAATAGTATTTCTTGATGGTGAGAGACATTTCCTCGTTAATTTTAAAAATAACCATAACCACGGTTGCCGTTTTGGCCGAAATGTACCATTTTTGGTACGAATTTTTTCCGGGAACGAAATTTCCAAATTTGGTACGTTTTTGCATTTTAACGTACTCAATTTTTGATTTCGATGAAGCACTTGACCGCGTTAAACATGAACTAAATTATTTTAAAAATATTTTGAAAGATTTTAAATTTTCCATAAAGTTTTGAAATTATTGAGCAAACTAACTAAGGGCCACTCATTACATTTGATAAAAGAGGTTGCCGGCACAAAAAAGCAGAACAAAAACAGAACATTTGCTTAAAAACAGAACATTTCTGTTATTTTCCTTAGAAAAAAAAAATACGCAGAACAAGCTCCTTAAAAACAGAACTGTTCTGCCAAAAACAGAACGGATGGTCACCGTACACATAGCCCCTATACAATCGATTGTTCCGATAAACGGATTTTGGTAGATAACTCTTGTAATTATATAGGTAGGAAAGTGAAATTTCGTAGCTATTGCTCTTTTAGAATGTGGAATGTCGATGTAAAAAATCAATGAGATTGGACCAATATTACACATCGCCCCCATATAATCGATAGTTCTGATAATTTCGGTATGAGCTAAAGTTAAATACACACAGGCTGTACTGCGGATCGAACAGTGAAAATCGAGACGCTTATTCATGAAAGGTATATAGCCTTCGGCACAGCCGAAGACAGCTTTCTTTACTTGTTTTCATGTATTTTGGCGAGCTAAATCCAAATCCGTGATCAGAGTCAGCCCAAGGCTGCACAACAAAATAAACAAAATTTTTTTGAAAGTAACGTTATCAAAACAAAATTATTTAAAAAAATTTCGATTTTGCTAGCATCAAAAACAAATCCAAGAATTT
The DNA here is from genome assembly GCA_964058755.1 of Campiglossa producta. Taxonomy (NCBI): domain Eukaryota; kingdom Metazoa; phylum Arthropoda; class Insecta; order Diptera; family Tephritidae; genus Campiglossa; species Campiglossa producta. The sequence goes on along the minus strand of CAXKVI010000003.1, from coordinate 77,786,997 downwards.
TCGTTTCCATTTGTTTTTTCGAAGCTTGAGTAATTTTTTGAGCATTTTTGGTATGGAATAATATACTCTGACTCAAAGAATCAAAATAAACAAAATTTTTGAGATTTTGCTTTTGGTTTCAATGAAATGAAAAGCTTTTAGAGTTTGGAGTTAGGCTCTTTGGACCATTGATTTTTAAGTGCAAATAACGGATTTTACTCCACTTTTCCGACCCAACGTTTCGCTAGACTTCCTAGCATCATCAGGGGTGATACAATATGTTTTCTTAGAATCTAACAACTAACCATCAACTAACTTCGTTGTTCTAAAAATATTTTTATTTTTTTGATAAAAACGTTATTATGCAGGCCTGAGTCAGCCTAACAGGTCGCAGTTCTTCTCTAACCTAACAAAACCATCACAAAATGATATTGTACCTTTTTGCAAGGTTAGGGCCGAACCCTCGGGCTCGTTGTTGAATTCTGATATCGAATTCGGATTCAGCAGCCAATTTCCCTTAAGAACAGGGATTTATAGCTCAAACAGAATCAGTCCGTCAATACGTCAGTTGCGTGACGTACGTCAATTTTAGAGCAAATTCTATATTGACGTAGCCATTGTGTCTGGCGTTACCCATACAAACACCCGGAGTCTACTTTGCTGTCAGTTGTTTCAACGTACTGACGGACTGCTGAACGCTTTAACTTTATTCGGTGTGGATTTATTCATGCTTAGCTAATTTTCAAACCAAAATCGGGAAATCCAAAAAACATGCCAATGTTTGAGGCTAGAATACTAGAAAACGGCTAGTCTGAGAAAATTTTAGCCTAGGGAATTCAATTTCCTACAAAAATATGTCCAGGTAAATGGTGTTTTTCAATCTAACCTAGCGATGATAGACCTCTAGACTTTAATTTAAAAATTTGAAAAAATTACAGTATTTTTTTCACCTTTCTTAAAAAGAAAATCAAAAAAAAAACGAAAGATTTTTTTTGGCCCAGTCTAATGTACATATGTATATTTCTGGCAGCAAAATTATCTGCCGGTCACTTTGACCTGGCAGAGAACAATACTTCTTCACGGGCAAGCACATGTGACATCTTAAATCCAGTGCAATTGCTCAAAATAAAGGTTGTTTTTTTTTTATTGTTGTTGTTGTTCAAAAATTTTAAATTATCAATACGCCGGCTAAGAGTGTAATGCTGAGTTTTAAATGCTGCGTTTACCATTTTCGGACATACATTTCGAAGATGCGTTGATGCTGCGGCATTTCTAATGCATTTAGCTGACGGTTGCAGGTTATGAGCATGTTTACAAAAAGTCGAACTTTTTTTTATATATTTGGTCTGTTTATATTGTTTCACAAGCATCACTTTAATTGTAGTTTAACGTTTCTTAATTTTATTTGAACACGCGAGCTCGAATTTGCTAGTTTTTCAAAAAAATAAATTTTTCAATTGTTTACGAACGGCAGAGAATGGAACATGTCAAGAAAAAGTCACTAGTGATGGAACTTCGAAACGATTATTTCGTAGCAGAATACAGGGTGTACATGTGGATTAATAATGTTAATGCAAAAATATTGTAGCATTTATTTGCTTTTGCTGTCAGAATTTGTATGAAAAATGACAAAGTAAATCCTGCGTTTTGGGCTTAATGCTAAAATGCAAAATGCTGGCTCAGCATGAACAGGCTATAAACCTGTCAACGACCATAAAATATTTTCCAGTAGAGGCAAAAAAACCAAATTTAACTTGAACTTTCAAGTCATGGTTTGAGGGCCATAGTTGCCCTGAATTATCAAAAAACTAAATCATATTCGCTGGCTATTACCTTGACTTAGACCCAAAAAGTAATACTCTAGAATAGAACAGTAACCGGGCGACAGAAGTTCCATATATTGGATTTAGCAGCATTTCTCATTTTTTTTGATATCTGTATATTTATTTTGATGTTTTTCTTTTGTTTGCCAACCGTAGAATCGGCTACTGATTCGAACCGCATCAAAAAGTCGATTTGGCTAAGAACGGGATTTAGCAGGTTTACACTCTTAGCCGACGAATAATTAAAATTACGTTCAATATAAAAAGGCAAAATAAAATAGTTATGAAAAAAAAATTGTAAGACCTGGGATCGAACCGTGACACGAAATCTATTTAAGCGAGATGCTTATCACCTGTACCATTTCGACTTCTGCAAATACATAGGTAGCAAAAATTGTATTTAAGACCTACACATGCCATTATTTTAAGCAACCAATAATAATCAGCTGTTTGAAAATATTAAGAAAGACTAGCAGACCCATTAACCTGTTAGTGCAAGCCAGGGACCGCAAATAACAGTTAATTTTATTATATAAGTTGGTTCAATTTTTAAATTTCGATCGGAAAATAAGTTATTTTAAAATTTTTTTTTAGTTCGATTGGAAAATAAAAGTAATTTCTTCGAAAAAAAACTTTTATTTTTCAATGGAAATAAAAAAAAATTGTTTTGTTCTTATCTACAAAAATTAACTTTTATTTTGCGATCGAAATAAAATATTTGAAAAATAACTTTTATTTTCCGACCAAAATGTGAAATCTGAAAACTAACTTCTTTTAATTTTTACGGGAAAAATACAAGAACAAATTGGTTCAAAAATCGATACTGAGAGTAATAAGGAATGTGTCTATCTTCACCTGGAGGCAGTAGCACCATCCCTTCGTAGTTATTTATTATTATAGTTGCTCAGTTATAACACAAATTAATAAAAATATATAAACTAAAATAAAATTAGCCAGTACCAGTAAAACGTACTCAAGTTTATACTTTACTGTCAACTTTTGAGAATAAAGTAATACTAATAAATAAGAACTAGGGATATTACGGATATTTCAAACCGCATCCGAAAATGCGGGACATCCCGAATAATTCAAAAACATATCGTCGGTGATACTGCAATACGTGCTATATCAGGAAAACCAAACTTTTCAGTAGAGCGAAAAAACTGTATAAGTTTTTGTATTTGTTCGCTATGAAAGTAATACTCTTATAGTTTCATACTGCAGTTAAAGACTATTTTATAGTATGCGAATGAGCTATGTGCCTAGCTCCATTTAGAAGAAAAGATGACATAGCACGTATTTTAATTAATTTTCTTGACATGACACATATTGCTGTTTTGGGATCTTTTCGGATTTGATGGTCCGTAAGATTCTTCACAGGATGTAAAATATTGATTTATAGTAAAGTTAGAAGTAGTACTTCTAAAAACTCGAGATTTTTTATATGAGCCCCTTGAAGCACAAGTGGCATATGTTCAATTTTCGTGTTTTAGTTAAATTTAAAAAAAATGTGTTCTGTTAATGCAGTAACCGTGTAAGTCCCAGCTCCCATATCAACCGTTAGAATTTGAATCCTGTCACACGCTGCAGATGCTAGGGCATACTTTTTCTCTACCCACCCGTTACTGGAGACTATATGCCTTGAGAATTATCACCCCCACATTTCCACATACAAAACATTGCGGACTTTAGGGTAGGAAAATTCTTATTTGCTTACCATTTTTGTTATTCCTTCTGGTTTGATAAAGGATATCGTCGGCGATACTGCAATACGTTCTATGTCACCAAAACCAAACTTAATAAAATCTTTTTTTTTTTTTTACAACGCACCTTAAATTCTTTTAGTGTCACACTGAAAGCAACGCCTAGACTATAGTAAGTGAATGGACTTTTTCCCTGCTTCGCGTTAGGACATACCACAATTGTCAAGAGATATATCTGCGGACTTGAGGATTTGTTGAATAAAACACTTTGTTAAACATAACATATTTCTTCTATATTTCAAACTTAACCTCATAAGGCACAACTTTTCCAAAGGAAAAAAAGTAAAAGTATGTACTATTTTAGCGTAGGTACTATCGAACGTGAGTACATGTTTCAATACTTTATTGTGTTGTTACCTGAATAATCTAACGATTCGTAAGATTATACAATTATCACCCCTATTGCGAGTGTCGATCAACAGTAGAATAGAATACGATCGATTTATTCGATCGTATTTCGTTTTGGTATTGCGAAACTTGATCGAAAAAAATGTGCACCATTGTGAATAGCTCATTGAATAGCAATCAGCTGATTGCTGTTTATTTACAATTTTGACGCGTTTGAAAAAACTAAAAGAAATAAAACATTTTTAAAATACTTATTAATTATCAATTAAATAAATAAAAATTACAAATGGATAGTGTTGAGTTGTGGTTTAGTGACAGTGAGGAAGATGACGATGAGCGCGCACGCTTAATAGACTTAGCAAGGGAGAGGAGAAAGTTGAGAGATTCGTCCAATCCTCTCGAGTTGGAAGAGCAAATGTATGTACCTACGCTGTGTGTGTCTAAAAATGAATTAAAACCTTCATTAATGAATTTAAATTTAAATAGATTTTTGAAAAATTTTCGTTTGCCCAAAGCTGCGTTCTCGGATTTGCTTTCATTGCTGGAGAGTAAACTGCAGCCAGGTGTTAGAAAAACGTCGGTCCCAACAATTTTAAAACTTGCCGCGACTTTAAGGTTTTGTGCTCAGGGATCATACCAGCTAAGTGTAGGGAACGAAAGCAATATTGGGCTTGGACAATCTACCGTATCGCTAGTGTTAGCTGAAGTATTCAAAGCTTTGGAAGAGCACTTATGTAGAGATTGGATAACGTTTCACTACACGGATGAAGAAAAGCGACAGGCAAAGCTTTATTTTTTTGAAAAGAGTGGAATACCAGGCGTAATAGGCTGCATAGACGGAACGCACATCAAAATCGTTGCCCCAAAAAAGGATCTTCAACATTTGTATTACAATCGTAAGGGATATTTTAGCTTGAATGCAATGATAGTTAGTATTTACAAAGAAATTTTATTATTTTGTTATTTATTTTTATATTTTAATTCATATTTTTACCTTCTATTCATTTTATTTGCACTTTTTTGGTAATTCGAAACTTCAACGATTGCAAAATGCCAGTAGAAAGATGATCGATCACAAAGTGTTCACAGTCGATAGCTGATCGATCGATCGACACTCGTAGTAGCATAGGCAATCGATACTCGATTAATTTTCGATTATCTATTACTGAACGACACTCGCAATAGGGGTGTATATTGCTTTAATTTCACATAAACTTTTTCAATAGAACCCCGTGATAACAATTAAACTTTGACTTTGCACGTATTGCTTTACCCAGCATGGTTACTGCATAGAACAGTTACATATTGCTTTTCATAATTTTTCTGTCTTCTGAGTGGCAAATCAGTAAAACTGGTTTGTAGGAGTGTGTAGGGACAAGTACACTGTCATAATAGGGTTAGGTTCAAGTGGCTGCCGCAGAGGCACACTTAGGCCAGTTTTGAAAGGCCCGTTGTGATACCACCAACACAAGGAAAGTCAGTCCCGGGACCCAGCCATATGGAAAATCCCTGAGTTGTTGGGATTTTCCACATAGCAGAATCCCGGGACTGACACTCCTAAACCGATACCGTTACTCCTCCTCGAACCACTTAGATGACTTTATGAAGCCCATCAAGTCCTTTATGTCCAGTTCCGCGTTCTGGCTTAGGCTATCCAGGAACGGAACTCCCAAAAAGCGCGTTCTCGCGCCGCTTAAAGCCGGACAGTTGCAGATGAGGTGCTCCACTGTTTCCTCCTCCTCATCATCTTGGCAACTCCTGCAGCATCGTCGGTAGGGCACACCTAGCCTTTCTGCATGCCTACCAATGAGGCAGTGACCGGTTAATACCCCTATCAATATGCAGATTTCCCTCCTAGTTAGGGCATAAATGTGTCAAGACCTTTTAAGATCCCATTTTGGCCAGGTTTGTTTCGATATCCGACACCCTGGGGATTGCAGCCATCTTTCGTTGGCTTGACGGAGTGTGTGCTCCTTCAGCATTAGTTTGCATGTGGCAAACGGCATACCTAAGCGCTCTTTATCCTGAAGAACCTGCTTGGTCGTGCCCTGCCTGGCAAGCTCGTCTGCCTTACAGTTTCCCTCAATGTCCTTATGTCCCGGGACCCATATGAGGTTTACGCGGTTCTGTTGGGCCATTTCCTGAAGAGATCGACGACAGCTGAGCGTCAGTTCAGAGCTGAACGTGTATGAGCCAAGGGATTTGATCGCCGCTTGGCTACCGCTGAAAATAGCGATATCTTCTCCGATAACACGTTTGCTTAACCAGGCCGCGGCGTCCAGGATTGCCGAGACTTCCGCCTGGAAGACGCTACAATGATCAGGTAGTCTGAAGGAGAGCTCAAGGTCCAAATCCCTTGAATAAACCCCTCCTCCAACTCTGCCGTCCAACTTCGAGCCGTCGGAAGTGCCACCATTTGTTTCGGGACACCAATCCGTCCTCTCCCAGTCTTCTCTGCTGGGAATGTTTAATTTGAAACAGCTATCCCCGACTGTAGTGATCGCACAATGATCTGTGCTTAGAGGGAGAAAGCTGTAAGATTCCAGAATACTGGAGTGTCCATTAGTACCCGCAGCCCAACTGGAGGTTTCTCTTAGGCGCAGAGCTGATGCCGCCGCTGACCGAAACCCTTCCAGATCAAGTGGCAAAATGCCCAGAATGACCTGGAGGGCTTCGTTGGGCGTTGTCCTTAGCGCACCGCTTATACAGATCATATTGGATCTATGGACTTTCCGCAACAGATTCAGGTATGTTGCCTCGCTCAGCGCAGGCCACCATACGACGACTCCATACAGCATGATTGGGCGAATGACAGCCGTGTAGATCCAACTGCATACTCTAGGGCTGAGCCCCCATTTTTTGCCAATGGCTCTTTTGCATGTGTAAAGAGCGATGCAAGCTTTCTTCTGGGGCTGAAGAACATTCTCCTTCCAATTCAATTTCCTGTCCAGAACTATGCCTAGAAACTTGGCCTTATCCGACAAGCCCAGGCGCGTGCCCTCTAGTTCTGGTAGGCTTAGTGGCGGTATTTTGTACCGGTTGGTGAAGAGGACAAGTTCCACCTTCCCCGGGTTGATATTAAGTCCGCAGCGAGAGGACCACGTCGAAACTTCTCGCAGTGCTACTTGCATCAGGTCACACAGAGTTTGTGGGAACCTGCCTCTGAATGCAATAGCTAAATCGTCTGCGTATGCCACTATCTTCCCGCCCCCCAGCTTGTGTCACGTAGCAACGAGTTGACTGTGATGTTCCATAAAAGCGGGGAAAGAAAACCACCCTGGGGTGTTCCCCTTGTGACATAACGTGATAACTGAACCGTACCAAGTGAAGAAGCTATTTTCCTTCCCCTTAAAAGTTGGTCAATTAAACCAGTTAGAGGTCTATCTACGCCCAGATTAGTTAGAGCGGAGTTGATAGCCTCCGGGCTTATATTGTTGAAAGCCCCCTCAATGTCTAGGAGGGCCACGAGACAGTAGTCCTTTTCACACAGCGATTTCTCAATGACAGATACTAGGCTGTGCAGAGCGGTTTCTGTTGATTTACCCTTGGTGTATGCATGCTGATAGCTAGAGATAAGGTTGCTATCAATAGTCGTTGAGAGGTAGTCGCTTAGTACTCTCTCAAAGGTTTTTAGTACAAAGGACGAGAGACTGATCGGTCTGTAGTCTTTTGGCTCGTAGTGGGATGCCTTCCTAGCCTTAGGGCTAAACACTATCGTGGCGCTTCTCCAGGAGCCCGGAATGTGGTTGAGAGCCAGGCAGGCTGTGAAGAGAAATACCAGCCATTTAGCTGATGTCTCCAAAGTGTTTATAAGTTGCGCGGGGATAATCCCGTCCGGCCCGGCAGCCTTATACGGTTCAAAGCTCTTAACTGCCCACCTTACTCTTTCCTCAGTGATGGGTATATTTACTGCCAGGTTTGTTGCAGGTGCTAATGGTGCGTCATGCAGATTCCCCGGAAAAAGTGTATTCAAGAGCAGCTCAAGGGTTTCCTCTTCGGTGCTGGTCCAGGATCCGGCAGGTTTTCGCAAATAGCTGATGGCTGTTTGACTTTTCGAGAGGACTCGTCTAAGTCTCACTGTGTCGTCGACCTTTTCGACGCGAGTGCAGAAATTTCTCCACGAGGTTCTCTTCGCCTGTCTCAGAGCTTTTTTGTAGGCCCTTAGTTTAGCTCTATATTCGTGCCAATGAGGCTCAGAGCCGAGGCTCTTGGCCTTGTTAAATTGTTTCCGGCATGATTTGCGGAGCGAGTCCAAATCGTAGGCCCACCAATGTGGCCTGTGTTTAACGCGTGGTTTTAGCACTGGACAAGCCTGTCCTAGATCATTTGAGAGCGCCGATGTAAATGTAGTAACAAGATCCTCCTGCTCCTCTACTGATGAGGGGGCTTGTGAGGGCAGTACTGGTAGGTCTCTGTCTAATATTTCATTGCGTAACTGCCAATTAGTGTTACGTGGATTGCGCTTCATGATTGGTTGTTCTACAATAAAGTCTAAAACCATTTCTATGTAACGGTGGTCGGAGAATGAATGTTCTTCCAGAACCCGCCATTTTCTGACCCACTCATAAGCGCCTTCACTACAGATAGTGAGGTCTATGACCTCCCTGCGGGTCTTAGTGGTAAAAGTAGGCTCATTACCCACGTTGCAAATCACCAGGTTGGTTGTTAAGAGGTAATCAAACAGAGACTCGCCCCTGGCATTGATGTCGGAGCTCCCCCATTGGACATGGTGAGCATCAGCGTCCGCTCCAATAATAAGATTACCCGTGCAGAAATTTGACACCAGGTCTTTCACCTCCGTTTGTGGTGGGGGTTCTTCGGCATCGTAGGGCATATAGACCGACGCCACCGTCAGGCAGGTGCTGTCGACCGTTAGACTGATAGCGGTAATATCACCATTGGAGTAGTTACGTAGGAGAAAGGAGTTCAACTCAGACTTGACCAAAATACACGTTCTGACTTTGCTCTCCTCGCTGGCTCGAATGAGCTTGAAGCCCTTAGTCGCCAATCCGCAGATTCTCGAGCTATTGACCCAGGGTTCTTGGATGAGGACCACATCCACGTCGCCTTTAGAAAGACGACTACTTAAAGCAGCCGAAGCCACTTTAGATTTGTGCAGATTAATCTGAAGCACCACCAACATGAGAGCGCACAGACTTCCGTGCCGTCCCCATATCGTCGAGGTTTGCCCCATCCCGGAGGTTGCCTATCAACGACGAGTTGTTCCGATTAACTGCCCGATATGGCGTTGCAGGAGTCTTGCTGTCTGTAGCGTTAGATGTTAATCGCTCAGCGTTGGCTGCTACCACCGCAACGTCGAGGACTTCCTCGTCCTGTAGGCTGTCCTCCATCTCCGAGTTGTTCACAGCACTATCGCCAAGGGACGTGGCGGATAACATGCTTTACGCATCGGAATCCTCCGCTTCCTCTTCTGGTAATTCGTTTTCCGGTTCCCCCGGAGCAGCCGAGAAGGCAGCGCGCTGAGCATCACCACGATATACGTGGATAACGATCTGGCCTACGCTGTAGTGTACTAGGCCATTGCACCTTTTGAGGGGCTCGATTGACTCTTTATTCATGGTGAACACCACCTGTCTGTCGGGCCCTACCGCATCCCCGACCAGATTGACACTCCAGTCTGTGTTGGGAGGAACGGATTCATTAGCCGTAGCATCCCGAGAATTCTCTCGGGTTCGTCAGGGATGGCCGGAATCCATGCCCTTGCCCTTGGACGAGCTGGAATGTCCTTCCAGTCGACGATCTCTATCTTTGCGCCCTTGTAGACTTCACCCAGTTTAGCAGCTGCTGCCTTGTACAGTGCTACGGTTTTTTCATCCTCGCATGCGAGTAATTTAATCTGACCCTGGTGCCAACCCGCATCCGTTACTCGCGCCGAACTACCCGGAAACTCCGGAGCAACATTGAGAAGAATGTTGCCGAGTTCATTTCGCACGTAACGCCACCGGTCCTTAGGGATGGCCAGACGGTCATTGCCTCGGTCAAGGACGCCTATAAGGATCCTGTCCTTGGTTACCTCAGCAAAGCTTAGTTTGCCCGCTCCAGGGGTATTCTGATGCCGCTTGGGAGCGGGATTTAACTCCAGGTCCGATCTCTGGCGCTTTAAAGGGTTAACTTTTAACCTCTTTGGCATGTAAGAATTTTGGAAATCCGGTATCACAGCTTTCGCTAGCTCTACCGATTTACTGGAATTCGGCGACAGCGATTCCTGCGGTACCCCTTCATACCTCTTCAGGATCTTTGCAGCCAATCTTTTCTCGTGGTATGTGAAGCGGCGGGGAGATGTCTCCTGGGAGTGCGGACCCGAAGTTGCCATCGCGGTCGCTCTCCTTGCCGAAATCTCAGTTGCAGCTTCCTTCTCCTTCGAAACTCCGAGGCCAGGTCGTGAGACCGCTGCCACAGACGTAAAGATACTGGTTTTCATATCAGCGGTTGATGGGAGTTTAGCATCCGCCGTTGTCCGCTTAGCTGCGTTGGCAACCGCACTGGTGGTAGCTCCCATCAAGTCAATCTTAGTCGATAGAGGGTTGGTTGACCGACTCGTAGTTGCCATCGCTGTCGATCCCCCCCTTGATTGTGGAACGGAGGTTGTCCTCCGGCGTTGTTGTTGCTTTCTCGCCTGTTCCTCCATAGCTCTCCTTTACTGAGGAGTGAAATTTGGCGTTGTTTGTTTTTTAGGTTTATCGTTTTTATTTGGGTTATTTGAGTTCATCTTGTTCGTACGACCCATCGCCGGACAAGGCCAACTTAGGGTCAAGGGAAGAGTAGGGGAAAATGTGTCGTCCGCCGCGGCAGAGCCCCGTACCGCGGTAAGGCCATGCTTCCTCTCTGAGGCGACCCGGTATCAGAGAGGCTCCGTTGAAATACAGCCTCGATTTGCCTCCCGGCTGCAAACGTCCAATGGGCACGGTTTCGCATAACACCCTGGATTGGGAGGGGAAAGATCTTTGTCGTCGCGCCAGAGAGGCTAGGCTGCTCTCGTGATGAAGTGCCGTACGGAGCTATGATCACAAGGGCAGCGTAGCCCTGTGGCTATCGACTTAAGCCCTCGTACCGCGGCAAGGTATCCACCCTTCACGAGGGAAACTGTCATTATAAGGAATAAAACAGAAATTGATTTTTTTGATATGGCACGTATTGCAGGATCACCGACGATATGCGGATGTTTTCGAAGCCGGCAAGAAGTAGTTGCTTATTGAGAGGTGTGGTTATATTGCTAGTACGGTTGTCACTACCCACATTCCATCAAATAAAATAAACTTTATCTTAGAAGATTTACTCTGCAGTTTTTCATTACCCTACACAGAAATAAATGGCACTGGTAAAATCAACAGTCTCGAACTGTTACCCTGAAATTGACCAAATTCTGTTGAATTGACCAAATTTTGGTTATTTCAACGGAATTTTTTGTTGAAATAACTGTTGATTCAACTGTCATAGAACTGTCAACAGTCATAGGAACTGCCATTTTAAAAACAGCCAACTTCTGCAGTTAATCCAACAGCGAAGATACTGTCATTGGAAAAAACCTCCATCTGCTTATGCAATTATAAACAATGTATTCCGAATAATCCATAAACTATCTGCGAATTATAATAATATGTAATGCAGATAATATGAAATGAACGAATTAATTATAGCTTATGTCGCGTCAATAAGCGTCATAGAGAAAAACTGCAGTTAGACGCCGTCAAGCATAAGTACGCGATGGCCTGATGGTAAACATCTCCGTTCAGCAGTCAAGGCAGTGCGAGCTCGATTCTCGGTTGAGGCAACAAAGCAACGTGTCATTTAAAACAAAACTGTAATAATAAGTATGCGATACCTGGGCTGAGCGTTCAATAGACCCAGGTCCGATTCTCGGTGAAGTCAATATAAGAACTCTGTACGGAGGGAAATCTATGGATCGAACATCCATAATTATTGATATCACATTAAATAAAAATTGATAATCCTGTCCCATCAATGAATATGGATGTTTCATCAACGCTTTTTTGATAAATCACTATTGAAATGGTATCCATATAAACTATTAATAAATTCTAAATAGTTTAAAAAACAAAATTTTATATAATTTGACATCTGGTTTCAGTAAGATTCGAGCCCTGCTCCTCTGGAACGTTAGCCCAGTATTTTACCATTCGGCTACGGCATATTATAAAATTTTTAAAAAAATGTTCAATCATAAGAAATTCAAAAAAGTTTGAATTTAAAAAAACGCCCCAGCAAGTTGTAATATTGTTCCCCAGAAAAATTGCGTCCCAGAAAAATTTTCATTTCGCCCATATATACGAGTATTAATACGCAGTCTTTACCATTATTACTATGCAGTGAATATGGATATGGATATACCGACAATAGAAATTCATATCACGACCATAGATATTGACATGCCGTTCAAATATATTAGTATTCTATCCATAAATATAAAAAATAGCACATCATATCGAAATGGTTGACATGTCATTTTACTTTTTATTGGGAGCAAATAATATTTGATATCTCGCTCATTCTGAAAGAATATTGCATCAAACTCGTCGCTATCAATAGTGATATTGTCTCAACATTTAAAGCATTTCTCTCAGTGTGAAAAATATTTTTTTTCGGTGTTACAATAAGAGTTATTAAAAAAAAATTATATTGACTTCACCGAAATAACAGCTTAACTGTTAAAGCAACAGTTTAACTGTTAACTTAAGGTTAACAGTTTAAATGCAGTTGAATTAACAGCATTGAATAATGGATAAGATTGACAGTGATTTTGGTTGAATCAACCCATATTTTGGTTGATGTGACCAGCTCATTTTTCTCTGTGTAGTCCGCAAAATTCTGAAACTCCACATCCGCTATGTCCCTAGCAGTGGCGTAGCGTGCCTTGGCGCGGCCCCGTATCACATTCTATTTGGAGGCCCTTAGGAAGGGTAAAGATTTCTCACAAAATAAAAATGCATAAAATTAAGAGAAATATTTATTCATCTGCCACTTTTTTCAAACATTTTTGCAAACAATTCAAACTAAAAATTCACTCTCCTTGCCTTTTTTTCGGCAAATTGATTTATTAAATCATTTATAGCTGATGATGACTTTAGGTTTTCTAAGGTTTCTGCCTCTATAGACAATAGTGACAGGTCTGACAGGCGTTCCTGTCCCATCGAAGTTCTTAAGTAATTTTTAATCAGTTTTAATTTTGAAAAACTTCTTTCAGCAGTTGCCGTTGTAACTGGAAGGGTCAAGAATAAGAAGCACGCTGTTATGACCTCGGGAAAACTGGATGCAAGACTATTGAATTTTATCAGCAATAATTCAAGGAGTTCCTTAATGGAATCAATTTTTTCAATTTCAGTTTTTAAACACGTTTTTAGAGCCTTTAACTGGTCATAAAGATTAGCTGAGATGTCATTACTGTATTTAGCCGATAGCTTTCCGGAAGCGTTTAATATATCTTCGTTTGAAGAGGACAACAATTTCTCTGGTCGTAATATTTCGAAAATACTACTCAGTTCGCATAGGCTCTGAAATCTTTGTTTTGTCTGAGAAATGAGTATATCCAAACAGCAATAGTATACATTGACTTTGAAGTAAGATTCCGGGTCTGAAATTCTCTCATCTTCTGATAACTCATCAAAAAACCGCTTCGTTATCTTTCGCCTTTTGTTTTTAAAAACAGTTGTTACACTCCAATCTTTTGCTAAATCTTTGGACTCATTTAGCAAACTATTGAAAGAATTTTGATTTCTGAATTCGCACAATCCTTGCAAAATATTACTTAATAGAATACTTGATTTCTGTAAGTCAATATTTTCATGCTGTAGAGCTTTAGAAACAGGATTAATGATTTCAAATAGTGAAGAAAAAAATGTGACAAGCACTAAGAAGTCATAACTCTCTAAAATGTTAATTATATTTTTACATTCTTCACGTTCATCTTTTTTTTTCGAAATTAAATTTAGTTGGTACAAGGTTTTCATTACTAATGAATAATTTTTCCTTACCGCTAATAAAGCATCGTTTCTTGAAGACCATCTAGTAGGGCATACCTTTTTAAGGGTGATTAAATATTTTTCAGATGAATCGTTACTTAACATCGCCCAGCGTTGTATACTATTACCAAAAAAAGTATATATTAATTCTAAATTATTGAAAAAAGTCGACACTTCACGAACATGTTTCGCAGCATCGTTTAAAACTAAATTTAAAGCATGCGCAGCACAATGAACATAATCGGCATTCGGAGCATACTCTTTTATTAGGGTTTGTAATCCTCCATACATCCCAGACATAACATTCGCTCCATCGTAACCCTGTCCTCTACATTTAGCCAAATCGATTCCGTATTGTTCAAATTTTTTTAAAGTTTCAGTTTTAAGTCCTTCAGCTGTGCAATCGGACACTGCTGTAAATCCCAAAAAGGACTCACAGATTTTTAATTCTTTAGGCATATTATCGTCATTTTCTGTAATCGAGATGTATCGAAAAACTACAGAAAGTTGATCAATTTTTGACAAATCTTGCGTTGTATCCAGAATTACTGTCAGAAATGGAGCTTTTTTAATTTCTGAGATAATATTGTTCCTAACTACGGTACCAAGCAAATTAATAATTTCATTTTGAATCGTTGGGCTTAAATAATTTATATTGCCTTTTGGTAATAGAAGAAGTTCTTTTAAAGTTGGATCATAGTTAGACAGCAAACGTAAAATTGCCATAAAATTTCCGGAATCAGCTTCGTGGCCTCTTAAAGGTAGATTGCAAGATGCTAAAGTAATTATAACATTAATTATACGATGCAATACATCTATCCAGAATGTTATTTTACTCTTGATTTCACTTTGCAACAGAGTGTCGATAGTATTTCCTTGTAACCAATTATAATAAGATAGAGATGCATTAATATGCTGCTTTGACTTTTCATGGTCAAGTATACTTTGTGAAAAATTGCTTCTAATGGAAACACCGTTAACCCATGCAGAGGAGTACGATTTGCTTTGACGGTCTGCTAATAACCAACAGAAGTGGCAATACGGTTTTTTTAAAACATTCGAAAAACATAACCATAATCTTGGAATTTGTATGCCTGCCTTATTTATACATGAATAGTGATAGATCGAAAAAGATCGGTTACTTTCTGAATCTTTTGGAAACGGTCCTTGTGGTTTATATGGACCCAATTTAAAAATTATTTTCCGTTCGCATTCAGTTGGACAGTCACTGAAATTTCCTCTATCTGATAAAACAATATTTTCAGATATCTCAGAAACAGCGATTTGGTTTTCTTCTATTTCCGAATGGACATCTGATGAAGGATGTGCTTTAGAAGAATCTGAAAATACAATTTTTGGAAAATAAAAGCTAATGTTTTGTTATACATATTTTAAATATGTATTTATGGGGCTTTCCTTCATTGTAATTGCAAGCTTGAAACCAAGAAATAATAATTTTAGTTTTTCAACAAATTCTTTATTGCTTTTGGTATTTTTAATTTTAATAACAGATATTATTAACTAAAATTTTTTGTTTTCCGAAAATGTGTCAACCAAGAGTAAAATAGTGATCTTTTGTTAAGGGTAATTTTTAGTGCTTGTGAAAATCGAATATTCGAATGTTCAAACAGTCGATTTTAAAAATTCGATTAACCAAATTCTAATAATCGTCCATCGTCAATTATTCGAATAATCGCTGTTGTAAAATCGTTTTTACATAATTGCATCAAAAACTGATAGCATCCTCTAAGCCATTTTTTTTTATAGAATTATTAGAAAGATCATAAATAAACAGAGTTTTACAGAACATTGAATGGAGGCAACCTGCTTGCCTTCTTGCATTTCATATAAAAATAAAAATCTCACTCTCAACTTATTCTTCTAGCACTCCTTTCAAAGGAAGAGCATTTTCAAAACTTGAAAAAACTTGCTTTTATTTCGTTGAGTGGCGATTATTCGAATAATCTAAAAAAGCCAACTAATCGAATAGTGAAAATTGATTTCCAATCAAACCAAAATGAAAAATCGAATGTTCGAATATTCGATTAATCGAATAGTTTTAGAGCCCTATTAATTTTATACATTTCTATCGGAGGGCACATGTATCGTCCGCTATGTATGTTCCAAATCCGTTGAGTGTTAAATGCTTTTTGGTGTCGAAATTTGAATATGAAAAACCTCATTCATTATTTTAACTACGAAATATATTTTGCTTTCGAACGCTATCAAAACAAGTAAGGACGGAGTTGTTTTCGGCTGTGTCAAAGTCTAATATATAGATTAGATAAATGGCTTGGGCATTACTTACCTTTGCTATCTAAATCACTTGCAGAAGTTGGTGTCTGAAAAAAGGAAGTAATTTTTGGCACTTTCTCTTTTATCTCCTCCCTTTTCTGCTTCATTTTTCTTTTCGCAGCTCCGCTGGGATGTTCTCTTTTTCGCTCACTCATCTTTTTTAAGAAATCACAGATATCTCTTTAAAATCAGAAGAACACCTGTTTCTTTTGCAAATTACTTATTGACAAATAAATAAAACGCGTAAATAAACACTGCTGATTATTGTGGGGCTCCCCCGTTGAAGTAAATTTTTTAAAAGGGGAAATCCCACTATAACCAATGTACGGTGTTGCCAACATTTGAATGCACGCTTAAAGCGACACTACAAAATTGTTATCTACATATTTGATCAACAGGTGCTGCTGTCGCTAGGTGTAAAATGCTCCATAAGAATACATGCATACAAAACTTGGTCGTGTCGTGTAGTGTAGTGCCGCTAGATGGAACCTTTTTTTTACGTGAGAAAAGAAAATTTTTTTTTCTTTTGACATTTGTGAAATAAAACAAATATTGAGAAGTTTTTTTAATTTTTCCTTACGCACGTTGGAGGCCCCGTATCATTGATACGGCTGATACGGCGGTAGCTACGCGCCTGGTCCCTAGTATGAGCAGGCCGCAACACCACTAAAGTTCACTATCGTTAAAACAGAATAACAATGAAAAGCATTTTTTAATCTTCCTTGTTTATGTGCAAAGAGCTGATTATAATCATGATGTGCAACAGCTGATTATAAATATGATATAAATCATTAATCATAATTTAAGCAACAAATAATTATTTGTTGCTTAAAATAATGTCATGCGCTTAGGTATGCCGTTTGCCACATTCAAGCTTATGCTGAAGGAGTACACACTCCGCCAAGCCAACGAAAGATGGCTGCAATCTCCAGGATGCCGGATATCCAAAGAAACCTGGCCGAAATGGCATCATAAAAGATCAAGACAAATTTATGCCCTAAGGAGAAGAGAAATCCCCATATTAACAGGCGTATTAACTGGGCACTGCCTCATTGGTCGGCACGCAGAAAGACTTGGTGTGCCCTACCGACGATGCTGTAGGAGTTGTAAGGATGATGAGGAGGAGGAAACGGTGGAGCACCTCATCTGCAACTGCCCGGCATTAAGTGGCGCGAGAATGCGCTTTTTGGGAGTTCCCTTCCTGGTTAGCCGACGCCAGGTCACGGAGCTGGACATAAAGGACCTGATGGCCTTCATCAAGTCATCTAAATGGTTCGAGAGGAGTAACGGTGTCGGTATAGGAAAGTCAGTCCCGGGATTCTGCTATGTGGAGAATTCCGTTAATACCGGGATTTTCCATATGGCAGGGTCCCGGAACTGACTTTCCTAGTGTTGGTGGTATCACAAGGGCCTTTTAATACTGGCCTAGGTGTGCCTCTGCGGCAGCCACTTGAACCTAATCTTTGGTATATTCAAAGCATTGGGATAACATGGCTTTTTTTTGCTGCCAGTCTTTATTTTTAACTTTTTGGTTTTATTATAAGGACCTTTCTCCTTTTGTTGGTTTGGTTTTTAAAGTTTTTTTTCCGACGCGAATTACCCGTTTACGGCGATCAGGTTTTTTTTTTATTATTTGAATTTTTGTCTAATTATTTCACAAAGATGGAATCAAAAAGGAATACTTTTTTCCTTTTCAGATCGTTTTTGTACTCGCGCTTGTTTTTTAAAAAAAAAAGGTGGCCAAGGATACTTGTTTTTTTCTCCTGTAAGGCACTTTTTGAAACTTTGGCGAGGACCCACGTTGGGCGCCAATTAATCCTTTCCTTGCGGGGAAGGAGTTTTTTAAAAATAGGAGCGAAATAATTAGACGCGGATTTAAGTTGCTGAGTTCAGCTCATCTTCAAGATGCTTTCAGAACTGCCCTTTATTAATCAATTCACTCCTATTTATATTCTACCTTAAAAGTATTTCACAATATCCAAAATACGTATAAACTAGAACATTCTATGAAATCATTTGTTTATAAATTCCTTACACACTACTTCCCAAAAATCTCTTTTTACGATCAGAGGGACTACATTCCTGGTTTCAAGTTACACTTTTGTTTTCATTACTTAGGCTATGAGTCATACTATCTTGTGGATATGTTGCGATTGATTTTTGCGGACAATTTCCAATTGCAACATTAAGTTCAAATTACCATCAAATCGGCAGCTGCAAATTGTTTACCTTATTAGAGCAACGATATTGTTCTTTCGAGCTTCAAAAGAACAATTTTTGTTTACAAAAGCCATTACATTGCTGTGTGGTCTGTGCCGTTAACTTGCACATACGTTGTTGTCTTTTTGGTTGCCCGCAAGCTACTGAACGATGCGACGATAGCAGATGGTCAGTTGACTTTTACGCTCTTACTACGACAAAACGAGAGAGTATAGCAATCTGTGTGAGTTGAGCGTTGCACCTCAGTGCCAGGAAATGACGATATCTGATTTAAACCATTCTCGAATACACCTTATTCATATTTCGCTATTTCTGAATTTAATAAGTTACCTTCTTTCACGTGTACTGGCTACACGCGTTTTTTTGTATTTTATTTTGGTTTCTACAAAAAAATATCAAGTGACATATATTTCTAGAAGAAAAATTAATAGGCTGATTTTATAAACCGCAACGCGACGCGAACAGTCACATTCAGATGATTGCAAGTAAAGAAAGGAATTTTTTGGAAATGCAAGGAAAGGAAATAATCTCTACATATTATAAAACAAAGTCACTTTTTCTGTCTGTTTTTTCCCCTGAATGCTTAAATCTTGAAAACTAAGCAACGGATTTTTATGCGGTTTTTTTTTAATAAATAGATTGGTTGAAGAGGAAGGTTTATGTCATTATAACGTGAAGAAATATATAAAGGGGGCGTGGCAATCGGACAAAATGTGGTAAAAAACCATACATTTTTTGTTTACACAGCCATAAATTCTAAACGAATCCACCGATTAAAATGAAACTTACTTGAAGTTAAACTTTGAAATATTTACTTTCGTTCTGCATCAAAAAAAAAGTTGTTTCATATCTTATTTAACCAAAATTGTTTAAACAAAAACAGCTCTTTTTCCAAAAAAGCTGTTGGGTTGTTTGTTCACTGTTAAACGAATGAGCCATTAGAACTTGACAGCGAATAAACACACAAACAGCGTTATGAATGAGGTGGGGTGAGATCGTATGGTGAAAGAACGCTGTTTGTGTGTTTGTTCGCTGTCAACCGATTATGGGGGAATCTCACCCCACCTCATACATGTTGAATTAGATCGTATGGTGAAAGAACTCGATACGTATGTATGTAAATACATATGTACGAATCTCTCGCATAATTAAATTTCGAACGTATGTATGTATGAATGTATTTTCAATTCATGGCCTTATTGCCGTACTGAATTCCATGTAATTTACATTTTTCCGTGCGAAGCCGGAGCGGGTTGCTAGTACAAAGTAAAGCAATATAAAATTAATAAAAGTATAAAGGAAAGGAAATGAGAGGAAAGAAAATTAAGAGAAAGGAAAGGATGGTAAAGAAAATTAAAGGAAAATAAAGGTAGGGAAAGGAAAGGAAATGAGAAGGAAAAAGAAAAAGAAAGGAAAGGAAAAAAGAATAGATAGGAAAGGAAATGGAAAGAGTGGAGTGGAATTTAAAGGAAAAGAAACGAAACGAAAGTAAAGAAATGTGGTGGAGTGGAATGGAAAGGAAAGCAAAGGAATGTAAAGGCAAGTAAATAAAAAGAGATAAAAGTAAAGAAGAGGAAATGAAAGGTAGGGAAAGGAAAGAAAATTAAATTAGAAGAAAAGGAAACGGGAAAAGAAAATAAAAGAAAAGAAATTTAAGAAAGGAATGTTAAATAAAGGAAAGGAACGGAATGAAAACAATGTTTGCTACCTACTCGCAGAAGTCGAAATGGTACAGGTGATAAGCATCTTGCTAAAATAGATTGCGTATTTAATTATTGATGATTGAAAATTTGTGAACAACAACAACAACAACAACAAAAAAAAAACCTCTATTTTGAGCAATAGCACTGGATTTTAGGTATCAAAAGTGCTTGCGCGTGAAAAAGCATTGTTCTCTGCCAGATCAAAGATAATTTTGCTGTCAGAAATAAACATCTGTAAATATGTATGTATATGCATATGTATATACTGTACTAGATACCAATACTCCAGTCAAGGAGGTCACTAACGATGTAGCGATTGTCACTTCCGGTGTTTCTTCTGATCTACAGAGTAACAGACCGACATTTTTGTTTTCAGAGCAGGTTAGAGCTAGATCGAGCAATAGTGGTACCGCTGGCACATCCGCTCCCATTTCGCCTATGTTAATTTCCTTAGGCTCAACAGTCACACCAGCACCCACACCTGAGAGACAGAGACTTTGCCAGTCACTGTTGCTACAACTGTTACTGGTGCCATTCCAAAAACAAGTCGTGTTCAAGCTGCCCCTCCTCCTTCAACCTCGGTTACAGTGACTTTGCCAGCCTCTGTTGAGGCACCTAAAACAACTAATGTTTCAGCTGTCCCTCGTCCTACAGCGGCTCAGTCTAGACTTGCCTCAAATGGTCAATCCAATATCCCCACGCAAGTGACTGCCGTACCACCTCGTAGGGCCATTTTCGTTACAAGGCATTCATCGTTGGATGAGAATGACATTATGAGCTATGTTTGCTCTAAGCTTGGTATCGTACCCAGCAGAAGCATCAATGTCTATAAGTTCAGTTTGAAAGAGACATCCCGGGTAGAAAATATGTTAACCCGGGTAGAAAATATGTTAACCCGGGTAGAAAATCTGTTCAATTTAACCTAGGGCCTGACTAGATTTTCCCTTTTAAAATCATGGGCCTGCCAAGGAAAGTTTACACAGGCCCTCATCTGTTTCTTAATGCTTTTTCATAAAGGGCCTGTCGGGTAATGCTAATCTAGGCTATGGAAGGGTACCGGGCAGCAGCAGCATCGGCTGTGCGTCTAAGGGAAACGTCCGTCTGGGGCGCAAGCACTATTGGACACTCCTGTATTCTAAGATCTTACAGCTTTCTCCCTCTGAGCACAGATCGGTGTGCGACCACAACAGTCGGAGATTGTTGTTTTAGAATAAACATTCCCAGCAGGGAAGACTGGGAGAACATAGATCGGTGTCCCGCTACTAATGGCGGCACTTTTATATACACCGACGGCTCAAAGTTAGACGGCAGAGTCGGAGGAGGGGTTTACTCAAGGGATTTGGACCTAGAACTCTCCTTTAGACTACCTGATCACTGCAGCGTCTTCCAGGCTGAAGTTTCAGCAATCATGGACGCCGTGACTTGGATAGGTGAACGCACCATCGGACAGGATATCTGTATTTTCAGCGACAGCCAAGCGGCCATCAAATCCCTTGGCTCTTACTCGTTCAGCTCTGAACTGACGCTCAGCTGTCGTCGATCTCTTCAAGAGATGGCCCAACAGAACCGCGTGAACCTCACATGGGTCCCGGGACACAGGGACATTGAGGGAAACTGTAGGGCAGACGAACTTGCCAGGCGGGGCACGACCAAGCAGATTCTTCAAGATAAAGAGCGCATAGGTATGCCGTTTGCCACGTGCAAGCTAATGCTGAAGGAGCATACACTCCGCGAAGCCAACGAAAGATGGCTACAAGCCCCAGGGTGCCGGATATCCAAGCAAACCTGGCCAAAATGCGATCTTAAAAGATCTAGACACATATGTATACGCCCTAAAAAGGAAGGAAATCTCCATATTAATAGGTGTTTTAACCGGGCACTGCCTTATTGGTAGGCACGCAGCAAGGCTAGGCGTTCCCTACCGACGATGCTGCAGGAGTTGCAAAGATGATGAGGAAGAGGAAACGGTGGAGCACCTCATCTGCAACTGCCCGGCCTTAAGCGGAGCGAGAAGGCGCTCTCTGGGAGTTCCCTTCCTGGTTAGCTTAAGCCAGGTCGCGGAGCTAGACATAAAGGACTTGATGGCCTTCATCAAGTTATCAAAATGGTTCGAGGAGGGGTAGCGGTGTCGGTTAGGAGTGTCAGTCCCGGGTTTCGGCTATATGGAGAGTCCCGACAGCACTGGGATTTTCCATATGGCCGGGCCCGGGACTGACTTTCCTAGTGTTTGGTGGTATCACAACGGGCCTTTTATTACTGGCCTAGGTGTGCCTTTGCGGCAGCCACTTCTACCTACCTACCAATAATTAATTAAAAAATGCATTGCCCCTGAGCCAGCATTGAACCCAGGCTCCTTCACATTACAGTCATCATCTCTATCCATTCAGCTGTTACAAATCATGAAATTTGTTCGGCAAATGAACAACTTTAATTGAAATTTATAATCGTGGAAAAACTATCCTGGAGCTGGATTGGAAAAATTAGGCCGGCCCAATATAAAAAAATATTCAGGCCCTGGGTTGGAAAAACTGAGCAGGTGCAAGGTATGCAAAACTAGGCAGCCCCCTTACAGAATATACCATAAATTGCCCGTAAATTGAAAAACATACGCTTTCCATTCCAGAGCCCTGGCAGGCGCAAGGCAGAATTGTCTATTGTAGGAAAATCTAGCCAGCGCCTAGACTAAAAATAGATTTGCCTAGATTATTTTCTACCCGGGATTTCATCTTTTAGAATAACAGTTCCTGAATCCTTCTTTGATACAGTACTTTCGCCTACTTTTTGGCCGGAGCATTCTGTAGTTCATTTGTTGAAAAAAAGACAATTGCACCTGTAGCAGAATTGGATAGTTCAAAAATCTGATCGTCATTGCATGAGCAGTAAAAAAGCAATTTTTGACACGTCCTGTCTTGTCATTAATTACCAAAATGTTCGTGGTTTATGATCAAAACTGGTTCCTTTCTATCTTAATAGTTTCACTTTTACTGCACACGTAGTAGCTTTTACTGAGACCTGGTTAAAGCCAGATAATTTTTATTCTGAGGTTTTCTTAAATAATTAGTTGTTTATCGGTGTCCAAGGACACCAGGGCTGGAGGCGTCTTCATTGCCGTGGACTCAAGCCTATCATCTGAGTTGATATTATTGGACATTGATACTAATATTGAATTCATAGCAGTAAAACTCCCTCTTGGCACCTTTAGTGCATATGTTTGTTGTTCTTATATACCGCCTCGATCAGATGTGCATGTTTATGCTAGTCATAGCACGGCTATTTGTAATTTGTACTCTTGGTTACGGAATAATGATCGTCTAGTTGTTGTTGGTGATTTCAACTTGCCTTCAGTGAGCTGGGCTAATATTAGTGGTTCGGCCCATCTGACATGATTTCGTTAACAGGTTGCTTTCTACGTCTCTTTTACAGATTAATAACGTACTAAACAGTAAAAACAAGATGCTGGATCTAGTCTTTGTGGATGGCTCGGTGGGTACTGCCCTCACTCAAATTCCTCCTTTATCGCTTCCTGAAGACCCCCTACACACTACACTCGAGGTTGCGCTTGATGTCATCCATAAGCGTCCAACTAAAATTAATGAACGAAACCGTTCTAGGTACTTCTATAAAGCGGACTTCACTAAGTTAAACGAATTGATGGCTTGCCATGACTGGTCCGACTCTTTGCCTGCAATGACGTTGACTCTGCCATCTCGATATTTTACAATGTCGTGGTTAGCTTTTTCGATAGTTGTGTTCCTTTTCGTTATATTAATACTAGCAAGACTAAGCCTCCTTGGTTCTCAAAACATCTTACCAGACTTAACCATAATAGATCTAGGCTGTATAAGCGAATTAAAAAATCTGGGTTATCTGCCGACCTCACTAAATATTTAGTTGCCCGTTCCAAATTTCTTAATCAACGGTGCTATAAGGACTACTTGATTCTCTGTAAAACCCAGTTTTTCCGTAACCCGAAACGTTTTTACAGCTTTGTTAATTCAAAACGGAAAACCTCTGGATATCCATCTTCCTTTACTTTTAAAAGGAAAAGTGCCACCTCTGATGATGACATTGCAGAACTGTTTTCTGAAATCTTCAAGTCGACTTATTCATCCAAATATTTTCAAAACAGTCCTTATTCGGTATAACGGTATTGTTCTTCAGAGTCTTCTAGCCGAAGCCGAACTGTATTGCGCTGCAAATTTAGCTGGCCCGATCTTAAAATTATTTGAATTATCTCTTGAGTCTGCGTCGTTCCCATCACTATGGAAAACATCTTTTATTATACCCTTGTATAAAAAAGGTAGTAGGTCAAATGTCGAAAACTACAGGGGCATTGCTAAGCTTTCAGCTATTCCTAAGACATTTGAAAAGATCATTACTAGCCAACTCCAATATCAGTGCACTTCATTATTATCTTCTTCTCAGCATGGTTTCATACGTCAAAGGTCATCCACCACCAACTTGCTTGAGTTTGCCTCCCTATATGGACGGATTTATGAAGAAAAAGCAAACGGATGTCATCTATACTGACTTCAGTAAGGCATTTGACCCTGTTAATCATGAGCTTCTTATTCATAATTTACCCCATGGGTTTTCCATTTCGTCTCTTAACATGGCTGGCAAGCTATCTTTCAAACAGGACTCAACAAGTTCTGTTTAAATACAAACTTTCAACGTCGATTGAGGTATCCTCCGGGGTGCGTCAGGGCAGCCATTTAGTTCAAGTGGCTGCCGCAGAGGCACACTTAGGCCAGTTTTGAAAGGCCCGTTGTGATACCACCAACACAAGGAAAGTCAGTCCCGGGACCCGGCCATATGGAAAATCCCTGAGTTGTTGGGATTTTCCACATAGCAGAATCTCGGGACTGACACTCCTAAACCGACACCGTTACTCCTCCTCGAACCACTTAGATGACTTTATGAAAGCCATCAAGTCCTTTATGTCCAGTTCCGCGATCTGGCTTAGGCTATCCAGGAAGTGAACTCCCAAAAAGCGCGTTCTCGCGCCGCTTAAAGCCGGGCAGTTGCAGATGAGGTGCTCCACTGTTCCCTCCTCTTCATCATCTTTGCAACTCCTGCAGCATCGTCGGTAGGGCACATCTAGCCTTTCTGCATGCCTACCAATGAGTCAGTGCCGGTTAATACCCCTATCAATATGGAGATTTCCCTCCTAGTTAGGGCATAAATGCGTCTAGACCTTTTAAGATCCCATTTTGGCCAGGTTTGTTTCGATATCCGGCACCCTGGGGATTGTAGCCATCTTTCGTTGGCTTGACGGAGTTTGTGCTCCTTCAGCATTAGCTTGCATGTGGCAAACGGCATACCTAAGCGCTCTTTATCCTGAAGAACCTGCTTGGTCGTGCCCTGCCTGGCAAGCTTGTCTGCCTTATAGTTTCCCTCAATGTCCCGGGACCCATATGAGCTTTACGCAGTTCTGTTGGGCCATCTCCTGAAAAGATCGACGACAGCTGAGCGTCAGTTCAGAGTTGAACGTGTATGAGCCAAGGGATTTGCTGGCCGCTTGGCTATCGCTCCGTCCAGGATTGCCGAGACTTCCGCCTGGAAGACGCTACAATGATCAGGTAGTCTGAAGGAGAGCTCAAGGTCTAAATCCCTTGAATAAACCCCTCCTCCAACTCTGCCGTCCAACTTCGAGCCGTCGGTGTATATGGAAGTGCCGCCATTTGTTTCGGGACCCCAATCCGTCTTCTCTGCTGGGAATGTTTATTTTGAAACAGATATCCCCGACTGTAGTGGTCGCACAACGATCTGTGCAAAATGCCCAGAATGACCAGGAGGGCTTCGTTGGGCGTTGTCGTTAGCGCACCGCTTATACAGATCATATTGGATCTATGGACTTTCCGTAACTGCCAATTAGTGTTACGTGGATTGCGCTTCATAATTGGTTGTTCTACAATAAAGTCTAAAACCATTTCTATGTAACGGTGGTCGGAGAATGAATGTTCTTCAAGAACCCGCCATTTTCTGACCCACTCATAAACGCCTTCACTACAGATAGTGAGGTCTCTGACCTCCCTGCGGGTCTTAGTGATAAAAGTAGGCTCATTACCCACGTTGCAAATTACCAGGTTGGTTGTTAATAGGTAATCAAACAGAGACTCGCCCCTGGCATTGATATCGGAGCTCCCCCATTGAACATGGTGACCATTAGGGTCCGCTCCAATAATAAGATTACCCGTGCAGAAATTTGACACCAGGTCTTTCACCTCCGTTTGTGGTGAAGTTTCTTCGGCGTCGTAGGGCATATAGACCGACGCCACCGTCAGGCGGGTACTGCCGACCGTTAGGAGTTCAACTCAGACTTGAACAAAATACACGTTCTGACTTTGCTCTCCTCGCTGGCTCGAATGAGCTTGAAGCCCTTAGTCCCCAATCCGCAGATTCTCGAGCTATTGACCCAGGGTTCTTGGATGAGGACGACATCCACGTCGCCGTTAGAAAGACGACTACTTAAAGCAGCCGAGGCCACTTTAGATTTGTGCATATTAATTTGAAGCACCACCAACATGAGAGCGTACAGACTTCCCTGCCGTCCCCATATCGTCGAGGTTTGCCCCATCCCGGAGGTTGCCTACCAACGACGAGTTGTTCCGATTAACTGCCCGATATGGCCTTGCGGGAGTCCTGCTGTCTGTAGCGTTAGATGTTAATCGCTCAGCGTTGACTGCTACTACCGTGACGTCCAGGACTTCCTCGTTCTTTAGGTTGTCCTCCATCACCGAGTTGATCACAGCACTCTCAACAACATACGTGGCGGATAACATGCTTTCCGCGTCGGAATCCTCCGCTTTCTCTTCCGGTATTTCGTCTTCCGGCTCCCCCGTAGCAGCCGAGAAGGCAGCGCGCTGAGCATGGCCACGATATACGTGGATAACGGCCTACACTGTAGTGTAGTAGGCCATTGCACCTTTTAAGGGGCTCGATTGACTCTTTATTCATGGTGAACACCACCTGTCTGTCAGGCCCTACAACATCCCCGACCAGATTGACCCTCCAGTCCTGCGTTGGGAGGGACGGAATCATTAGCCGTAGCATCCCGAGAATTCTTTCGGGTTCGTCAGGGATGGCCGGAATCCATGCCCTTGCCCTTGGACGAGCCGGAATGTCCTTCCAGTCGACGACCTCGATCTTTGCGCCTTTGTAGACTGTACAGGTCCGATTTCTGGCGTATGAAAGGGTTAACTTTTAACCTCTTTGGCATGTGAGTATTTTGGAAATCCGGTATCACAGCTTTCGCTAACTCTACCGATTTTCTGGAGTCAGCGAATCCTGCGGTACCCTTTCATACCTCGTCGGGATCTTTGCAGCCAATCTTTTCTCGTGGTATGTGAAGCGGCGGGGAGATGTCTCCCGGGAGTGCGGACCAGTAGTTGCCATCGCGGTCGCTCCCTTTGCCGAAATCTCAGTTGCAGCTTCCTTCTCCTTCGAAACTCCGATGCCAGGTCGTGAGACCGCTGCCACAGACGTAAAGAGACTGGTTTTCATATCAGCGGTTGATGGGAGTTTATCATCCGCCGTTGTCCGCTTAGCTGCGCTGGCAACCGCACTGGTGCTAGCTCCCATCAAGTCAATCTTACTCGATAGAGGTTTGGTTGACCGACTCGTAGTTGCCATCGCTGTCGATCCCCCCTCGATTGTGGAGCGGAGGTTGTCCTCCGGCGTTGTTGTTGTTTTCTCGCTTTCTCCTCCATAGCTCTCCTCTGCTGTGGAGTGAAATTTGGCGTTGTTTGTTTTTTAGGTTTTTCGTTTTTACTTACGTTATTTGAGTTCATCTTGTTCGTACGACCCATCGCCGGACAAGGCCTGCTTAGGGTCAAGGGAAGAGTAGGGGAAAAAGTGTCATCCGCCGCGGCAGAGCCCCGTACCGCGGTAAGGCCATGCTTACTCTCTGAGGCGGACCGGTATCAGAGAGGCTCCGTTCAAATACAGCCGCGATTTGCCTCCCGGCTGCAAACGTCCAATGGGTACGGTTTCGCATAACACCCTGGATTGGGAGGGGGAAGATCTTTGTCAGCGTGCTCGTACTACGGCAAGGTATCCACCCTTCACGAGAGAGGGCAGCCATTTAGGCCCATTGCTTTTTTCTCTGTTTATAAATGACTTACCTTAGATTATCTTACATTCCAGAACACTGATGTATGCGGACGACGTAAAGCTCTGCTATTCGTATTGTCAGACTGACACGGCCTTCTTGAGTCTCCTTCAGGCTGATTTGGACTCTTTTCAATTATGGTGTTCAAGAAATTTACTTGATTTAAAATTCGCTAAATGTAAACAAATGATATTTCACCGTGTGGAGCCAGTTTTTCAACCTTATATGCTAAATAGTGCCTCTTTGGAGCGTATCTCTACTGTAAGCGATCTAGGGGTTCTTTTTGATCCTAAATTGAGTTTAAAATGCATATATCGTCTATGGATCGCTAACAAGGCGATGGGTGTACATGGATTCGACAAAATGTGGGCTAAAGAGTTTGAATATTGCTCATGTGTGTGGTTCCCTGTATATCAAATTCATATAAACCGAATTGAGTCAGTTCAAAAGCAATTTTTGATCTTTGGGCTTCGCGGCCTTAATTGGGACTCTAATCCAGGGCTGCACAACGATATAAACGAAAAAATTTTGTTTTTTTTAGGCAATATAAAAATAAGAAGAACTTCATAAATTTGACCCACCACCAGACTGATTTTAATTTAAAAGCCGAATGGCATTTTTCCCAACATCCCATGGTAAGGGAGCATATGATGGAGTATGAGGTACGTTGGAAAGATTAGCGGCAAGGGCAAGCCTCCAACGCGTGTGAAACCGAATCCAGACACCAATAGATATTTTTCAATGGGCAACTGAGGCTTTGCCAAATATGCTTTGTTGCTTTGTAAGCAACGAAGAGTATACACAGAGCCAACACTGCCTAATAAAATAGAACAAAAGTCATATGATATCTCTATAGATTTTCTTCAAGAAGAAGTTCTTTTTATTTTTGAAGAGAAAATCTTATTAATCTTTACAAAGAGAAATCTTGCAAAAAACGTACTGATTTCTTAGGGTTCCTAACAAGAAGATTCGACTTATTAATGTTTTCAAAGGGAAAACATATTTCCGCGTAATTGTATGTGTTAATAAGACGATCTTAGGGTTCCTAACAAGAAGATTTGACTTATTAATGTTTTCAAAGGAAAAACATATTTCCGCATAATTGTATGTGTTAATAAGACGATCTTAGGGTTCCTAAAAAGAAGATTTGACTTATTAACAGATTTCCGCATAATTGTATGTGTTAATAAGATTTGACTTATTAATGTTTTCAAAGGGAAATCTTGCAGAAAACGAACTGATTTCTTAGAGTTCCTAGCAAGAAGATATGACTTATTAATGTTTTCAAAGGGAAATCTTGCAGAAAACGAACTGATTTCTTAGGGTTCCTAACAAGAAGATTCGACTTATAAATGTTTTCAAAATGAAATCACATATTATTGAGAAGAAAATAAAAATTATATTTCAGAGTTCTTATATTGTCTTCGAGAACTTCAGATTATCAGTTACGATTCAGTTTTAGATTTCTCTTGTATTGCCTTTACCTTCTTATGTTGCCTTTTTATATTTCCTTCAAGCCATCTCACCGCACTCTTCCTTATATTGCCTTCCCCTCTTGCCATATTGCCTACCGCGAATCGAACTAACCACATATTGAATGCTGAACACAGGTGCTTACCATCGAGCCATCGGGTACTTCTGCTTCTCAGCGTATAATTGTTCTACATGATGTCTGCTGATGATGATGCAAGATTTTCCTTTGAAAATATTAATAAGTCAAATCTTCTTGTTAGGAACCCTAAGATCGTCTTATTAACACATACAATTATGCGGAAATCTGTTAATAAGTCAAATCTTCTTGTTAGGAACCCTAAGATCGTCTTTTTAACACATACAATTATGCGGAAATCTGTTAATAAGTCAAATCTTCTTGTTAGGAACCCCAAGATCGTCTTATTAACACATACAATTATGCGGAAATATGTTTTCCCTTTGAAAACATTAATTAAGCGGGCTACTCACCTGCCAAGAAATGCCTCAAGAAAAAAGCGAGCATATATTTCTTGTGCCTGGTCAAGAAATTTTGACGTTTACCAAATTTTCCATTTTTTTGCAAATTACTCCTATAAAAATGTACAAAATATGTTTAGCGAAATATGTACTCACCTTTGCCGTGGATCTGCACGTTTACCTCAAGAAATATATACGAGCATATTTATTTCTTGAGGTAAACCTGCATTGCCAACCATCGAAAATTGTAGTCTTTTTTCTTATGAGCTGAGTATTGGCTCAAGAAAATCTGACGTGTGAAAACAGTTCTTGACCATTTCTTGAGCGTTTTTTATACCCAGCTGTACTTGTACACAGGGTATTATAACTTTGTTAGGATAACGGTTGGTTGTACAGGTATAAAGGAATCGAGATAGATATAGACTTCCATATATCAATATGATCAGGATCGAAAAAAAATTTGATTGAGCCATGTCCGTCCGTCCGTCCGTCCGTCCGTCCGTCCGTCCGTCCGTCCGTCTGTCCGTTAACACGATAACTTGAGCAAATAATGAGATATCTTCACCAAATTTGGCATGCGTACTTATTTGGGTTCAGAATAGATTGCTATTGAAAATGGGTAAAATCGGACCATAACCACGCCCCTTTTTCGATATCGAAAATTTCGAAAAACGTATAAAATGGGTTAATTCAATATTAGAAGCAGCTACAATGATAAAATTTGCAATATGTATTGATTTAGATGTTCTAAGGCCGATTTTATAAAAATTTTTGAAAAGGGGGCGTGGTACCGCCCACGTATCTTTGAAGAAATTTTAAAATTTTGACTCTTAATAACTTCAGAACAGTTGTTGTTGTGGTAAATTCAGCTATAGAAAATAAACGAAATCGCTTCGCGACCACGCCTACTTTTTTATAAAAGTTATATTGAAAGGAGGTGGAAATATTGAAAAGTCCATATCTAATTAACTGATTTCGCTATAATAATATAATTTGGTACATACATCAACTTTCATATTCTTTACATAATTTTTTCAAAATTTTGGAAAGTGGGCGGTGAGTCAAGCAATTTTTAAATTCGACTGCTAACAACTTCAGAACGGTGTGAGATAGATTTACGAAACTAGGTACCAGGCATGTTATGTTTATGTAGAGTACTACCACAGAAAATAAGAAAAATCGGTGAACGATCACGCCCACTTTATGTGCACAGCTGGGTATGTAATGTTCGGTTTCACCCGAACTTAGACTTCCTTACTTGTTTATATGGAGTTTGACATTTCTTGGCAGGTGAGTAGCCCGCTTAAGTCAAATCTTCTTGTTAGGAACCCAAAGATCGTCTTATGAACACATACAATTATGCGGAAATCTGTTAATAAGTCAAATCTTCTTGTTAGGAACCCTAAGATCGTCTTATTAACACATACAATTATGCGGAAATATGTTTTCCCTTTGAAAACATTAATAAGTCAAATCTTCTTGTTAGGAACCCTAAGATCGTCTTATTAACACATACAATTATGCGGAAATCTGTTAATAAGTCAAATCTTCTTGTTAGGAACCCTAAGATCGTCTTATTAACACATACAATTATGCGGAAATATGTTTTCCCTTTGAAAACATTAATAAGTCAAATCTTCTTGTTAAGAACCCTAAGATCGTCTTATTAAGACATACAATTATGCGGAAATCTGTTAATAAGTCAAATTTTCTTGTTAGGAACCCTAAGATCGTCCTATTAACACATACAATTATGCGGAAATCAGTTAATAAGTCAGATCTTCTTGTTAGGAACCCTAAGATCGTCTTATTAACACATACAATTATGCGGAAATCTGTTAATAAGTCATATCTTCTTGTTAGGAACCCTAAGATCGTCTTATTAACACATACAATTATGCGGAAATCTGTTAATAAGTCAGATCTTCTTGTTAGGAACCCTAAGATCGTCTTATTAACACATACAATTATGCGGAAATCTGTTAATAAGTCAGATCTTCTTGTTAGGAACCCTAAGATTGTCTTATTAACACATACAATTATGCGGAAATCAGTTAATAAGTCAGATCTTCTTGTTAGGAACCCTAAGATCGTCTTATTAACACATACAATTATGCGGAAATCTGTTAATAAGTCATATCTTCTTGTTAGGAACCCTAAGATCATCTTCTTGTTAAGAACCCTAAGAAATCAGTCCGTTTTCTGCAAGATTTTCCTTTGAAAACATTAATAAGTCAAATCTTATTGTTAGGAACCCTAAGATCATCTTATTAAAACAAGAAGTTTTTCTCTTTCAGCTTTTTTTCAATATTTTGACCGAAATTTCGAGAAGATTTTCTTATTAATAACACATATAAAAAGAAATCGCAAAGAAAAAAGAAGAAATTGCACTTGATAATATCAATAAGAATTTCCTCATTAAACCAAATAGATTTGCGTATGGTTTTTTTTTCGTTTCCGCCGTCTTGACTACCCCTGAGCCTGAAAACCGTTCATAAAGACAGTCTTATTAATTTTATTAGGCATTTTTGGCTGTGTGTAGGTTAGGTTCAAGTGGCTGCCGCAGAGGCACACCTAGGCCAGTATTAAAAGGCCCGTTGTGATACCACCAACACTAGGAAAGCCAGTTCCGGGACCCTGCCATATGGAAAATCCCGGTATTAACGGAATTCTCCACATAGCATAATCCCGGGACTGACTTTCCTATACCGACACCGTTACTCCTCCTCGAACCATTTAGATGACTTGATGAAGGCCATCAGGTCCTTTATGTCCAGCTCCGTGACCTGGCGTAAGCTAACCAGGAAGGGAACTCCCAAAAAGCGCCACTTAAAGCCGGGCAGTTGCAGATGAGGTGCTCCACCGTTTCCTCCTCCTCATCATCCTTACAACTCCTACAGCATCGTCGGTAGGGCACACCAAGTCTTTCTGCGTGCCAACCAATGAGGCAGTGCCCAGTTAATACGCCTATTAATATGGAGATTTCTCTTCAACTTAGGGCATAAATTTGTCTTGATCTTTTATGATCCCATTTCGGCCAGGTTTCTTTGGATATCCGGCATCCTGGAGATCCAGCCATCTTTCGTTGGCTTGGCGGAGTGTGTACTCCTTCAGCATAAGCTTGCATGTGGCAAACGGCATACCTAAGCGCTCTTTATCCCGAAGAACCTGCTTGGTCGTGCCCTGCCTCGCAAGTCCGTCTGCCCTACAATTTACCTCAATGTCCCTATGCCCCGGGACCCATGTGAGGTTAACGCGATTCTGTTGGGCCATCTCTTGTAGAGATCGACGACAGCTGACCGTCAGTTCAGAGTTGAACGAGTAAGAGCCAAGGGATTTGATGGCCGCCTGGCTGTCGCTGAATATAAAAATGTCCTGTCTGATAGTGTGTTGGAAGACACTGCAGTGATCAGGTAGTCTGAAGGAGAGCTCAAGGTGCATGTGTACGCATGCTGATAGCTACAGATCAGGTTGCTATCAATAGTAGAGGAGAGGTAGTCATTTATTATCCTCTCGAAGGATGAGAGACTGATCGGCCTATAGTCCTTGGGCTCGTAATGAGACGCCTTCCCCGCCTTAGGAATAAACACTACCGTGGCACTTCTCCAGGAGCACGGAATGTAGCTAAGAGCCAGGCAGGCTGTATAGAGAAATACCAGCCAGTTGGCTGATGTCTCCAGCGTGTTTATGAGTTGTGCGGGAATAATCCCGTCTGGCCCGGCAGCCTTGAACGGTTAGAAGGTTTTAACCGCCCAACGAAGAGTATGAAATGAATAAAAAAAAGTTAGAAAATCTTAAGGGTACCTTGAAAATCCACTGTTTGATACCCTTATCTATAGAAAAATTACTTGCGAAACAATTTTATTCAAGCGAAGAAGCGACAGAGGTAAGGATTATGAAAAAATTGTAAATTTCAGCCTCTCACTCGCCATTTAAAGTAAACTTTTTTGTTTTATTTTTTATTTATTTCGGTAATGGTAGCATCTGTCAAAAAATGTTCTTCAACAGTTCTCGGTATTAGATAAACCAAGTTAGATAAACCAAAAAAACCTATGATTCGTTCCACTTCCGTATTAAATACCTGTCAGTTGAAATTTACAATTATTTCATAATCTTTACCTCTGTCGCTTCTTCGCTTGAAGAAAATTGTATCAAACAGTGGATTATTATTATTAATATTTTTGCAAAATGGGTCAAATTTGACCCGAAGGACAAATTTGTTAAAAATTCTGTAGGTAAGGAATTTGTGAATATGGGAGTCTGAAATCATTACTACCTTTTAATATTCCAAACTAAGTTGAACTCAAATCCAACCCGAAATCTTTTTGGAATTTCATTCGATCAAAAAAGGGTTGCACAAACATTCCCACTTGTGTGACTTTTGATGATAAGCATTCTCAGTTTTTATCTGATACCGCTAATTTATTTGCTGATTTTTTTAGCTCAAATTTTGTCCATGACAGTGGAAGCGCCTCAAATACCAGTTGGTCTCCAAGTTCTCTTGACCTTGGATCTTTGGCGGTATCTAAGCTTGATATTATTAACAGCATCTCTTCTTTACAGTCCTCAACAAAAACAGATTTGGATGGCTTTCCCCCATTTTTACTAAAAAAGTGCAGTTCCTCTCTCAGTGTTCCTTAAAGCATATTTTTAATCTTTCCCTTGCCAAAGGTGATTTTATTGATCGGTGGAAAGTCGCTTCAGTTTCTCCGATGTTCAAATCTGGTAATATTATTAACAGCATCTCTTCTTTACAGTCCTCAACAAAAACAGATTTGGATGGTTTTTCCCCATTTTTACTAAAAAAGTGCAGTTCCTCTCTCAGTGTTCCTTAAAGCATATTTTTAATCTTTCCCTTGCCAAAGGTGATTTTATTGATCGGTGGAAAGTCGCTTCAGTTTCTCCGATGTTCAAATCTGGTAATAAAAATGATGTACGAAACTATAGGCCTATTTCTAAACTCACCACCTGTTCAAAACTTTTTGAAAAGGTGGTGAAAGATAAATTGTATTTCTTTGTAAAAGAAATAATTGATCCGCATCAGCATGGGTTTGTCTGCGGTCGCTCCACAGTTACAAACCTTGCTGAATTTTCCCAATATTGCATCTCAGCCTTTAAATGTTGTCATCAAGTCGATGTTGTTTATACAGACTTTTCGAAAGCTTTCGATACTGTTGTACATAGCATTTTGTTATTGAAGCTAGAAGAGCTTGGTTTCCATTCAACTCTTCTTTCTTGGTTAAACTCTTATCTGTCTAACCGAGTCTCATATGTTGAAATTAGTCATACTAAATCGTACCCCTTCGTTGCCACATCTGGTGTGCCTCAGGGAAGTATTCTTGGCCCATTGCTATTTCTACTTTTTATTAATGATATTAAAACTTGTTTTAGTACTTCAAAATTCCTGCTCTATGCGGATGATTTAAAAATTTTTAATGTATATGTTAATAACCTGTTTGTCAGATACACTTTCTTTGCAAGGCGATCTAAATAAGCTATCTGATTGGAGTGTGAGAAATAAACTGTCGCTCAACATAAAGAAATGCTTCCAAATGACTTTTGCTAAAATTGCAAACCCAATTGTCAGTACTTACACTATTTCTAACACCTGCCTATCTAACGTACATGAATATCTGGATTTAGGTGTGGTTTTTGACTCAGGATTCACCTTTGTCAATCACATCAACCATATTATACCTAAGGCAAATTCTAACTTGGGCTTCTTACGTCGTTATGCGCGTGATTTTAAAGACCCATACACTAGAAAATCACTCTATAATTGCCTAGTAAGATCAAAGTTAGAATATGCCTCGGTAATCTGGAACCCTATTTACTCTTTAAATTCCGACAGGGTCGAGAGAATTCAACGCCGATTTACCCGGTTTTCTCTACAACCTCTTCATTTTGTTGAGCCATTCCCATCGTATGAGGCCCGTTGCCTTTTAATTAACCTTAAATCGCTTAAGTTAAGGCGCATAATGCACTCTCTCATGTTTGTTTATGATATTATTTCTGGCATGATAAATTGTCCCAACCTTCTTGAGCAAATTGGCTTTAACCTTAGAACCGTGACATGGCCATACAACCTAATCTCGTGACTTGGGCACTCAGTGCCCAGTAATGTATTTTGTATGAAAATGTAAGCTTTTTAAGAGGTTTTCTTTATAAAAATGCAAATATTTCGTTTAGTTGTTTATATAATTCTATGAAACATATTTATTTTGTTATATACAGATATTTTTTAATATATAAAAGTAAAAATCCAATAAAGTTCAACTTTTGGACCTCTCAAACGGGTGAAGTTCTCCGCTGTCTTTTTGATGAACTTTGATTTGCTGTTGACGTTGTTGGAATATTGTCCTCGTCCTCATCAATATCTGAGTCCGTATCAGCATCGGCGTTGTATTTTTGGAAGTAGCACTTTTCGCAAGTCCTTATATAATGTTTCGTCCAGGTCGGAGTAAGACAATGGTCGCAAACTGCCGTTGTTTTGTTGTCGACTTTAGCAGTTCTGCAGGTTTCACATCGTCGTTTCAAAGCGTTTACCTGGGAAAGGAAAATAATGAAATTGTTTTGAAATTACTCATATAAGTTAGTAAAACTCACCTGTACTGTAGGACGTGCTCTCGATACTGAAGGAACTATTTTGAAATCTATCAAGTCCATTGCTATTTTAGTTGTAGAATTAATTTTTGTTTTGCACCGATTTTGCAATTGTTTCTGTGCTAACTCCATAGCCAAGTCTTTCAAAAATATTTTGCGCTTTTCAGACTTATGGATGTTCCATGTAGGGTTACTATGTTCAAAAAGCCTGAGTGCAGCAAGTCCAGCAACGTCCAGCATATTATAAAATGATGCCATGGGTCAGCGGTTAGTTTCTCTTTTACCTGTGTATCCGCGAAGCAATTTGTCAAAAGTATCGACTCCTTCTTTATGCTCATTATAATCATGTATGACTTGTGGTTTTTTTGTCTCAGGATTCACTTCTTCACTGGCATGGGCCGTTGAAAGCAGTAAGACGTTTTTCTTTGAAAAAGTTGTCCATCCAAAAATTTGTATGCCATATCTTCCAGGCTTTGATGGAATATATTGACGGAAACTGCATCGGTTTCTTGTTGAAAGTAACTGCTCATCAATTGTCAATTCTTTACATGGAATGTAGGGTGTCGTCAAATTCTCCAAGAATAATGTCCATACATGACGAATAGGCGCCAACTTATCATGCCGTAATCTCTCAGCGCGAGTCCTGGAATCCTCAAAGCGTAAAAAGCGGCATAATTGCTCAAACCGATACAATGACATCACTGCTCTATAAAAAGGCATGTTCATTTTGTGAAAAAGATCCTTAGATTGAACTAAATATGCTTTTTCAGCACCGGCGTATAAAATTATTCCAATGAAAGCATATATTTCATCAGCATTCGTGTCTTGCCAATATTTTAACTTTTTTGGAACAGCTTGGCGCATATTGGCTTCAATTACTCTTTTAGCTTTTCTATTCGTATCAAGAGCAATACTTTCAACAAGAGCCACTGGGAAAACTCGTATGAATGCGTCTCTTTTTGACTCAAATCTTTCCGTAGACATGGACGTTGATTGTCTGCGCATTTCCAATGCCAGTTTTGTTCGCCGTTCCTCAGTTTGGCTTGGCATTGACCACCATACAGTTCGGTCGTTCCTTCCTTGGCCATACTATTTTTCTCCACGGTTTCTCTCAATAGCTGAACTTGGAGAAGGTATGTTTTCACCGGGATCCATATCTACTGGTGCTTCCGCGTAGTCATATTCTTCAAAACGTGGGTCTGAAATGGGCTGCACATTTTCGTCGCCGAAGTCAGACTGGTCACTGGGTATTGGTTCATCATCGGCTTCAAATGTAGGGTCGTTTCCTCCATCATCATCATCGTTTTCGTGAGCATTGAAATAATTTGCAAGATTTTCCTCTTCTTCTTCAGTCAGTTCACGGCGTAGGTTTGCCAAATAAACTGCTAATTGCTCACTCATTTCATAAAAAATACTTACAAAATATGAAATCACTCTGTTCACTTGAAACTTTTATGCAGAACTAATAAAAATGCAGAAAATTGTTCAAGATCCGTTAGAAATTTTTATGTTTCCATACAAAATGTATGAAGAAATATTATGGGCACTGAGTGCCCCAATTCACGTACGGAGAACCAACCATATGAAATGCCGTTACTTTCTTATTTTAAGAGTTATACACCTGAAATTTTACAACCTTAGAAACAAATCAACAATTTATCAGTCTGTAAAAAAAAAAATGTAATTG
Source organism: Campiglossa producta (assembly GCA_964058755.1). Classification (NCBI taxonomy): domain Eukaryota; kingdom Metazoa; phylum Arthropoda; class Insecta; order Diptera; family Tephritidae; genus Campiglossa; species Campiglossa producta. Next base: position 77,748,515 of record CAXKVI010000003.1, on the reverse strand, counting down.
GACGTCCTGGTCCCCAGTAATTTAACATCAAAATTTATTATGGGCACTGAGTGCCCAACTCACGGTTCTAAGGTTAATGTACGTACTTAACTTCCATTTAATGTTAAAACGCTTAGATCTAGCTATTTACTGTTTGCACCTATTACAAGGTCGCTTTTTGAATTTAATCGAATTTTTACAACTCTCGATCTAGATTGTGCTCAGTCTAGATCCATATTTTTGGCTAAATTGCAATCAATTTATTTTTAAGTGTTATTTAGCTTTATCTTTAAGATAATTTGTATTTCTAGTCTGTAAGGTTTTGTAACCATTGACTGAATAAAAATGAAATGAAATGAAATGAAATGAAATAAATAAAAGTCGTAAAATATCAGAAACATTAACCAAAAACTTTTTCCGGAAAAACGATTTTCTTTCTAAAATGGGGCAGATCCTATGAAGGTTAAAACCAAACACAGTTACTTATTACGATATCAAATGTAAATTAATCTGGTGGCGGACGAGATTTATAATTGTTTCTTGTTTTCAATGTTGGTTGTAATTTTTCCTTCTTAAAATTGTACAAGCAAACCACTAGGCATATGAAAGAGAATGATATTGCATGGTTTGCACAGAATTTAGAATTAGAAATGCATAATTATATCTATCCAATTCTCAATGTTATATTAATAAAAACAAAAAGCTTGTTAAAAAATTTGTCTTACATTTTTCTTTCTTTTTCATACAAAAATATAGAGTTGGTCTTGTAAATATGTATTTTATTAAAAGTCCGTATGTAGACCCCATTTTTGAAATATATGGATTTTGTAGAGAATTTAATAAGCAATCGAATGCTATTATTTTAGAATGTTCTTATTGGAGCTTAGCTCGAAAATTGTTTTTACCTGCTGTACTTTTTTACTAGTACTAGGGTATTCTAATTTTTTGATGTTACGAAATTTTATGAATTTTGATACTTAGAGAAAATTGACAAAGATTTACACAGCGACGGATACCATGACGCGTTTCGGAGTTTCCAGGAGTAGGGGTGACCAAACATGAGTTCGTACAACATACGTATATTGGTCGATAACTCTGAAACCGGTCGAGTTATCAAAATAAGAGATGTCTTAAATTTAATTTGAATGGTAAAAGTTTCATTTAATCCCCTCAGCAGTTTTCGGGTGATACGACCACAAACATACATAGTGTGTACAAATAATTAATTTACTTTTTTGTGCATTACACACAGAAATACAGACAGAAAGATAGACAGCCAGCTAGACACAAGTTCTAACAACGGTTTATTTGGACTGTATTGGCTTAGTAATGATTACCACAAAGTTTCTTTAAAAAGTAGGAATGTTGAAAGTTACAAAAAAAATCGCCAAAAATATAATTTTCACTAGATCTTGGTAATATTATGCTTAAAGTATTTGTAACTAAACACACTAATTTTAGAAAAAATAAAAAGTTCCTGATTTTTACAACTTCGGAAAAAAAAACATTTTTAAAATCAATATTTTTCCAAAAACCGTAAAAATTCGACAAAATTTCGACTTTGACCAGCTATTGTTCAGTGAAGGTTTAGTCCACCCCTACATATTGCGTCCATCGCTTTTGCAACATTGTCGAAAATAATTTTTTAATGAAGTGATACCTGAAAAAACACAAAATTACCGATATCTCGAAAACCTACCCATACAAAAATTTTTAAAAATATGTTCAGAGCTCGGCATGTCAGTGCCAATTCACCCAAAATCTTGGCTTGAAAGCAAAACAAAAAACGGCTATGTAGAGAAATGCATTGATTTTTTGAAAAAAGGCAACTCTTAATCAAGACAAATCTAAAGCAGCCTCGGCTGTTTTAAGCAGTCGTCTTTCTAAAGGCGACGTAGACGTGGTCCTTATCCAAGAGCCCTGGGTCAATAGCTCTAGGATCTGTGGACTGGGGACTAAGGGGTACAAGCTCATCCAAGCCAATGATGAGGGCAAGGTCAGAACCTGTATTTTGGTAAAGTCTGAGCTAAACACCTTTCTATTACCCAACTACTCAAATGGTGACGTTACAGCTGCCAGCTTAACAGTCGGCAGCACCAGCCTAACGATGGCGTCGGTCTATATGCCCTATGACGCCGAAGAACCTCCTCCACAAAAGGAGGTGAAAGATCTGGTGGATAATTTCTGTACGGGCCATCTTATTATTGGAGCTGATGCTAATGCTCATCACGTTTGACTACCTACTAACAACTAACCTGGTGGTTTGTAACGTGGGTAACGAGCATACTTTTATAACTAAAGCTCGTAGGGAGGTTATAGACCTCACTGTTTGTAGCGAAGGCGCTTATGAGTGGGTCAGAAAATGGCGTGTTCTTGATGAGCATTCATTTTCTGACCATCGGTACATAGAAATTGTGTTAGACTTTATTGTTGAGCAGCCAGTTATGAAACGAAATCCACGCAACACTAACTGGCAGCTACATAACCAAATATTAGCTAGGGACCTACCAGTATTACCTCCACAAGCCCCCTCATCAGTGGGAGAACTGGACGATCTGGTAACGACCTTTACAACGGCGCTCTCAAATGCCCTAGAGCAGGCTTGTCCAGTACCAAAACCACGCGGCAAACATAGACCCCACTGGTGGTCTTACGACCTGGATTCGTTCCGTATATCATGCAGGAAGCAATTTAACAAGGCCAAGAGCATCGGTACGGAGCCTGAATGGCTCGAATATAAAGCTAAACTGAGGGCCTATAAAAAGGCTCTAAGGCAAGCGAAGAGAACTTCGTGGAGAAATTTCTGCACCGGGGTCGAAAAAGTCGATGATACAGCGAGACTTAGACGAGTGCTATCAAAAACTCAAACAGCCATTAGCTATTTACGGAAGCCTGACGGATCTTGGACCAGCACGGAAGGGGAAACCCTGGAGCTGCTCCTAAACACACACTTTCCGGGGAACTTGTATGATGCACCTGTAGCATCTGCAACAAACCTGGCGGTAAACTTACCCATTACGGAGGAAAGGGTAAGGTGGGCAATCAAAAGCTTTGAGCCGTTCAAGGCAGCTGGGCCAGACGGGATTTTCCCCGCACAACTTATAAACACGCTGGAAATATCAGCTAAATGGCTGGTAGTTCTCTATTCAGCCTGTCTGGCTCTTAATTACATTCCGTGCTCCTGGAGAAGCGCCACGGTAGTCTTTATTCCAAAGGCTGGGAAGGCCTCACACTATGAGCCTAAAGACTACAGACCGATCAGTCTCTCGTCTTTTGCACTTAAAACCTTCGAGAGGATAATTAGCGATTATCTCTCCTCTACTATTGATAGCAACCTTATTTCTAGCTATCAACATGCATACACCAAAGGTAAATCAACGGAAACTGCGCTCCACAGCCTAGTCTCTATTGTTGAAAAATCATTGCACGAAAATGAGTACTGTCTCGTGGCCTTTCTGGACATCGAAGGGGCTTTCAACAATATAAGGCCGGAGGCTATTAACACTGCTTTAACAATCCTGGGCATAAATAGGTCTCTTATTGGACTAATTGATCAACTACTAAAGGGAAGGAAAATAGTTTCTTCACTGGGAACAGTTGATCTTTCACGCTATGTCACAAGAGGAACGCCTCAGGGTGGTGTTCTCTCCCCGCTCCTATGGAACCTCACCGTAAACTCGCTGCTACGAGACACAAGGTGGGGGGGCGGGAAGATAGTGGCATATGCAGACGATTTAGCTATTGCATATAGGGGCAAATTCCCACAAACCCTGTGTGACTTGATGCAAGTAGCACTGCGAGAAGTTTCTTCATGGTCCTCTCGCTGCGGACTTAGCATCAACCCGGGAAAGGTGGAGCTTGTCCTTTATACCAGGCGGTACAAGATATCACCGCTGAACCTACCAGAACTAGATGGCGTGCGCCTGAACTTAGCTGACAAAGCCAAATTCCTAGGCACAGTTCTAGATAGAAAGCTTAACTGGAAGGAGAATGTCATCCAGCGCCAGAGGAAAGCGTGCATTGCACTTTACACGTGTAAAAGAGCCATTGGCAAAAAATGGGGGCTCAGCCCCAAAATTTGCAGATGGATCTACACTGCGATAATCCAGCCAATTATGCTGTATGGAGTCGTGGTATGGTGGCCTGCGCTAGGAAAGGCAACAAACCTAAATCTGTTAGGAAAAGTCCACAGATCGAGCATGATCTGTATAAGCGGGGCGTTAAGAACAACGCCCAATGAAGCTCTCCAGGCCATTCTTGGCTTTTTGCCACTCGATCTGGAAGAGTACCGGGCAGCAGCAGCATCGGCTGTGCGTCTAAGGGAAACGTCCGTCTGGGGCGCAAGCACTATTGGACACTCCTGTATTCTAAGATCTTACAGCTTTCTCCCTCTGAGCACAGATCGGTGTGCGACCACAACAGTCGGAGATTGTTGTTTTAGAATAAACATTCCCAGCAGGGAAGACTGGGAGAACATAGATCGGTGTCCCGCTACTAATGGCGGCACTTTTATATACACCGACGGCTCGAAGTTAGACGGCAGAGTCGGAGGAGGGGTTTACTCAATGGATTTGGACCTAGAACTCTCCTTTAGACTACCTGATCACTGCAGCGTCTTCCAGGCTGAAGTTTCTGCAATCATGGACGCCGTGACTTGGATAGGTGAACGCACCATTGGACAGGATATCTGTATTTTCAGCGACAGCCAAGCGGCCATCAAATCCCTTGGCTCTTACTCGTTCAACTCTGAACTGACGCTCAGCTGTCGTCGATCTCTTCAAGAGATGGCCCAACAGAACCGCGTGAACCTCACATGGGTCCCGGGACACAGGGCCATTGAGGGAAACTGTAGGGCAGACGAACTTGCCAGGCAGGGCACGCCCAAGCAGATTCTTCAAGATAAAGAGCGCATAGGTATGCCGTTTGCCACGTGCAAGCTAATGCTGAAGGAGCATACACTCCGCGAAGCCAACGAAAGATGGCTACAAGCCCCAGGGTGCCGGATATCCAAGCAAACCTGGCCAAAATGCGATCTTAAAAGATCTAGACACATATACGCCCTAAAAAGGAAGGAAATCTCCATATTAATAGGTGTTTTAACCGGGCACTGCCTTATTGGTAGGCACGCAGCAAGGCTAGGCGTTCCCTACCGACGATGCTGCAGGAGTTGCAAAGAGGATGAGGAAGAGGAAACGGTGGAGCACCTCATCTGCAACTGCGAGAAGGCGCTCTCTGGGAGTTCCCTTCCTGGTTAGCTTAAGCCAGGTCGCGGAGCTAGACATAAAGGACTTGATGGCCTTCACCAAGTTATCAAAATGGTTCGAGGAGGGGTAGCGGTGTCGGTTAGGAGTGTCAGTCCCGGGTTTCGGCTATACGGAGAGTCCCGACAGCACTGGGATTTTCCATATGGCCGGGCCCCGGGACTGACTTTCCTAGTGTTTGGTGGTATCACAACGGGCCTTTTATTACTGGCCTAGGTGTGCCTTTGCGGCAGCCACTTCTACCTACCTACCTACCTAATCAAGACTTCCCACCATTTTGATTTTGGCACATTCATCGTTGCCAAGCGAGCAAATATTTAATAAAAAACGCAAACGTTTCAAAGTTTGCATACAGTTCAGGAGATTTAATCAAAGGTTCAAAAAGTCTATACAAAATTTGCAAAATTTTTTCTAAAAATATAGTACGCAGTTTGGTAGCCCATTTAATGTGCAAGTTCGAAATAGCTCAAAATTTTCCATGAATTTTCAGAATTTCGAAAATTGCACTATATCAGCAGTTTTCCTACATATGTATGTAAGGCCTAATACGCTATTATCACTAAAACTGAAAGTCTTCCATATTACACTACTGGACAAATTTTGATAAACTTTATATAGGAGATCCCGCATAAGGAAACAATTTTTATGAAAATGTGTTTTTTGAGAAAAATTTACCTACGCGCTGCAGGAACCAGACAAGCCGACATATGTTTCGATGATACTGGAGTTACATCTCTTCAAGGACTGAGAGTCGAACTCACAACACTGTAGTGACTTGTATGCTAGAAGGTCTAGCACCTTAGGCCACTACCCAGCTTGAAGGTAAACCCTTCTCAGTGTCCATTTATGCATATATTTATACTTCCATATAGAACATTTCTTTAATTTCAATGCTAACTTATATGAAAGATTTGCGAATTTTTAGGACTTGGTGTGAAACCTATGAAAGAATTTTCATACTTAATTAAGCACGAATATTTTTCCATTTATAAAATTTAAAACTCTTTATTGCTTTTTTGACTTGTAGCAATTTTCGGGATTGTATGAAAATGTGTTTTTTGAGAAAAATTTACCTACGCGCTGCAGGAACCAGACAAGCCGACATAGGTTTCGATGATACTGGAGTTACATCTCTTCAAGGACTTTTCTTCCCGGCATTGTGAGAGTCGAACTCACAACATTGTAGTGACTTGTATGCTAGAAGGTTTAGCACCTTAGGCCACTACCCAGCTTGAAGGTAAACCCTTCTCAGTGTCCATTTATGCATATATTTATACTTCCATATAGAACATTTCTTTAATTTCAATACTAACTTATATGAAAGATTTGCGAATTTTTAGGACTTGGTGTGAAACCTATGAAAGAATCTTCATACTTAATTAAGCACGAATATTTTTCCATTTACAACATTTAAAACTCTTTGTTGCTTTTTTGACTTGTAGTCTATTGCTGTAAATACCGACGGTATTTACAAGCAATTTTCGGGATTGTATGAAAATGTGTTTTTTGAGAAAAATTTACCTACGCGCTGCAGGAACCAGACAAGCCGACATATGTTTCGATGATACTGGAGTTACATCTCTTCAAGGACTTTTCTTCCCGGCATTGTGAGAGTCGAACTCACAACACTGTAGTGACTTGTATGCTAGAAGGTCTAGCACCTTAGGCCACTACCCAGCTTGAAGGTAAACCCTTCTCAGTGTCCATTTATGCATATATTTATACTTCCATATAGAACATTTCTTTAATTTCAACGCTAACTTATATGAAAGATTTGCGAATTTTTATACTTAATTAAGCACGAATATTTTTCCATTTATAACATTTAAAACTCTTTGTTGCTTTTTTGACTTGTAGTCTATTGCTGTAAATACCGACGGTATTTACAAGCAATTTTCGGGATTGTATGAAAATGTGTTTTTTGAGAAAAATTTACCTACGCGCTGCAGGAACCAGACAAGCCGACATATGTTTCGATGATACTGGAGTTACATCTCTTCAAGGACTTTTCTTCCCGGCATTGTGAGAGTCGAACTCACAACACTGTAGTGACTTGTATGCTAGAAGGTCTAGCACCTTAGGCCACTACCCAGCTTGAAGGTAAACGGTATTTACAAGCAATTTTCGGGATTCTTTGAAAATGTGTTTTTTGAGAAAAATTTACCTATGCGCTGCAGGAACCAGACAAGCCGACATATGTTTCGATGATACTGGAGTTACATCTCTTCAAGGACTTTTCTTCCCGGCATTGTGAGAGTCGAACTCACAACACTGTAGTGACTTGTATGCTAGAAGGTCTAGCACCTTAGGCCACTACCCAGCTTGAAGGTAAACCCTTCTCAGTGTCCATTTATGCATATATTTATACTTCTATATAGAACATTTCTTTAATTTCAATGCTAACTTATATGAAAGATTTGCGAATTTTTAGGACTTGGTGTGAAACCACCAAAGCAAGAAAAGCAACAAAGAGTTTTAAATGTTATAAATGGAAAAATATTCGTGCTTAATTAAGTATGAAAATTCTTTCATAGGTTTCACACCAAGTCCTAAAAATTCGCAAATCTTTCATATAAGTTAGCATTGAAATTAAAGAAATGTTCTATATGGAAGTATAAATATATGCATAAATGGACACTGAGAAGGGTTTACCTTCAAGCTGGGTAGTGGCCTAAGGTGCTAAACCTTCTAGCATACAAGTCACTACAGTGTTGTGAGTTCGACTCTCACAATGCCGGGAAGAAAAGTCCTTGAAGAGATGTAACTCCAGTATCATCGAAACATATGTCGGCTTGTCTGGTTCCTGCAGCGCGTAGGTAAATTTTTCTCAAAAAACACATTTTCATACAATCCCGAAAATTCCTTGTAAATACCGTTGTTGTTGTTGTTGTTGTTAACAATGCATTGCCCTGTCTAGAGTGTATGATCATTCCGAAGATCTTAATCAAGCTCTTCTAAGGGGAGTCCAAGGAAACGTGCAGTTTCAACAGGGTTTGTCCAGAGGGACAGAGGGGTTAGAAGAGTAGGTTCAGATGAACAATTGAAGAGATGTAGAGTATCATGGGGGGTCCTACCACATGCAGGGCTTGTATTTAAGATTGTATCATTAAGTCTGGATAAGTAGGAGTTTAACCTTACACTATATCCAGACCTAAGCTGTGCCAAGGTCACTCTTGTCTCCCTTGGTAAGGTGCGTTCTTCTTCAGCAATATCCGGTGGAGGACTGTTCAGAACGGGACTCACAGGTAGAGATCGGACAAAAGTGTCTACCGACTCGGTGTGGATGTCGGTTAGAGCCCGCTTATGATTCTGCAGATCAAACGGCAAGGTAATATGATGCCGGATCTCATCATAGTGCTTACGGAGATGTCTCCTTATGTCTCTCGGGGGCGGATCTATGTCCAAAAGATGACGGTTTGGATGTGCTGGCTTGTGGCAGTTCAGAAGGAATTGCCTGCTCAGCATTTCCGCATGCTCTTTTACATTGAGCAGTTTTGCCTCCTGATGGAGGTGAGACTCGGAAGACATGAGGAGACATCCCGTAGCAGTTCTGATGTCAGTATTTTGGCAGACTTGTAACTTCGTCCAGTTGGTGTTATGTACATTAGGCGACCATATGGGCGCAGCATAGTCAAAGACTGGTCGGCCAATGGCCTTATATGTAGTCAGCAACGTTTCTTTGTCTTTTCCCCAAGTACTGCCGGCAAGTGACTTGAGGATCTTGTTGCGACCACGTACCTTTGAGACCATTGCAGACACATGACCAGCAAATGAGAAAGTATTATCCAGTGTCATCCCTAATAACTTTGGGTGGCTGACAGTTGGTAGCTTAGTGCCATCAACGAAAATGTCTAATTCATTTCTCACCTGGTGCGTCCATGTCGCAAAAAGCGTCGCCGTTGATTTTGTCGGAGATATTGTCAGATCTCGCTCAGTGAAAAACCTGGAAAGGTCGCAGAGGTAACCATTGATTCTCCAACAGAGTTCATCAGTATAGGGGCCCTTCCCCGTCGCCATTATTGTACAGTCGTCGGCATATGAAACGACGGAGACGCCCTCTGGTGGTGGGGGCATCTTCGATAAATAGAAATTAAACAGTGTCGGGGATAGGACACCACCCTGTGGCACCCCCTGTCTAATACGTCTAGGTTTTGATTTAGCGTTTCTAAAGTTAACCGACGCCTGCCGTCCACTCAAATAATTAGCGGTCCATCTCTTTAAACCATCACGTATCTGTGTCTCAAACAGATCTTGTATGAGAGTGGAAAAGTTGACTGTGTCAAAATCTTTCGACAGGTAGAGTGCCACTAACACAGTCCTGTGATTTGGTTGGTTTTGATTTAGGCCGCTATTTATTTGAGTTGTAATGGCATTGAGTGCGGTGGTGGTGCTGTGCAGCTTACGGAAGCCATGTTGATGACTAGCCAGGTGCAGATTTGCAGTATAATACGGGAACAAAATGGACTCTAGCGTCTTCACTACCGGTGACAAAAGTGATATAGGACGATATGAATCGCCTATGTTTGCCGGTTTTCTAGGTTTTAGTAATGGAACCACTCTCGCCTTTTTCCATACTTCAGGAATGACGAAAGTGTTCAGTGAAAGACTGAATAGAGCCGCTAAGTATTTGTGTCCCTCCTGGCCTAGATGTTTCAGCATCTTCATGGCAATGCCGTCGGGGCCGATGGATTTTGAGGGCTTAGCCTGTCTGTAAAGTTAATATATGTACCATGCTCAGGTGTAATAAAGTCCGTCGGTCGTTCGATGGTAATGACTATTGGGAGATGGTCAGACGCCAACGTGAGTATGGGTCGCCAATTGGTGTTGTTCAATAGTCCTGCACTTACGATAGAAATATCTGGCGAACTATAGCAGTTACCCGATACTCTCGTTGGGGCGTCTCCGTTCAATGTACAGAAAGCCGTATCATCTATTTGTTCTGCAAGTACATGCCCCCTATTGTCTGCTGGCAAGTTTGAGTGCCCCATGTCGTGGTGCGCATTGAAGTCGCCCAGGATCACGCGGTTATCTCCTCGTAATAGCAAGCTAACGTCGGGGTGATAGCCGGTGGGGCAACTTGAGACAGGGGGTATGTAGATATTAATGATTTGCAGATCGACATCTCCTGTACGGATAGTAATACCTTGGCTTTCTAAGATATCATCCGTTCCTTCGATGTCGGTATCAAATAGATGATACTGTACAGAGCTGTGCGTTATGAACTCTAGACCACCTCCCAGACCTCCTGTTACTCTATGACGGTCTTTCCGGTGGATGTTATATCCGCCATAGGTAATGAGGTCCGACCTAGGACTAAGCTTGGTTTCTTGGACTGCGGCAAGTTTTATGTCATATTGCGTCATCAAATTAGTTATCTCTGCGATCTTAACAGGTAATCCGTTACAGTTGTGCTGTAAGATTTGGAAGTGCGCCGGTGGGGTCGATGTCGAGTTAACCATAGGCGTGAGAGACGGATGTGTTCGCCCAGGTGTTGGTAGGCTAAGACCAAGGCTGTGCCTCAGCCTAGTTAGCTGTGGACCCGGTGTAACCGGGTTGGCTGGCGTCGTAGGTTGAGGTGTGTTACAGCATGGTGCGATGAACGCATCCGTCCAGAGGTTCCTGTTAGCGAGCCCAGAGCATAAATGTACGTGGCATTGGCCTAAGCAGTTATTGCATTTGACCGATGACGCGAGCGTGTATAATCTTTGCCGACAAACAGTACACGTAGAGACAGGTGCGAGAAGATGTTGATCCTGACTCACGTGAGAAATTAAACGGGAGGGGGGGTATGACATAGAAACAGAGAGAGACTGGTGCTCGGAGTTGCTCATGTCTAAACTGCTCCTGTGGGAGCGAGAGTGTTGAGCTGCTGCGCGTGATGTTGACGCCATAAGACACGAGCAACAGTCTGGAGTTTGTGTGGCGGGTATAGCAGAAGTGCTGCTAGTCGTTAAGACATTATTATTATTACTATTAGTATTGCTACTAGAAAGTGGCGGTAGGGGTGCGCTTGAACGGCGCTTACTGCGGGACGCGCGAGGGCGCAAACAACAAGGGGCCACGAAAGTACTAAAGAAAGTACGGGGTCTGTGGATGTTAAGGTTAAGCCCTGAACATCCAGATTTATGGAGCCATCTCTTACACGAGAAGCATTGCACAGAATGCGACCGTTTAATATATATCTTTTTGCAACAGACACTGCATATCCATTCTTTTGGTCCGGGGTTCGGCTCAACGCCCGCCCGTAACAATAGAATATCTTGCAGCCCTGCTGCAAGGAGGGAGGATGATAGTTTCGGAATGGGACAAAACATACTAAACAGGGTTACATTGAAAGTGACAGTCCTTGGCCGAGGTAAAACCCGGGGTGGTTCCACTGCGCAGAGATCCATGGCGATGTCCTGGGTTTTCTGCTCTGAGAAGTGACTGTACATAGGGAACCAAATACCGTCGGTATTTACAGCAATAGACTACAAGTCAAAAAAGCAACAAAGAGTTTTAAATGTTATAAATGGAAAAATATTCGTGCTTAATTAAGTATGAAAATTCTTTCATAGGTCTCACACCAAGTCCTAAAAATTCGCAAATCTTTCATATAAGTTAGCATTGAAATTAAAGAAATGTTCTATATGGAAGTATAAATATATGCATAAATGGACACTGAGAAGGGTTTACCTTCAAGCTGGGTAGTAGGGCTCTTGATTCTAATCCATTACTCGACTAGTCTATTAGTAGTCGATTACCAACTTTTGTGCTGTTTGAAAATCGAATAGCAGATATTCGATTTCAGCTAGTCGACTAGCTGTCACTAATCGAATACTAACGATTAAATCGGGTTCCCAGTTTTTACCCGGGTAATAAGGCGGCAAATTTCCACTGTAATTCGCATGCATGTTAAAGGGGTATCTGCCATTTTCGCCCATTTTTGCTTCATTTCTTTGAAATTAAAAAAAAAATGTAACAGGAGCACAGAATATTTGTGTAGGTATGTATGTAGATATACAAAAATGAAAATTTGAAAAATGTATGTATGTTTGTATGAATGTAGATAAAAAAGTTTGAAAATTTTTTTAATACTGCAAAACGTTTTATGCCAATATTATTCTTTTAAGTTTAAGTGCGCAATGTACGCATCTTTCTCTTATTCTACGTCGCCGTTTGCAAAAAGATAGTTGAAAGATTGATTCGTGGGGCAAAAAAAAAGTAAAAGTACATTCAAATACACCTAATTTTCGAAAGAACTCAAAAATTACAAGCATTACATAGAGCGTTTTGATGTATTACCAAAAATATACGGGAACATTAGAGTGCCAAAAAAAAGTTCGACACTTTCTATCGGAATGATTAAGCTTGAGAATTTATTTTTTTTTGTAGTAAAAATGCTTCTGCCGGCAAATGAAAGATATGCAATGAAAATACAAACAAATTTGACATGTGAGAAATTATAAGCACCTGCAACTCTAGTGTCTTGGTTTCTGTATGAAAACTTTAGAATTGTAACAAACTTTTAAAAGTGTCATTTGTTTCATGCGCTGCTAAGTGCTCTCCAATGCTGCTGTTATGTCAGGCCAAGTTAAAATACAGGAGATGATTGAAACACGAGCTTTTAATCCAATTTAAGATTGTATAATTCCCCCTTTAAAAGCTGATGATGAAAAGTCGCTGGGAATTATTTGGAACGCATAATAATAAAAAAACATGTTCGTAAAATTTCTGGAATTAGCGCTTTTCGAAATTGATGATTGAATAAATATTTTATAAATTTTAAGGAAACATTTAAGCACACGCTAATAAGTTGTTTTTAATATTTGACAAGTATCAGGAGCACAGAATTTCAATGTAAGCAATTATACAAAAAAAAATTCAATAAACTGGTATGTACAGATGGGGGTTGGTGGGGCAACTACTCCCACTGTTAAATTGCATTTCGAAAATATCGTTGTGTATAAGAAAAGAACTGAAAGCTAGTAGAATGCGTGTTTTTGAAGTTATTAACGTTAATATTACTATCAATATTACTGCAGTATTGCAGTCAAGTTACTTTATTGATGCTCTGCAGGCGAATTCCAGAAATCTCCATCCATCTCCATCTCGTAAATGCTAAAATATGCTAAAATGCTGCACTATAGATGGCGCGCAGGCATCACTGCAAGATGTCAATTTAGTTGCGATCCTTTACAACTCAGAAAAAGCCAGAAGTAAACCGAAACGCCCGAAGTTACTAGCTACTAAACCCTTACTTTTCGGCGTTACTCTACTTTTTTAATTACAAAATAAATTCCATTTTCGGTAAAAAGATTTGTGTTTGTTTAATAAAGTCGGTTAAGAACAGATTGTTATATACACCTTAATTTAATTATTTATTGAGTTTTTCTCTATAAAATTGTTATACGGAAACAAAAAATGTTTTTCAGTTATAACTTTTAAATGATAAATAATATTACTTTTGTGACTCCGGATTATGATTTCTGGGACTGACACTCGACTATATTCCTCTCCCGACTTTTTGCGACGTGTTTTTTGCAGTTTTAGTAGGATGGAAAAAAATAAAATTTCCAAAATAATGGGCAAATACATAATTAAATATCAATTTTCCTTATAAATTACACATATTTATTGTTTTTGAGTAATTTTAGGGCCTAAATCAACATAGTTCTACCCTTTTTCCTATTTTTTTGCGTTTTAGCAACAACTTTTTTTCGTTGCCAAAATTTGCCAGCTTTGTATCTGTCAAAACCAGCTGAGCTACGTTATCTGATTCATTTGGCGTTCATCGCTTAAATATGCAAAAAAATGAAGCAAAGATGGAGATTTATAGAGATTTTCTTTCACTGGAATCGCAAAAGTCGCTAAAATTTGGCAAAATGAATTTAGAGATTTTAGGAGATGGAAATTAAGCATTAGCGAAAACTGGCATTCATGTACTGACGCTGATACTTAAGAGATAATGGGGTCTATCAGCTATTCCGGCAGAGCTCCCGGCAGGAATAAAGTTAATAGAGTCAATAAAGATAACATCGAATTTATCGAAACATACCGCCAAATTCCCTTAAAATAGTTGGAATTCCCTCAAGATCTGTTACATTTTCTCCCGCCGGGAGCTCCGTCGGAATAGCTGATAGACCCCAATATGCAACAATAATTTCGTACTTCATTTTCATGTAGCGACTGATGAGCTTGTGATGAGCAACAGATTGTCAACATTTTCTTCAACACACCCCATCTTTTTTTATACGGGACGCTACTGAAATAATTTTCTCAAATTTTTGACAAGCGGCCATGTTTTTTTCAATAGTACAATATTTGTGACATAATTACATACTTACATAAAGAAATGCTGTCTCCAAACCCTGTAGGGAATTCATATAACTCCAAATCAACTATTATTATTTATTTTCATCCTAGCTGTTCATTGTACTATTGGTATAAATTAATAAAAAAGAGCAATTGCTTTTTCGAAACCTTTTCTCAAATACCAAATATCTACAGATTTCTATACATATAAGTACTTGCACGCCAATCATTCCTTTTTAGCGATAACCGACGCCAATTGGAAACCCCAAGGGAGTTCAAGTCATCCTCCACCTGTTGTTTCCATCTCAGTCGAGTGTGGTACCACAACGAAACGCATGAGCTCAATGAACTTTCTTGAGAAAAAACCTCCTCTTTGAGACGAAAAAATTTATGTGTCAAACTTTAAAATCCCACAACAAATGCCAAAGATTTTTTAGAAAAATATAATTAGGCGACATCTAGGCTTGCCAAAAAAATTTTTTTTTTTTAATGTTTTTCAAAAACACTTTGTATGAGGGGAGGTACGGCCGTCTTTTTTTTGCCTGTAAGCCCGAGACGCTCTAATAAAAGTGATATGAACACTGAAAAATAAAGAACTAATAGTTGACTTGGAGTTATATGAATTCCCTACAGGGTTTGGTGTGAGAACTTTTTTATGTGAGTAAATCTGTATTGTACGTTTGAAGAAAAACATGGCCGCTTGTCAAAAATTTTTAAAAATTATTCCAGTAGCGTCCCGCAAAAAAAATATGGGCTGTGTTCGAGCCGCGTTGGTAGTAGCAGTGCTACTTTTTATGACAGAGCATCATGTTCTTCGGCAAAATTTCACGCTTTGGTTTAACCCTGCTTTCATAACGTTATTTTTTACCCCTTAATTCATAACGATACGTCTCTCAGGCGTATGTTATAACCATATATCATGAAATACGAAACCTACTCTGCAAAATCAACCATCACTGCCAGGCTGTAAGTAACGACGGAGATAAATGCGAGTATGAGTTAGCTTAGAGAGTAATTGCGAGAGGGAGATCAACAAGAAAAAAGTCGATATGCCTCGAAGACGTACGTTATGGCAGCAGGGTTAATAAAATGTTGACAATATGTTGCTCATCACAAGCTCATCAGTCGCTTCATGAAAATGAAGTATGCAATTATTGTTGCATATTGGGGTCTATCAGCTATTCCGAAAATGTAACAGATCTTGAGGGAATTCCAACGATTTTAAGAGAATTTGGCGGTATGTTTCGATAATTTCGATGTTATCTTTATTGACTCTATTTCCTTTATTCCTGCCGGGAGCTCCGCCGGAATAGCTGATAGACCCCATTATCTCTTAAGTATCAGCATCAGAGCATCAATAAAGTAACTTGACTGCAATACTGCAGTAATATTGATAGTAATATTAACGTTAATAACTTCAAAAACACGCATTCTACTAGCTTTCAGTTCTTTTCTTATACACAACGATATTTTCGAAATGCAATTTAACAGTGGGAGTAGTTGCCCCACCAACCCCCATCTGTACATACCAGTTTATTGAATTTTTTTTTGTATAATTGCTTACATTGAAATTCTGTGCTCCTGATACTTGTCAAATATTAAAAACAACTTATTAGCGTGTGCTTAAATGTTTCCTTAAAATTTATAAAATATTTATTCAATCATCAATTTCGAAAAGCGCTAATTCCAGAAATTTTACGAACATGTTTTTTTATTATTATGCGTTCCAAATAATTCCCAGCGACTTTTCATCATCAGCGTTTAAAGGGGGAATTATACAATCTTAAATTGGATTAAAAGCTCGTGTTTCAATCATCTCCTGTATTTTAACTTGGCCTGACATAACAGCAGCATTGGAGAGCACTTAGCAGCGCATGAAACAAATAACAATTTTAAAGTTTGTTACAATTCTAAAGTTTTCATACAGAAACCAAGACACTAGAGTTGCAGGTGCTTATAATTTCTCACATGTCAAATTTGTTTTTATTTTCATTGCATATCTTTCATTTGCCGGCAGAAGCATTTGTACTACAAAAAAAAATAAATTCTCAAGCTTAATCATTCCGATAGAAAGTGTCGAACTTTTTTTTGGCACTCTAATGTTCCCGTATATTTTTGGTAATACATCAAAACGCTCTATGTAATGTTTGTAATTTTTGAGTTCTTTCGAAAATTAGGTGTATTTGAATGTACTTTTTCTTTTTTTTTGCCCCACGAATCAATCTTTCAACTATTTTTTTTCAAACGGCGACGTAGAATAAGAGAAAAATGCCTCCATTGTGCACTTAAACCTGAAAGAATAATATTGACATAGAACATTTTGCAGTATGAAAAAATATTTTCAAACTCTTTTTATCTACATACAAATATTGCTACAAACATACATACATTTTTCAAAATTTCATTTTTGTATATCTACATACCTACACAAATATTCTGTGCTCCTGTTACATTTTTTTTAAATTTCAAAGAAATGAAGCAAATAAATTGGCGAAAATGGCAGATACTACTTAAACATGCATGCGAATTACAGTAGAAATTTGCCGCCTTATTACCCGGGTCTTCAGACGAGTAATCGACTAGTCAAAAGCAACTATTCGACTAGTCGATTAGTGATAATCGAATATTTTTGGAAACGACTAGTCGAAATCGATTATTCGACTAATCGATTTGTCGATTATCAAGAGCCCTACTGGGTAGTGGTCTAAGGTGCTAGACCTTCTAGCATACATGTCACTACAGTGTTGTGAGTTCGACTCTCACAATGCCGGGAAGAAAAGTCCTTGAAGAGATGTAACTCCAGTATCATCGAAACATATGTCGGCTTGTCTGGTTCCTGCAGCGCGTATGTAATTTTTTCTCAAAAAACATACAATCCCGAAAATTGCTTGTAAATACCGACGGTATTTACAGCAATAGACTACAAGTCAAAAAAGCAACAAAGAGTTTTAAATGTTATAAATGGAAAAATATTCGTGCTTAATTAAGTATGAAAATTCTTTCATAGGTTTCACACCAAGTCCTAAAAATTCGCAAATCTTTCATATAAGTTAGCATTGAAATTAAAGAAATGTTCTATATGGAAGTATAAATATATGCATAAATGGACACTGAGAAGGGTTTACCTTCAAGCTGGGTAGTGGCCTAAGGTGCTAGACCTTCTAGCATACAAGTCACTACAGTGTTGTGAGTTCGACTCTCACAATGCCGGGAAGAAAAGTCCTTGAAGAGATGTAACTCCAGTATCATCGAAACATATGTCGGCTTGTCTGGTTGCTGCAGCGCGTAGGTAAATTTTTCTCTAAAAACACATTTTCATACAATCCCGAAAATTGCTTGTAAATACCGTCGGTATTTACAGCAATAGACTACAAGTCAAAAAAGCAACAAAGAGTTTTAAATGTTATAAATGGAAAAATATTCGTGCTTAATTAAGTATGAAAATTCTTTCATAGGTTTCACACCAAGTCCTAAAAATTCGCAAATCTTTCATATAAGTTAGCATTGAAATTAAAGAAATGTTCTATATGGAAGTATAAATATATGCATAAATGGACACTGAGAAGGGTTTACCTTCAAGCTGGGTAGTGGCCTAAGGTGCTAGACCTTCTAGCATACAAGTCACTACAGTGTTGTGAGTGCGACTCTCACAATGCCGGGAAGAAAAGTCCTTGAAGAGATGTAACTCTAGTATCATCGAAACATATGTCGGCTTGTCTGGTTCCTGCAGCGCGTAGGTAAATTTTTCTCAAAAAACACATTTTCATACAATCCCGAAAATTGCTTGTAAATACCGTCGGTATTTACAGCAATAGACTACAAGTCAAAAAAGCACGAAAAAATTTTTATTTATTATGTAATAACAAGCTACATTTTTTTGACCGGCTTCCTTTCCCGGAGGCGCTCAAATTTTTTATCTTCGAAAGATCTGGTAAGTGCGACCCCTGTGAAGTAGGGACGTCAAACAAATCAATTTGGTGCATGCAAACTTTTTATTAATAACATTTTATTAATTTTTTTTTTATTAATTGCCACTGTCGTAACCATCTCAGGATTATATGTGTCCAAAAAATTGGGTGCCACACAAAGTGGGTCCGACAGTCCAAATATGTCAAAATGACGTCATCAAAATATTTATTAACATCAAGCTAATTTTTTCACAGTTCGTTGTCAGTGATGGACATAATTCAATGGCTTTATTGTCCTACAAAAAAAGTGCGTTATGCAGCCAGTCCCCCGCCTCAAAGTGGTAAATTTGATGTCAACATTTTTTTCATAAATAACAACCTTATTTAAAGTTTTTATCTTAAGGAATAACGACTAAAAACGGCCGTTACACTGTCCTACAAAAAAGTGCGACATATGAAACAAATCGATATTTTTATATATTCGCAGATATAGAAGAGTTTCATAGGGGTTTTCTAATTTGATATGAAAAAATATATCTCAGTTCGTTTATATACACACAAATATAAATACGTGGTATGAAATAATCATGAATAAACCCTCTACTTTCAGCTCAAAGTACTTTTTGAGTACTCATCACACATAGAAAGTGATAAATTCTGCTCAAATTCAAAGATTTTCTTCAAAAGAAAAAATAAAATTGTTTGAGCTATGGGAAACAAATACTAGCACGGTTCGTTGTTTGCGTGGAAGACTAACACCCTTCAGTTCTCTGCGTGGAAAACTAGAACACTTAGTTCTCTGCGTCGAAGACTAACACGCTACAGTTTTCTGGGTGGAAAACTAGCACACTTCGTTCTCTGCGTCGAAGACTAACACGCTTCAGTTTTCTGCGTGGAAGACTAACACACTTCGTTCTCTGCGTGAAAAACTAGCATAGTTCGAATAGAACTGAGCCGTGTTAGTCTTCGACGCAGAGAACAAAGTGTGCTAGTTTTCCACGCAGAGAACGAAGTGTGCTAGTTTTTCACGCAGAAAACTGAAGCGTGTTAGTCTTCGAAGCAGAGAACGAAGGGTGCTAGTCTTCCACGCAGAGAACGAAGTGTGCTAGTCTCACACGGAAACAACGAACCGTGCTAGTCTTCCGCGCTAACTGATTAAATTACCAATAAAAATGTACTTTTATATCGAAGCGCGAAACGTAAGTGACGCTGGATTTGCCCATATGCCCTAAATATATTAGTGCATACAACATATACTTCATCTTAGTCTTAGTCGGGTTTGCTGCTTAGTACTTTATTTGTTTGCCAAGATTCAATGAACTAAATGAACAAAAAAATTAATTTTTTTTAGATAATTTGCATAATAATAATTGATATTTATAGTCTTTGCTATGCTGGGCATGTTGTCACCTTCATCACGAGGAGCATTAATGACTTCGGGTATATTTATGTATGTATTCATGGGAACGATTGCCGGATACTTTGCTGCCCGACTCTATAAAACTATGAAAGGCAGGAATTGGAAACGTTCGGCCTTTCTAACAGCTACACTATATCCGGGCATTGTTTTGGGGTATGTTTTAACACAAATTTTGGTAAACTGAATTTAAAGATGTTAACTAATAGCTAATTTATCTTTATTAGAACTGGCTTTATACTTAATTTCTTTATATGGGATAAACATTCAAGTGGAGCTGTTCCGTTCACGACAATGATTTCGTTGTTGCTTTTGTGGTTTGGAATATCGGTTCCTCTGGTGTATTTAGGGTATTACTTTGGTTATCGGAAGCAACCTTATCAACATCCAGTCCGCACCAACATGATACCAAGACAAGTGCCGAACCAACATTGGTATATGAACGTTGTGCTGAGGTATAATAAATGATGGAAGTAAACATATCTATACTTATTATATAAACAGGCAATCCACTGGCCCGATTTTTTTCATTCAAATTTTAAAATATCATAACCCGCACACAAAAGGTAATAGGGCCTTTTTTTAAATTAAAATTTTATTAAAAATATTTTTAATTTAAATAACTTTTATATGGAAAACCATCATTGCTTGGTCGTTTGCAATTCACTCGATTGTGCTTAGAGAGCATCAACAGAGTACATATTGTTCTCTTTCTGCGACGTACACGCACACACACACTCAGTTCGACGCTCAAAACAATCAAAGTTTTGTTTGATTTCGAGTTACTCAATTTTACTATATGCAAGCAATTGAAGCCATGCATGGATGGTCGCATTCTCACTCAATTTCTGTTTTTGGCATTGGTAAATAGTGTTTATGCATATCTATATTTCTGTCTTATCAGAATCTGCCTATCGTGAAAATTGTAGAAGATAATTCATGGATGAAGGGGGTATGTACACAAATTTTCAATATGAATTGTGGAAGAAGGGGGTATGTTCCGTTTTTTTCATATAAAGTACTAAACATAAACTTATGCTTTTTAATACATGTTTTGTAACGTCTTTTATGGCTTTGCATAATTTTTTTGTCAGTTTTCCATAAAGATTCGAAAAAACCTCAAATGTTTAAGCAAAACTTTAAAGCCGATTTGCTCGTTTCACTCAAAATGCGACATACCCCCTTCATCCATGCATGTCTTCAATTGTGTTAGAGAACAGAAACATGAGCGCTTTAACAGGGGAGGCAAGCTGCACACATACAACAGCTGTAAAAACAAGCAGCTGGACGCTGAAAAATAGAAATTTTGAGTTACAGCAGGTATTGAGTGTTTTTATTGTAGCTCCGTACGCTCAAGTTTGCTGCAATCATTGCTGCACGCAATAGCAAAGTCAATTTACTCAACAATGGTTGAAGCACTGACTTTTTTTGCAACTCACCTCGCAGTTGCACTCAAATTCAAAAGTATTCAAATGGTTGAAGCACTGACATTTTTTGCAACTCACCTCGCAGTTGCACTCAAATACAAAAGTATTCAAATGCGTTAAGGTATTGAGCATTGAGTCACAATTTTATAAAAAACTGCCGTCGTTGCTCTCTCCCATATTATCATTTTGGTAAACATTTATTGAAAAAAATGCGCAAGTGGATTTTTTTATTTACTCAGAAAGGTAAATTATATTTCTAAATACAATTATACAAAAGTACATGAAAAAGTAAGTAAAATTCTAAACGTATTAAAAAATATATTTAAAAACAATTCTAAACAACAGAAATGGCGAAACGTAAATCAAATTTATAGAGGAGCTCGAGAGGAGCAAGGAAAATGGCGCGACTTAGAAGTGTAGGAGCGTCAACAAGAGGGGAAGCCACGCTGCATTCACAACCTGCAATCGCAGATAGGTCTGCGTTTAATTATAGGCAGCAATTGAATTATATAGGTGATATTATAATAGCATTTATTTTCGTAACAAATCGCTTACATATGAATGCAGGTGATTCACTTCTTTCGATTGGGGGGATGACAGAAATTTGTATATATAAGGCGAAGCGAAGCCCGCCGGGTATTAGCTAGTCTGAATATACATATCTGTCGACACAAGTCATAAAAGCCTCAGTGAAAAATAGTGTAATCAAAGATTTTATACATAACAGAGATGCTTGGCTATTGAAACGTTTCTGTTTAGTTTTGTTAATTCACAACAAAAAACTATCAAAATGATTTCGTTTTGTTTATTATCAAAACAAAACTATCACGATAATTATGTTTCGTTGATTCACAAAGTGAAGTTATCAAAATAATTGTATTTAGCTAATTCACGAAACTAAATTATCGAAACCAAACACGTTTGTTGTAGGATTTTAAAGTGTGACCCATAAATTTTTTTGTCTCAAAGAGGAGGTTTTTCTCAAGAAAGTTCATTGAGCTCATGCGTTTCGTTGTGGTACCTACCCACCATGTCTCAGTTTTTACCACCCTAATGTAACGACCTAATGTCAGTTAATTGAAGACCGTAAAATCAGGTGGTAGCAACTGAGATATGGTGGGTAAGTACCCCAACGGAGCGCCTGAGATCAATGAGTTTTTTTTAGTAAAAACCCACTCCTTGAGACAAAAAAATTGGTGTATCAGACTTTAAAATCCAACAATAAATGCCGAAGATATGAAGAAATATGCAATTGGCGACATCTAGGGTTGCCAGAGAAAAAAAAAATTTTAAATGTTTTTCAAAAACAATTCATATCAGGGGAGGTATGGCCGACTTTTTTTTTTGCCTGTAAGGCGAGACGCTCTAATGTACATACACCGAAAGAAAAAAATATCAAAAACCGCCGTAAAATTCACATTTTTTATATATGTTCCGATTGGTTCTTCTTTAATAAATAATATGAACAAAAGTAGGCTTTTCCAATCTAAATTTAATGTGCGAATAAAACTAAATTATTCCACTGTTTTCCTAACGTTTCGCTAATATTTTTAGCATCATCAGGGTAAATTTATTATTTTATCTGTTGCAAACAATATAAAAAACAAAAACATTAGTTAATTAACAAAAACAGACATGAGAAAAAACAAGGAAATACAATTTTGTAAATTGATCAACATATTAAAAAAAAGAACTTACGCTATTTTGTCATTGAAACAAATAAAATTTATGTAATTTAATCATTACCATCTAACTAACATGGTAGCTTTGTCAATACTAAACTTTTAATTTTTCAAACACGCAGCTATTTTTTCCGTATCTTCGCGCTTATTGATCGTCTAATCTCGCCTTTCCATGATTCTCAGCCTCTCAAGTGTGTATCTCGTTGCCTCTCTCTTTTCTTTATCAATAATTTTCGTGTTAATGAAATCAGCTGAGTGTCCACTTGTTAAGATATGTTGTGCAAGCGCTGTACTAGTTTTTTGTTTTCTGATATCTGCTTCATGCTCACCTATTCTCACTGAAAGTGGGCGCCTTGTAGTACCTATATATATTTTTCCACATTCGTCGTTTTCATTTCCTTTGCATGTTACCTCGTATATTACATTGTTTTGTTGTTGGGGTTCTAAGGGATGTTTTGTTTTTGTATATATTGAGGACATGGTGTGGTTTGACTTGTAAGCTAATATTGTGTTGTGTGTTTTTGTTATGCTGTGATAAACATTTTCGGTAAGTCGCGGTATGTATGTGGCGCTGAAGAATTTCTTTTGTGTTTGTGGTTCTGAATTATTTATTATTTTGTTGTGGCCTTTACTTTTCATGATCTCCTGATCTATTAATTCGCGTATTATATCTTTAGGGTAATTATTTTTGGTTAGAATATTGTTTAGTTTTTCTATGTTTGTCGCGTGAAATTTATTGTGGCTTATGTTTAATACTTTACTTATAAGGTTTTTTGCGGTGTTGATTTCATACTTTTTAGGTTGCGAAGAAAGGCAATTTATCAGACGTCCTGATGAACTGTGTATGCATACGTCTAGGAAAGCAATTTTGGAATTCACTTCCATTTCCATTGTGAATTGTAATTTATTATGATAATTATTTAAAATTTCTAAAATTGTGCTCGCGTCGTTTCGTTTAATTACTGCAAAAATGTCGTCCACATATTTGCATATAAATTTTATATTAACGTTAAATTGCTCTTTTAGTTGCAAAATTGTATTATCCAGGAGGTCGTCCATGACGATGTCCGCAATTGTTGGAGAAATGGGATTGCCCATGGGCATTCCGAAGGTTTGTGTGTATAAATCACAGTGTTTACTTTTGTACAGATCGTCGACTATTTTGTTGTTTTTCTTTTGGAGAGAGTTTGTTGGGTCAACCCTTGTTTTTTTGTATGTGTTTTTATCTGGGATGAGTTGTTTCATTTTTTCATTGTACTCACTTTTATACATAGCCACCGTTTTGTTTCAATGACAAAATAGCGTAAGTTCTTTTTGTTAATATGTTGACCAATTTACAAAATTGTATTTCCTTGTTGTTTCTCATGTCTGTTTTTGTTAATTAACTAATGTTTTTGTTTTTTATATTGTTTGCAACAGATAAAATAATAAATTTCCCCTGATGATGCTAAAAATATTAGCGAAACGTTGGGAAAACAGTGGAATAATTTCGTTTTATTCGCACATTAAATTTAGATTGGAAAAGCCTACTTTTGTTCATATTATTTATTAACATTTTTGTTTACCAAATGCAACTGAAAAGAAAAAAGGTAAATTTAACAATTTCGAAAATATCATTTCTACGTGAAATGGATATGCACAAAAAAAAACGTAAAAACTTACAGTAAAAACGTCAAATAAACATGACCATCATGTATTATAGAAGGCATCCTCATGTGTAATTGACATGAAACGTAAAAACGTTCAGGAGAAACGTGTAGTTGAAATGACCATCATGTATTATTGAAGGCATTTTCATGTATAATTGACATGAAGCGTAAAAACATACAGGAACACGTCAAATAAATATAACCATCATGTATTATTGAGGGCATTCTCATGTATAATTGACATGAAACGTAAAATGAACATGACCATCATGTATTATTGACGTCATTCTCATGTACAATTGACATGCAACGTAAAAACGTACAGGAAAAACGTAAAGTTGACATGACCATTATGTATTATTGAAGGGATACTCATGTATAATTGACATGAAATGTATGTAACTACAGGAAAAACGTAAAATGAACATGACCATGATGTATTTTTACGTGAGAGTATGTAATACTGATACTTACGTGAGATTAACGTTGAAGCTGCAAATAAAATTAATGATAATCACATCGAAATGATATTATTTTTGGTCAATTTATTAACTTTTTTTTAAATACATAGGTACATATTTAATGTAATAAATGTAATACATTTGATAAGGTGACAAACTTAACATTTTGAGAAACACATAAAAGAAGTTTCTTGGCAAACTGTATTTTTATTCTGCATTACACAGGAACTAAAAGTTCTTATTTATTACAGTTGCTCCTTCGTAAATTTAGCACAGATGAATTTTCTCCTTAGCACCAATTCCTACAGACGATGCTGGCCGGCGGCCTTCATTTCC
Organism: Campiglossa producta; assembly: GCA_964058755.1. Classification (NCBI taxonomy): domain Eukaryota; kingdom Metazoa; phylum Arthropoda; class Insecta; order Diptera; family Tephritidae; genus Campiglossa; species Campiglossa producta. The sequence continues at coordinate 77,723,101 of CAXKVI010000003.1, read as the reverse complement.
GGCGAAACGCTTTCCACAAATAAACAACATTCATCACCCATTTTCACTTCACGTTCAATTTTCACAGTTGGTTTTCTGCTAACTATTTTTGTTAATAAATTATTTTACAACGACCGAACTTGATTGTCAACTGCAGCGCGATTTATTATTAAAATGTTTTTATTAGGTCGCTTTCGTCGTTCTTGTGCCCGGATTTTTGCATTCGTTTTTGAACCAACTTCCTGTTGTGCTAGGGTCTTGAAATTTTCACCACAGTTCAGGTCGCGATGACAATGCAATATTATGGGAAAAAAATTCCGATAGGTGGCGCGTGGGTCGCTATATTTTCAAAAATCGCATTTATGGTCCGATTTGGCTGAAATTCGGAACATGTATTACTACTATGAAAATAAATATTTTGCTAAAAAAAAATTCCGTTAGGTGGAGCTGAGATCGGGGTAATAAAAACTGTAAATCCTAATTATGGACCGATTTAGCTGATATTTAGCGTGTGTATTACCTAATCAATTTCCAAATGTTCAAAAAAAAATTGCACCCGCTAGGTGGCGCGTGAGTCGCTCTATTTACGAAATGCGAAGGTCTGTTTTCGGTGTCGATTAATTTGTTTTTCAACGAACTTCCCGTTGGAGTAGAATCTTGAAATTTTCATCATCGTTTAGTTTTCTGGCCCCACGCAGTATAACAAAAAAATAATTCCGATAGGTGGCGCTCGGGTAGAGATATTTGAAAAGTTTCATTTCCAGAGATTTTGCTTTGGATTTTGAACTAACTTCCCATTGAGCTGGGGTTTTGAAATTTTCACCATCGTTCAGGTTTCGCTGACAATGCATTATACAAAAAAAAAATCCAAAATATTGCTTTAATTGCAAAAGTCCCATTTATCGGCCTATCTTCCTTATTGCTATCTGAATATTTCGTACACATGCTATAATGCGCATGCTATAATGCGTTTTCAGCGCCATAAACAGCATCGAAATTTCGAATATTTCATCTGCATACATTTAGGCGCAGTCACTGTTGCACAAAGGAAAGATAATGCGCTTTATAATGCTTAAAAAAGAATAATTTTATTCATGTAACCATAGACACACCGCGTAAAGCGTGTAAACGTAGAAAATTGCCGAATGCGTAAATGAGCTGTCAAAATTTTATGGAACGAAGCAAGGCGAATTCATACAGGTGTGCTCGAGCCAATTCAGATCTACACGCACGCACACACTCCTTGTGGCTGTAAATGTCAGACAAAGCAACAACATAAGCAATTTGACAGCTACGATTTGATTTTCAGGGAAGAAGAAGAAACCATATGGTGGGAGGATGCCACCTGTAATGAATTCGCCTTGGAGCGAAGTTTACACAAATTCGGTAAACTTCCGCTAGGAGTTTAGTGTGTAAACACCTCGAAAAATTACCCAATTCGATTACGCTGTTCGACATGCAGTTTTTCAAAGCAGTCAATGCACACTAGACAAAAATAGAAGAATATGCTAAAAAATGGGTCAAAAATTATATTAATAAGAATTTCAAAATAAAAAGTATTCACATAAATTTATCTATATCGTTCATCTAACTGAGCTGTTAAATGTATATATTTACGCTTTTGTTAAGTTATATGGTTACATGAGTACCACTAATATGACACAGAATATCCAATTACAATCTTAGAAATTTTCACAGACTCACAACTAAAAAGTATAAAATAAAAAATAGAATAAAAAATATTTTTAATTTAAAATGTTTTTAAAATGAACTAAAAACTGGAAAATAATTTCCCCTCTGCCTACATAGATTCTTCACCACGTAAAGCTTATCTGGAACATTTGTGAGTGGGAATTCTTATAGGTATTAAATAGTTTTTGGAGTTTGAAATGTATAAAAACATTTGGCGCTTGCTATATCGTGAAAAGATGTTTTTTTTTTAGAAAAGCTCATATCGGTAATAAGATTGTTAGAAATTAATGCGAACCATCTTTAGCGTGCGCCAATGTTTTTATACATTTCAAAGTGCAAGTACTATTGAATACCTATAAGAATTCACACTCACAAATGTTCCAGATAAGCTTTACGTGGTGAAGAATCTATGTAGGCAGAGGGGAAATTATTTTCCAGTTTTTAGTTCATTTTAAAAACATTTTAAATTAAAAATATTTTTTATTCTATTTTTTATTTCATTTTAGAATGAAACACCTACATAAATGCTAACGTTCTACGTGAAACATGTTGTCAAAATTTGTTATAAACATGAAACATGTCAATTCACGTAATTTTAACATGAGATAGTTTTGCAAATGTTAATATTACAATTTTCATAGGATTTTTACGTGAAACTGGTTTTCGAAATGTGTTATGAACGTGATAAATGTCAACTGCAGCGTGGTTTATGCCGTTTTAACATGAGAATGTTATACAAATGTGAGATTGGCAGTTTTTATATCAATATGTTGTCGAAATGTGTATTAACATGAGAAATTGATATGACGCACTACGTTGGCTCAACAAGTTGTTTATCAATTTGACGTGAAACCGGTCGTTTACATAATTTTTAATGTTAAATAAAACTTTTCGAAGTAATGTATTATTAACATGAGAAATTGATATGACAATGACATATATGGGTAAAGCCATGTGAAGTGTGCACAGGTAAAATCACTTTATCGATGATTTTGAAAACTTTCGTTTCATTGGATAGTGGGCCAAACTCAAACCTAGTGCTAAAAATATTTCGTCAAAATTCGTGTCCTTGTTATTGTTATTGGAGGTTGAATTTTTGATAATTTTCAGATCATGATAATATTGAAAAATTATTTTCTCATAAACTACTGCAGATAAATCAATGAATTTTTTTTTACTTACAGATAATTGTTTTTATAATATAAGTATTTTTATGCGATCTTATTGTTTAAACAATTATACTTTAAATCATTTTTTTTTAAACAAATAATTTTTTTTTTCGTTCTGTACGATCAAAAAAATTTCAAAATATGAAAAATAACGCGTAAAACAGTCACCTTTAATAATAAAAAAAAATGTTTGTCCATTCATACCATTCCAAAGATATTGCATTTTTTTGTCACCCCTTGCGATCAAATTGTTAAAATAATGATATGTATTTAAAAAATTTTTTTTAAACAAATAACATTTTTTTCGTTCTGCATGCTCAAAAAAAATTGAAAATATGTCAAATAGTGCGAAAAACGGTCATCTTAGGTAATAAACAAATTTTTGTCCTTTCATACCAATCCACAGATTTCTTATTTTTTTGTCACCCTTTGCGCTCTCCCAATGCGAAAAATTATGCAATTCAGATTCAAGATGAAATCCAGGCACACCATTGGTCAAACACTCAAGTAACCATACACCCTTACGTAATTTACTATCGTGCTGATGGTGTTCTACTTCACTTATGTTTTGTGATTATATCGGAAAAACTGACTCATGATTCAAGTTCAGCTCACTTGTTCAATACAAGACTTGCGAATTATATGAAAAAAAAATTTGGGTCCAGGAATGTAAAAAAATTGTTCTATTACTCTGACGGAGCCGCAGCGCAATACAAAAATAAATTTAACTTTTTAAATTTATATAATCACGAAGAAGACTTTGGAATTGCAGCTGAGTGAAACTTTTTCGCGAGATACCACGGTAAGGGAGCTTGCGATGGGGTGGGGGCACTGTCAAAAGGCTGGCACGAAAAGCAAGTATGCAGCGTATTGCGGAAAATCACATACGCGACGCTCGAAGTCTTTTTGAATGGGCAGAAAATGCGTTTCAGGCAATAGATTTCGATTTTTGCTCCCAAGTGGATCACGACGCTCATGAAAAGAAATTTCAAAATCGCACAAGTAAAGCCATAGCAATAAAAAACACACGGCAATTCCATCATTCTCAACCAATGTTTAACAAAAAAATTCGAAGTCAAATTTTCTCAAGTGATGAATCAAGTGTGGAAAATATTATTTGCATGTAGGCAACGTAAAACAAAAAATTACTCTGAACAATTTTGAAACCATTTCTTCAAGTTATGGTGGAATATGTCAGGTTAATTTGTAACAAACATATTGTTAAATATGTATGTATGTACCTATGTATTGAATATGTAGGTTTACGTATTGTGAAACAATTACCTTTTTTTAAAATGTTTTTATTAGGTCGCTTTCGTCGTTCTTGTGCCCGGATTTTTGCATTCGATTTTGAACCAACTTACAGTTGTGCTAGGGTCTTGAAATTTTCACCACAGTTCAGGTCGCGATGACGATGCAATAGGTTCCCTATGTACAGTCACTTCTCAGAGCAGAAAACCCAGGACATCGCCATGGATCTCTGCGCAGTGGAACCACCCCGGGTTTTACCTCGGCCAAGGACTGTCACTTTCAATGTAACCCTGTTTAGTATGTTTTGTCCCATTCCGAAACTATCATCCTCCCCCCTTGCAGCAGGGCTGCAAGATATTCTATTGTTACGGGCGGGCGTTGAGCCGAACCCCGGACCAAAAGAATGGATATGCAGTGTCTGTTGCAAAAAGATATATATTAAACGGTCGCATTCTGTGCAATGCTTCTCGTGTAAGAGATGGCTCCATAAATCTGGATGTTCAGGGCTTAACCTTAACACCCACAGACCCCGTACTTTCTTTAGTACTTTCGTGGCCCCTTGTTGTTTGCGCCCTCGGGCGTCCCGAGGTAAGCGCCGTTCAAGCGCACCCCTACCGCCACTTTCTAGTAGCAATACTAATAGTAATAATAATAATGTCTTAACGACTAGCAGCACTTCTGCTATACCCGCCACACAAACTCCAGACTGTTGCTCGTGTCTTATGGCGTCAACATCACGCGCAGCAGCTCAACACTCTTGCTCCCACAGGAGCAGTTTAGACATGAGCAACTCCGAGCACCAGTCTCTCTCTGTTTCTATTACACACCAGCCCCCCCCCCCCCCCCCCCGTTTAATTTCTCACGTGAGTCAGGATCAACATCTTCTCGCACCTGTCTCTACGTGTACTGTTGTCGGCAAAGATTATACACGCTCGCGTCATCGGTCAAATGCAATATCTGCTTAGGCCAATGCCACGTACATTTATGCTCTGGGCTCGCTAACAGGAACCTCTGGACGGATGCGTTCATCCCACCATGCTGTAACACACCTCAACCTACGACGCCAGCCAACCCGGTTACACCGGGTCCACAGCTAACTAGGCTGAGGCACAGCCTTGGTCTTAGCCTACCAACACCTGGGCGAACACATCCGTCTCTCACGCCTATGGTTAACTCGACATCGACCCCACCGGCGCACTTCCAAATCTTACAGCACAACTGTAACGGATTAACTGGTAAGATCGCAGAGATAACTAGTTTGATGACGCAATATGACATAAAACTTGCCGCAGTCCAAGAAACCAAGCTCAGTCCTAGGTCGGACCTCATTACCTATGGCGGATATAACATCCACCGGAAAGACCGTCATAGAGTAACAGGAGGTCTGGGAGGTGGTCTAGCGTTCATAACGCACAACTCTGTACAGTATCATCTATTTGAGACCGACATCGAAGGAACGGATGATATCTTAGAAAGCCAAGGTATTACTATCCGTACAGGAGATGTCGATCTGCAAATCATTAATATCTACACACCCCTGTCTCAAGTTGCCCCACCGGCTATCACCCCGACATTAGCCTGCTATTACGAGGAGATAACCGCGTGATCCTGGGCGACTTCAATGCGCACCACGACATGTGGCACTCAAACTTGCCAGCAGACAGTAGGGGGCATGTACTTGCAGAACAAATAGATGATACGGCTTTCTGTACATTGAACGGAGACGCCCCAACGAGAGTATCGGGTAACTGCTATAGTTCGCCAGATATTTCTATCGTGAAGTGCAGGACTATTGAACAACACCAATTGGCGACCCATACTCACGTTGGCGTCTGACCATCTCCCAATAGTCATTACCATCGAACGACCGACGGACTTTATTACACCTGAGCATGGTACATATATTAACTTTACCAAGGCGGACTGGGACAGTTTTCAGACATATACGGACGAGTCCTTGGCTGCTCTATCCATTCCTACGGACGTACGCAAAGGCGAACGAGACTTCCGCAACATCATTGACTCGGCCTCTAAACGCTTCATTCCTGCGGGTCGAATATCTCAAATAAGACCAAATTTCCCCGCGGAGGCAGCGGCCATGGCTAGAGAAAGAGATTAAGTGCGAAGTCTCAATCCCGCAGACCCCCGTATAAAGGATCTCAACGCGGAAATTCGTAGGTTGGTCGATAAACATAAACTGGCCAAATGGAAACAACACCTAGAGCAATGCAACCTCTCTGATGGTGTTGGCAAATTATGGACTACGGTCAAAGCTTTATCTAATCCAACGCAACACAAGGATAAAGTTGATATTACTTTCGGTGATAGGGTGAAGAAGGACCCTAGGGGATGTGCGAACGCCTTCTGTAGACAATTTGTACTACATTCCCCGCCCGATAGAGCTAAACGTAGAACCATGCGACAGGCGCGTAAATATAAAAACCAAAATACGCCCATTGTCATCACTGCCTCAGAGGTCAAGGAAGCCATCAGACAGGCTAAGCCCTCAAAATCCATCGGCCCCGACGGCATTGCCATGAAGATGCTGAAACATCTAGGCCAGGAGGGACACAAATACTTAGCGGCTCTATTCAGTCTTTCACTGAACACTTTCGTCATTCCTGAAATATGGAAAAAGGCGAGAGTGGTTCCATTACTAAAACCTAGAAAACCGGCAAACATAGGCGATTCTTATCGTCCTATATCACTTTTGTCACCGGTAGTGAAGACGCTAGAGTCCATTTTGCTCCCGTATTATACTGCAAATCTGCACCTGGCTAGTCACCAACATGGCTTCCGTAAGCTGCACAGCACCACCACCGCACTCAATGCCATTACAACTCAAATAAATAGCGGCCTAAATCAAAGCCAACCAAATCACAGGACTGTGTTAGTGGCACTTGATCTGTCGAAAGCTTTTGACACAGTCAACCATGCCACTCTCACACAAGATCTGTTTGAGACACAGATACCTGATGGTTTAAAGAGATGGACCGCTAATTATTTGAGTGGACGGCAGGCGTTGGTTAACTTTAGAAACGCAAAATCAAAACCTAGATGTATTAGACAGGGGGTGCCACAGGGTGGTGTCCTATCCCCGACACTGTTTAATTTCTATCTATCGAAGATGCCCCCACCACCAGAGGGCGTCTCCGTCGTTTCATATGCCGACGACTGTACAATAATGGCGACGGGGAAGGGCCCCTATACTGATGAACTCTGTACGAGAATCAATGGTTACCTCTGCGACCTTTCCAGGTTTTTCACTGAGCGAGATCTGACAATATCTCCGACAAAATCAACGGCGACGCTTTTTACGACATGGACGCACCAGGTGAGAAATGAATTAGACATTTTCGTTGATGGCACTAGCTACCAACTGTCAGCCACCCAAAGTTATTAGGGATGACACTGGATAATACTTTCTCATTTGCTGGTCATGTGTCTGCAATGGTCTCAAAGGTACGTGGTCGCAACAAGATCCTCAAGTCACTTGCCGGCAGTACTTGGGGAAAAGACAAAGAAACGTTGCTGACTACATATAAGGCCATTGGCCGACCAGTCTTCGACTATGCTGCGCCCATATGGTCGCCTAATGTACATAACACCAACTGGACGAAGTTACAAGTCTGCCAAAATACTGCCATCAGAACTGCTACGGGATGTCTCCTCATGTCTTCCGAGTCTCACCTCCATCAGGAGGCAAAACTGCTCAATGTAAAAGAGCATGCGGAAATGCTGAGCAGGCAATTCCTTCTGAACTGCCACAAGCCAGCACATCCAAACCGTCATCTTTTGGACATAGATCCGCCCCCGAGAGACATAAGGAGACATCTCCGTAAGCACTATGATGAGATCCGGCATCATATTACCTTGCCGTTTGATCTGCAGAATCATAAGCGGGCTCTAACCGACATCCACACCGAGTCGGTAGACACTTTTGTCGGATCTCTACCTGTGAATCCCGTTCTCCACTGGATATTGCTGAAGAAGAACGCACCTTACCAAGGGAGACAAGAGTGACCTTGGCACAGCTTCTAATCTAATCTTGGCTTGCGTCATGATGACGCTTAACCGCCTAGGCGATTTTGGCCGTTTCGAATCAAAGCACGCCAGTCATTCCTTTTTAGCGATAACTGACGCCAATTGGAAACCCCAAGGGAGTACAAGTCATCCTCCACCTGTTGTTTCCATCTCAGTCGAGGCCTCCCCCTTCCTCTGCTGCCGAATTCGGGTGTCGATAGTAAAACTTTCTGTGCTGGAGCTTCTTTTTCCATTCGCATAACATGACCCAGCCAGCGGAGCCTTTGGGCTTTAATCCGCTGAACTATGGTCAGGTTTGCGTAAAGCTCGTACAGCTCATCGTTGAATTTCCTTCGATACTCGCCGTTGGCATCACGGGAAGGACCATAAATCTTCCGGAGAACTTTTCTCTCAAATACTCCAAGGGCCATCTCATCTTCTCTGGATACTGTCCATGATTCCGAGCCGTACATCAGGACAGGTATGATGAGAGACTTATAGAGCGTGATCTTTGTTCTTCGAGAGAGGACTTTACTTCTCAATTGCCTACTCAGTCCAAAGTAGCACTTGTTGGCAAGAGTGATTCTCCGTTGGATTTCTAGACTGATATTATTTTCGGTGTTAATGCTGGTTCCCAAATAGACGAAATCTCTCACCGTTTCAAACTTGTAGCCATCAACGGTGACTTGGCTGCCAAGGCGCAGGTGCGCCGATTCTTTCTTTGATGACAGTAGGTACTTCGTCTTGTCCTCGTTCACCGCAAGACCCACTTTTTTCGCTTCTTTATCCAGCCCAGAGAAGGCAGCACTTACGGCGCGGTTGTTAAGGCCAATGATATCAATATCATCGGCATACGCCAGCAATTGTACGCTCTTGTAGAAGATTGTGCCATTGCGGTTTAGCTCTGCTGCTCGAATTATCTTCTCCAGCATCAGGTTGAAGAAATCGCACGAAAGGGAGTCGCCCTGTCTGAAGCCTCGTTTGGTTTCAAATGGCTCAGAGAGGTCCTTCCCGATTCTGACGAAGCTGTTGGTATTGCTCAGCGTCATTTGGCAAAGCCGTATAAGCTTTGCAGGGAAGTCAAACTCAGACATGGCGGTATACAGGCAACTCCTTTTTGCGCTGTCAAAAGCGGCTTTAAAATCGACAAAGAGGTGGTGTGTATCGATCCTTTTATCATGGGTCTTCTCCAGGATTTGGCGTATCGCGAAAATCTGGTCGATGGTAGACTTACCAGGTCTAAAGCCACACTGATAAGGTCCAATCAGTTTGTCCACGATGGGCTTCAGTCTTTCACACAATACGCTAGAAAGAACCTTATATGCGATATTAAGAAGACTGATTCCGCGGTAGTTGGTGGGGTTAGCGGGATCGCCTTTCTTGTGGATTGGGCAGAGCACACTTAAATTCCAATCTGGAGGCATGCACTCGTCTGACCATATTCTGCATAAGAGCTGATGCATGCTTTTTACCAGCTCTTCGCCTCCGTGTTTGAACAGCTCGGCGGGTAGTCCGTCTTTTCCAGGGGCTTTGTTGTTTTTGAGCCGGGATATAGCTTAGGTCTGGATATAGTGTAAGGTTAAACTCCTACTTATCCAGACTTAATGATACAATCTTAAATACATGCCCTGCATGTGGTAGGACCTCTATGATACTCTACATCTCTTCAATTGTTCATCTGAACCTACTCTTCTAACCCCTCTGTCCCTCTCGACAAACCCTGTTGAAACTGCACGTTTCCTTGGACTCCCCTTAGAAGAGCTTGATGAAGATCTTCGGAATGATCATACACTCTAGACATGGCAATGCTTTGTTAACAACAACAACAACAACATGACAATGCAATATTATGGGAAAAAAATTCCGATGGGTGGCGCGTGGGTCGCTATATTTTCAAAAATCGCATTTATGGTCCGATTTGGCTGAAATTCGGAACATGTATTACTACTATGAAAATAACTATTTTGCTAAAAAAAAATTCCGTTAGGTGGAGCTGAGATCGGGGTAATAAAAACTGAAAATCCTAAATATGGACCGATTTAGCTGATATTTAGCGTGTGTATTACTTAATCAATTTCCAAATGTTCAAAAAAAATTGCACCCGCTAGGTGGCGCGTGAGTCGCTCTATTTACGAAATGCGAAGGTTTGTTTTCGGTGTCGATTAATTTGTTTTTCAACGAACTTCCCGTTGGAGTAGAATCTTGAAATTTTCATCATCGTTTAGTTTTCTGGCCCCACGCAGTATAACAAAAAAATAATTCCGATAGGTGGCGCTCGGGTAGAGATATTTGAAAAGTTTCATTTCCAGAGATTTTGCTTTGGATTTTGAACTAACTTCCCATTGAGCTGGGGTTTTGAAATTTACACCATCGTTCAGGTTTCGCTGACAATGCATTATACAAAAAAAAAATCCAAAATATTGCTTTAATTGCAAAATTCCCATTTATCGGCCTATCTACCTTATTGCTATCTGAATATTTCGTACACATGCTATAATGCGCATGCTATAATGCGTTTTCAGCGCCATAAACAGCATCGAAATTTCGAATATTTCATCTGCATACATTTAGGCGCAGTCATTGTAGGACAAAGGAAAGATAATGTGCTTTATAATGCTTAAAAAAGAATAATTTTATTCATGTAACTATAGACACACCGCGTAAAGCGTGTAAACGTAGAAAATTGCCGAATGCGTAAATGAACTGTCAAAATTTTATGGAACGAAGCAAGGCGAATTCATACAGGTGTGCTCGAGCGAATTCAGATCTACACGCACGCACACACTCCTTGTGGCTGTAAATGTCAGACAAAGCAACAACATAAGCAATTTGACAGCTACGATTTGATTTTCAGGGAAGATGAAGAAACCATATGGTGTGAGGATGCCACCTGTAATGAATTCGCCTTGGAGCGAAGTTTACACAAATTCGGTAAACTTTCGCTAGGAGTTTAGTGTGTAAACACCTCGAAAAATTACCCAATTCGATTACGCTGTTCGACATGCAGTTTTTCAAAGCAGTCAATGCACACTAGACAAAAATAGAAGAATATGCTAAAAAATGGGTCAAAAATTATATTAATAAGAATTTCAAAATAAAAAGTATTCACATAAATTTATCTATATCGTTCATCTAACTGAGCTGTTAAATGTATATATTTACGCTTTTGTTAAGTTATATGGTTACATGAGTACCACTAATATGACACAGAATATCCAATTACAATCTTAGAAATTTTCACAGACTCACAACTAAAAAGTATAAAATAAAAAATAGAATAAAAAATATTTTTAATTTAAAATGTTTTTAAAATGAACTAAAAACTGGAAAATAATTTCCCCTCTGCCTACATAGATTCTTCACCACGTAAAGCTTATCTGGAACATTTGTGAGTGGGAATTCTTATAGGTATTAAATAGTTTTTGGAGTTTGAAATGTATAAAAACATTTGGCGCTTGCTATATCGTGAAAATATGTTTTTTTTTAGAAAAGCTCATATCGGTAATAAGATTGTTAGAAATTAATGCGAACCATCTTTAGCGTGCGCCAATGTTTTTTATACATTTCAAAGTGCAAGTACTATTTAATACCTATAAGAATTCACACTCACAAATGTTCCAGATAAGCTTTACGTGGTGAAGAATCTATGTAGGCAGAGGGGAATTTATTTTCCAGTTTTTAGTTCATTTTAAAAACATTTTAAATTAAAAATATTTTTTATTCTATTTTTTATTTCCTAATATCTTACAACTAATAAAGATATAAAATATAGACTTAAAAACGTTATCCCTTTTTATTATTTCCTATGCTCATACATTCTGCTAAATGTAGATATGTATGTATGTTATAATTGAAAATAGCTTGATAACAACGACCAATGCAGAACACTATTGTTCAGCACACCACCCAACTATCTATGTGCAACGCATTGGGAGAGCGCAAAGGGTGACAAAAAATAAGAAATCTGTGGATTGGTATGAAAGGACTGTTTGGGGGGTAGCGACGTAAGAAAGCGCCGGTACGAACTCACGAATATGACGAGTTGGTCAAGCAAAGAAACACAAGATAAAGCAAAGACAATGAATTAGAATACAATTAGAAATTTGTTTATTTGCATAAAAAGGAATAAATTACATATATAAGAGGATATATATGAATTTATGCAAACATATACAATAATTTAAAAGAGTAAAAATAAGGAAATTTGAAGGAAGAAAAATACCTTTATGAAACGATGACGACTGGAAGCGCAGCGGTTGGTAGATTGCCAAAGACTGACTTCTCAAGTCGTACATCGGTATTTTCTCGCTGCCGTTCGCAAATTCTCACCGGTGAATTTCCCGGCAAGTGTAGTTTTGCAGCATACGGCTGCATCGAGAAATGTCCAGTGATTCCCAACTATTGCAAGCCTTTTGGCTTCAACATTGCCGCCAGCCTTGCAATACTGAGGAATTGCAAACGACTTGGAGATAAATTTGGGTAATCTATGTACAAAATTCAATCTAATTATGATAATTCTAAATTTACAATTTACTGCTTAACACTATAAATTCAAATATGCGTGTAAACGAAATAAATTGTTGAGCTCATATTTATATATACATATATATAACAACGTTTTTTTTTCTGTGAATTCAATATGTTGTAGTATATGCTTAAATCTAGTCCTCAGTAAGGAGGTGCCTTCATACGGTTTTAAACGGTACCCAGTAAGGGGTATGTGTGTCTTAAAGGACACATGGGCCAGAAAGGACCCAACCGAATATTGAGTTCTGGGCAGTAGGATACCCAGAATACGCGATGATCTCGGTACGCATTATTTTGCTATGTACATCGCCGCCGAAGATTACGGCTACCGCGGACGAGGTATGAAAATTCGGATCAGCCAATTGGAGGTTTACGAATTTGTCTCGCGTAGTTTGGCTGAGGTGGCGGGCAGGCGTTGTCAACCCGACCTCCGCGACGACCCTGGCCTGGTGTAAAAGTAGGTCGCCTTCCCGTTGGTGCACCCTGGGTAACGCTAAATGACCTACATGGCCTACACGGCTAGTTTCTTGTATTACCGGTTCTACGAGAACGGTACCAGTACTTGTTCTGTACATTTAGGCAGGGCTACACCTCGCTACAACAACAACAACAACGACCCTGGCCGCAAACGAGAATTGCACATATGGGTCATTAGCCAAGCTGACGTGCAACTTGCACATTTCGGTGGTTGCCACCGGTAATGTCCGTAAACGGAGGCTAATGACGCACAAACTTTACTCGTCTGCGAGCATGGATCGAGCAGACCCCGGGTCAAAATCTTCCGCTTCCCCACATGTAAATAAATGGCGACGGTTGGCAGTACCGTGATGGTTCCCGAAAGGTCCGCCAAAAGCTGCGGCACCTCTTTTTGAGAGTATAGAGGAGCTTTAGAGTGTAATAGCGTGTGGTGATTGTCATGGCAGTACTGGCACGTCCCGGTACTTTGGCAATTTTTGGCCCCATGTGAGTGCGCTAGACAGCTCGAACAATAGCGATGCAAAAGAACAAGCCTCAACCGACGTTCATGGTTAGCTTGTAAAAACTTCTTGCAGTACCGTAGTGGGTGCGCGCGGTGGCAAACTCTGCATTTGAAGCGAGCGTCCGAATTTGATTTTGCTTGGGTGGCTTTTTTCGGGGCAGTTGGCGCTGGTGGCGATGAGGCGCTTGCCGTGGAGGTTGTTGATGCGTTAGAACGTGCCAATTCCATGTTGCTAAAGCGCGAGAGATAGAATATACATAAAGTTTAATTGGGTAAGACTACTAATTTCACGATGGGACGCGTTATCATTCCCTTTTGGGTGCGAATGTCGGCGACGCGAATTCTTTTATCGGTGCTTTGGTAGACCTTAGTAACCCTGCCCAAGCGCCACTCATTAGGTGGTATGTTTTCGTGACGCACAACTACTAAATCATCAATTGCGATATCTTTCTTGGGGAACTTCCACTTATAACGTTTGTGGAGTTCTTTCAAGTATTCCTCCTTCCATCGCAGGGCATGCTGTTGGCTCGAAGCTTTTAACTTCTGCCAACGATTAATTAGCGATGTGGGATTGGCTTCGATGGATGGTTCTGCGGGCGAAAGGATGGGACCTCCCGTGAGGAAATGACCAGGTGTTAAGGCGGCACAGTCAGAGACTTCAGTGGAATTTGGCGATATTGGTCGAGAGTTAAGACAAGCTTCTATGCGACATAACAAGGTTTGAAACTCTTCGAATGTGAATTTTTGAGACGCAGCTAGCCTTCGAAAGTGGAACTTAAAACTTTTAACCCCAGCCTCCCATAGCCCACCCATGTGCGGAGCGCCTGCCGGTATAAAGTACCTCTTGATGACTATAGAGGTTACACAAAGATTCCTGAGATGAGATCAAAAATTGCTTGAACTCCTTTTTCAGGCTAGTTGACGCGCCAACGAAGTTCGTCCCATTATCCGAAAAGATATTTTTTGGACAACTTCCGCGTGAGGTGAACCTAGAAAAGGCCCGGAGAAAAGCTTCTGTGGAGAGATCACTGGCCGCTTCTAAATGAATTGCTTTTGTAGAAAAGCATACGAAATGCACGCAGACTTGTCCTTTCCTCTGGAAGAGCAGCCATGATTTGACTTTGGTCTCGTTGTCTATGCAGAACGCAAGGTTTACAATGATGAATCGTCGTCCTGATTAGATTTTTGGCTTGCGGAATCCAGTATTGGCGAAGTAACCTTAATGTTAGTTGATTGCCTCCGTGAAGGGAGATGCAGTGGAGAAAAGAAACGAGCAATTTGGAAAACGAACAATTGTACGGAAGTAGAATTGGATGTTTTTCGTTGTAGGATAGGGTCGTCGAGTTGGCTAACCGGCCGTTGACTCGGATTACACCCTGACTATCAAAAAATGGATTCAAGGTCAAAATTTTACTTTTCGAGTTAATCGGAATTTTAGAAGTTAGATTGCGATGTTCTTCGGGAAAACAATTCATCTGAGCAAGAATAATTAGCCGACTACGCGTTTTTGAGATTTCCTCTCCCGAGATGGTAAGAGATGGATACGAATGAAACTGACGCGTGTGTTTACAAGTCCGATGGTAGAATATAATAACGTAGGAAAGCACCCGCAGTGCTCGTGGAAACGAATAAAACCTTGCGAGAAGGTCCTCATAGTGTTACGTCTTCCGTTCCTGGGTAGCAAGATGGCCATTGCCCTGCATCCTTTATCAGCCAAGGAGGGCCGTGCCACCACTGCTGGTTTTCTCGCAATTCCGCGGGATATGCTCCTCTGCTGCCAAGATCTGCAGGATTTTCCTTTGAAACCACATGATTCCAATGGTCAACCTCGACTAATTCCTGTATCCTTGCCACTCTATTAGCTACAAAGGTGGTCCAAGAGCTAGGTCGCTTTTTAAGCCACGCTAGCACGATAGTTGAATCGGTCCAGCAGAAGATATTTTCTGGTTTAAAGGGAAGTTCGCTGAGGAGAGTTTGAAGCATTTCGGCGATGAGAAGGGCACCGCATAGCTCCAATCGAGGTAGAGAAATCGTTTTTATAGGTGCAACTTTGGTTTTTGCAAATAAAAGGTGAGAAGAAGTGACTTTTGGGTTTTCCACTCTCAAGTATATCACCCCCGCGTATGCCTTTTCCGAGGCATCGCAAAAGGCATGAATTTGGAAGGGCGATTGGTCGCTGTATTCCACCCATCGTGGAATTTGTATCTCCTCGACATACCTATAGTTTCCCAACAAGGTTTTCCACTGAGAAAGAGTTTGAGGCTTTAAAGGTTGATCCCACAAAGTCCCATCTGACCAAATTTGTTGCATCACTATCTTTGCTAAAACTACCACAGGTGCCAGCCAACCGGCTGGATCAAAAAGCTTTGCTATGATGGAGAGCGCTTCACGCTTGGTGTAATTGTCTTTTATATGAGGGGTATGAACTTGGAAGAAAAACTGATCCGACTTAGCATTCCATCGTATACCTAACGCTTTTGTAGTGCTTGTCTCCTCCAATTCTAAGAAATCTTTATCTAATAAATGGTCTGGAGGAAGATCTACCAAAGTTTCCCTAGAGTTTGACGACCACTTTCTTAAAAACAAACCGGCACTCCCTAGTGTTTCAATTAGCTCATTTCGTGCTTGTAATGCTGTGGGTACGTCATGAAAACCTGCTAGCACATCGTCTACATACATAGACTTTCGAAGAATTTGAGCTGCTAATGGATGAGAATCTTGGTTATCCTGGGCCAGTTGGAGAAGTGTCCTAATTGCTAAATAAGGCGCGCAATTGACCCCAAAGGTTACCGTTTTTAATTGAAAGTCCCTTATGTTACCTTGGGGATCATCTCTAAAAAGGATTCCTTGATAAGGCCTATGCGCTGGATTTACCAGAATCTGACGACACATCTTCTGTATATCACTGTTTAGAACGAACTTATACATTCTCCATCGAATGATTAAAAGTGTTAAGTCCGCTTGAAGAGCGGGACCTACATGCAAAATATCATTTAACGATACTCCATTGGATGTTTTGCTTGAAGCATTAAAGACTACTCGCAACTTCGTTGAAGTGCTTTCAGGCTTTAATATCGCGTGATGTGGGAGATAAAAATGACTGGGAGAATGTTCAAAGGTTGGAGCATCGACTTGCTCCATGTGGTCTAGTTCCACGTATTCCTTGACCACGTTGTCATATTCTATTTTTAAAGAAGGATTCTTTACTAATCTGGTTTCGTTGGTATAAAACTGACGTAGCGCGATGGGTCGAGATATCCCTAGCTTCAAATCCGTAGGGTAAAAACTTTTGAAGGGCAGTGACACGATGTATCTCCCTTCTGCGTTACGTATGGTGGTCTTGGCATATAGTTCCTCACAAAATGAATCCTCTGCCGTTTGAAGATTCCTTTTAGGAACTTTCTCTAATTCCCAAAACTTATGCAATTGGTTATCTAGTGGTATGTCCTCTCCCATCGAGACTTTGGTAGCAAAGCAAGAGACGTGTGCAGTGGAAGATGCACCGGGGATGATCCACCCGAACACGGTCTCTTGGGACAATAAATTTTTATGCACACTGCGCTTTACCCCATCTAACATGACTTTGGGATACAAATCTCCTCCTATCAGAACATCTACCGGACCGCTTTGTAGGAAATTCGGGTCTGCCAAGGTTACTTTAGGGATTTGATCTAAAACCGCTTCATTTATTGAAGTGGACGGTAAGTTGCCAGTGATATTTGGTAAAACATACGCGGTGGCTTCTATCAAAAAGTTTGGGTCACGGGGTGAGCCCAAAATGAAGGAACAACTCTTCGAGGAGTTATTACAAACTTTTTGATTTAGTCCCGAAATAACCGCGTTTGTTTTTGAGCATGGAAGCTTTAGAAGCTTACGAAGTCGCTCCGAAATGAAGGATGCTTCCGCAGCTGAGTCAATTATTGCCCGAGCAACATATGTTGACCCCAAGTGACAAATGTGAACCATTGCGGTTCCGAGAAGAGCTGAGGATAAACTAGACGATTTCAAGGTTTCTTCATCTGGAGGTGAATTTCTATTGGATGATGTGGACTGTAGATTTGTGTGGAATGCTTGAGAAGCAGTTGCCACGGTGGAGTCTTTGGACGGTTGAGGGTTAGAAGGTACTATGTGCAGAAGAGTATGGTGTCTACTTTTGCATTTGGAACACGAGTATGAACTTTTACAATCCTTTAATGCGTGGCCTTTTCCCAGACAATTGAGGCAGCAATTATGCTTTTTGACTGACGCAAACCTGTCATTCACGGCTAGAGCTAAAAATTTGGTACAAAGTCGTAAAGGATGTTGTTGCTTAGGACATAATATACAATTTGATGAGGTGACTTTAGTTGCGAGTGCCACCTTCTTTGGATTTGCTGGATTATGTGACTGTGAAGAAATTTTTTGTTGTTGGTTCGTCGAAGACGCTGAACACTTCACATCCACTATCGATTCCAAAGTCCTATATCGCATGGTGGGGAAGGAATCCATTTGACACCACTTCGGTAAAGCCGTTTTATCTGTTAAAGATTGTTCCCAGTGGGAAAGTGTGGTTTCTGGGAGATGGTTAGAACATATGAAAATAAGGATTGGATCCCAATTTTCGATTTCAACCTCGTGCATTTTCATCGCGGACAAGCATCCATTAATGCTCCGCTGTAGCTCTTTCAGAGCTGAAGCGCTTTCAGTCCGAATGACTGGAAGCGAGAAAGGCACCTTCAAGTGGCTATTAATTAACACCCGCTTATTCTCATACGCCTCTTTTAAATTGGACCATGCCATATTAAAACCCTGATTGGTTAGTGACGCTTTGCTGACGATTTCATGCGCTTCGCCACTTGTCTTTTTCAGAAGATGAAAAAGTTTTTCAACGTCACTGAGTCGCCCGTTATTTATATAAATCGCGGTAAAAAGGTCCCGAAAGGATGGCCACGACACATAGTCCCCATAAAAATTTTCTGTGTCACATGGCGGTAGGCGTAAACTATTCGAAGAGTTGGCTTCTTGGGCAGGGATATGGGGAGCTACCTAAACTTCTGGCCATTTGCTGAAATAGTCCATAACAACTAATACGTACTTGTTCCCGAGTTTGCTAGTAGGAAATGGACCAGCTACATCCATGGCAATCCTCTCAAACGGTGCACCTGTGTTGTACTGCTTCATCTGTCCATGACTTCTCGACTTCGGACCCTTTGCTTTGATGCACACCTCACAGTTGGCAATCCACTCCGCGATCGACTGCCGGCAACCAACCCAATAGAATCTCTGCTTGACTTTCTCCAACGTTTTCGTGACTCCGAGATGACCTCCACTCGGACCATTATGTAGCTCATTCAAAACATCAGAGATTTTCTTCCTTGGGACAACTACCAGCTTCCGAGCGCATTGACCATCTTCGCTTTCCCATACTCTATGTAAGCAACCGGATACCAATTTCAGACTGTTCCACTGTGCCCAATATGACTTGGCAACAGGACTCTCTGCTGACATCTCCTCTCTTGTTGGTCGTTCGTTTTGCTCGATCCCCTGCATCACACGTACCAGATCTGGATCCTCTAGCTGATACTTCCTTAGTTTATCCATGTTCCATTCGTCCGTAGATGTTATAGTCATTAGCCGCACATCTATAAAATCTTCCTTGGCCTCAGCTTTCGAACAATGCTTGCATTCTAGGTTACATGGTCGCCGGGACATTGCATCAGCATTGCCGTGGTTGCTGCCTTTGCGATGCTCTATGGAAAAGTCATAACTTTGTAGTCGCTCTATCCACCGTGCCAATTGACCTTCTGGATTACGGAACTGCAAGAGCCATTTCAAGGCTGCATGGTCTGTCCTGACGTGAAATCGCTGTCCATAGAGATACTTGTGGAAATGCTTGATGCACTCCACCAATGCCAGTAGTTATCTCCGTGTTACACAATAGTTCCTTTCGGGCTTCCCAATTGTGCGGCTATAGTACGCCACTACCTTCTCCTGCCCATCGACAATCTGTGACAAAACCCCTCCAATCGCGTAACCGCTCGCGTCTGTATCCAAAATAAATGTTGAGCCTGGGATTGGATACGCCAACATTGGGGCAGTGCACAGCCGTTCCTTCAAGGTTTGGAAAGCCACTTCATGTTCCTTCTTCCAATCAAATGACATATTCTTCCTGGTCAACTCATGAAGGCTACTGGCTACGCTGGCGAAATTCGGTACAAATCGACGATAATACGTGCACAGTCCGAGGAAACTTCGTAGCTCATGTAAATTTTTCGGTCTTGGCCAATCCTTTACTGCTTCGATCTTCTCTTTAGCAGTGCAAATTCCCTCCGTAGTAACCTTGTGACCTAAGTAACTTACTTCCTTCTTGAACAATGCACACTTTTTGGGACTTAATTTCAGACCGGCGCCAGCTATCCTTTGGAAAACTTCCTCCAAGTTCTTAAGGTGTTCCTCAAAGCTTTTTCCCAGCACGATGATGTCATCCAGGTACACCAAACATGTTTTCCAATGCAGTCCTTTCAATACTTGATCCATTAGTCTCTCAAAAGTAGCTGGAGCGTTACATAGTCCAAAGGGCATTACCGTAAATTGCCACAGCCCCTCTCCAACGCTGAAGGCTGTCTTTTCCTTATCCTCATCTTTAACCTCCACTTGCCAATAGCCGCTTTTCAAGTCCAGTGTAGAGAACCACTTCGTACCAGATAGTGAGTCCAGAGTATCGTCAATTCTTGGTAGTGGATAGCTGTCCTTTTTCGTTACGTCGTTCAACTTCCGGTAGTCCACACAGAACCGCATTTTTCCATCCTTTTTCTTCAATAGCACTACCGGTGAGCTCCATGGACTAGCTGATGGTTCGATCACGCCGCTGTCACTCATTTCTTGTATAATTTCTCTTACCACTTAGCGTTTGGCCAATGGAACACTTCGAGGAGCTTGGCGGATTGGTCTCGCGTCACCGGTATCAATGTGATGCTTCACTATATTGCTCCGACCTGGTTTGGAGCCATCCTTGTCAAATATGGTAGAGTACTTTAGTAGAAGTTGTTTTGCCTTACTCTGGTGGTCTTCTTCGAGATCTTGCGTCCACGCCGTGATATCATCTGATAGATTAATGTTGCTGTTAGAGCCATTTTCCTGGAGCTGTTCACAATTTATAACCACCTCCACCTCCTGACATTGTCCCAATATAGCTCCTTTGGAAAGCTTGATTGGCGATCGAAACTCATTTAGTACTCTTACCGGTATACGTCCATCTTGTTTTGTCATAGCCAGTGTTTTTCCTACTAGTATATCCGTCTTTGAATTGTTTGCTGCCTCGACAACCCACAATTTGTTTGTCCCATAATCTCCATCAATCCTTGCCCAAACGACTGCCTCCGACTTCGGTGGAATTTGTTGACTATCTTCCACGAGTACCCGCTTACTGATGTACTTGTTCTCGTAACCAAATTTGAGTGGTACATCCATGTTCTTATAGCTCATGGTCCTGTTTTGCATGTCGATCTTGATGCCTTGGTTGCTTAAGAAATCCACACCAACTATGATCTCATCAACAATATCTGCCACTATAAAATTGTGCAGTACGGTGACATTTCCAATTCCGATTTCACATGTTATTTCTCCTTGGACTTGAGTGTCCTCACCAGTCGCCGTACGCAATTTTGCTCCATGTAATGGCCTCACTTCTTTGTTGACTAAATCAGATCGAATGATGGAATGAGATGCGCCCGTATCAATAGTCAGTAAACGCTCTTTTCCGTCCACGAGTCCTCCAACAGTAACATTACTTGACTTCCTTCCGATCTGTGAGACAGAGATTATGGGGCATCCAATTGCGGGAGCCAGCCTACGCCCCTTGCGGCTGACTCTCTTTAGTTTAACGGTTGGTTGGATTGGGAGACTTGCTCATCTCCTTCAGCCTTGCGCTTACGTCCGCTTGCATTACTGGAATTATTGGAGCTAGATCCAGATCCACAATAACGTGCAATATGACCAGGTTTTCCGCACTTGAAGCACTTAATAACCCCTTCATTTTTCTGTTGCTTCCCGTTTAGTGCTTCTAGGATTTTGTCAATTTTTCCGACCCAGTCTGGCGTCTCCACTTCCACACGGTGAGCTTTGTACGTGGGTTTACTCAAAAGCGAGGCTGTTTCTTGTGTTAGAGCATGTGATACCGTCTCCGCAAATGATCTCTTTGGATTGGCATATGTGGCTCGCTTTGTCTCCACATCACGTATTCCATTTATGAAGCTTTGGATTTTTACCCTTTCGATGTATTCCACGGGTGCGTCTGCGTTTGCCAGATGGGCTAACCTCTCGATATCTGATGCAAACTCCTGCAATGTCTCATTAGTCTTCTGGAAGCGATTCTGTAGCTCTATTTGATGTATCTGTCTCCTATGCTCGCTGCCGTAACGTCTCTCCACAGCACCCATCAATGATTCATAGTTGTTTCGTTCGCCATCAGGAATAGTCTGTAAGATTTCGGCTGCCGGTCCTTTCAATGCTACGAAGAGTGCAGCGACTTTATCTTCAGCACCCGAGTTGTTCACAGCTGCTGTCTTCTCAAATTGTAGCTTAAATACCTGGAAAGGAACAGATCCGTCAAATGATGGAGGTTTTACCTTGGGTACGCTTGTGGAAACACTGTGACGATTCAGCTGCAACTCCTGGATACGACTTCTTAACGCATCCACCTCGGCCTCGACTTTCTCCTCAAGCTGCATTATTTTCTCGTCCTGTATTTTTAGCTGTGAGGACATACGTTCTTCCTGCTCCTCCAGCTGTAATGCTATTTTTGAAGATAGCCGGGCCTCCTGCTCCTCAAGTTGTGCTGAGATCTGAGATGTCATGTATGTCCTCTGTTCTTCCAACGCAGATGCCATGTGTGTCTTCTGTTCCTCCAACTTTGATGCCATGCGTGTCTCTTGTTGTTCCAACTGAGATGCCATGCGTGTCTCTTGTTGTTCCAACTGAGATGCCATGCGTGTCTCTTGTTGTTCCAACTGAGATGACATGCTTGTTGTTATGTTGTTTGACATCTGAGCCAAGGCAGCCAATAAAGAGTTTGTGTCCACATTTGCCACTGAATCCTGAGAGTCCTTTTGCTCTTCTATTTTCGTCGCTCCCTCTTCCGAAAGTTGAAAAACGTGATCGTCAACATTGATTCCTTCCGCTTCCATAGCCTCGCGTAGACGTGATTGTAGCTCTGGCTTATTGCCTGTTGTTACCAATCCACGTTTCTCCAACTCGTTTTTGAGTTGCTGAATCTTCAATTCATTAAACTTTACCATATCCTTGCAATGTCCTTGTTACCTTGCAATATCCTTGTTGCCTTTACAATGTCCTTTTTTCCTGTATTTATTTAACAATACCGCTTCTGACACCAATTGTGACGAATTCGATGATTCCTTGATTATTTTCCCTGAGTTCGATCACTGTACGTTAAATAAAACACTCCGATTCTGTTTAATAAGTAGTACGCTTTATTCAGTACTAAAAACCGTAGTACAATATCGCGGGTTAATTTACTGTTCAGTACTTCACTGTACAACACTTCAAAATAAACTGATTGATTTGCGTTGTCTTTGCGCGGTTTATATACCCTAGCAGACAGCAGCTTCACAACCTAGAAATGTCTACACCTTTCTGGTTTATTCGTGCAACAGTGTTCTCGAAGCGTTTATCTATCGTCATCTCCTCTTTGTGCCACATTCGCAAACACGCGAGCTGCCTCTCGCAGCTGTAGTTGTGGTAGTGACTCTAGTGATAGAAATACGCTAGAGTTGGGAGATGA
This sequence comes from Campiglossa producta, assembly GCA_964058755.1. NCBI lineage: Eukaryota > Metazoa > Arthropoda > Insecta > Diptera > Tephritidae > Campiglossa > Campiglossa producta. The sequence goes on along the minus strand of CAXKVI010000003.1, from coordinate 77,699,703 downwards.
GCGATTCTTGAGAACATTCGCCACACTGCCCTCCACCTAAGTCTGATCGTCCCGATCAGACACATTTCCTGATCCAAACGTTGCTAGCCTCTCCAGGTGAACCACCTTCATTTTGTTTCGTGGTCTTCCAACAGTTTGTATGCGGTAGACAACATCATTTATCCGCTTTATTACTTTATATGGGCCTTCCCAGTTACATTGCAGTTTTGGGGACAAACCTTTCTTTCGTTGTGGGTTGTATAACAGCACTAAATCTCCTTCTTTAAAACCTTCCGAGTTGATGGCTTTGTCGTATCTGGCTTTCATCTTATCACTCATGATCTTCGTCCGTTGTTTTACAAGATCGTGTATTTCTCTCATTTATTCTTCCAAGATGCTAGTGGACTTCCTGGCATTTATTCCTTCATCAGCATTTATCCCAAACTTCAAGTCAGCTGACAACCGCAGATCATTCCCATAAATTACTTTTGCCGGAGTTTGACCCGTAGTTTCATGTATTGCCGAGCGATATGCCATCAGAAACAAGGAGATGTGCGTATCCCAATCTTTCTGGAACTTATCCATTACTTTCCTCATGTGCTCTTCCAAGGTTCGATTGAAACGTTCCACCATGCCATCTGACTGAGGATGCAATGCAGTTGTTCGAGTTTTCCGAATACCCAATATCTTGCACATTTCTTGGAATACGACTGATTCGAAATTCCTGCCTTGGTCAGAATGTAACTCCATCGGTACACCAAACCTCGCTATCCAATTGTTAGTGAACACCTCTGCAATGGTTTCTGCCTCTTGATTTGGAATCGGGTAAACTTCTGGCCATTTGCTGAAATAGTCCATAACAACTAATACGTACTTGTTCCCGAGTTTGCTAGTAGGAAATGGACCAGCTACATCCATGGCAATCCTCTCAAACGGTGCACCTGTGTTGTACTGCTTCATCTGTCCATGACTTCTCGACTTCGGACCCTTTGCTTTGATGCACACCTCACAGTTGGCAATCCACTCCGCGATCGACTGCCGGCAACCAACCCAATAGAATCTCTGCTTGACTTTCTCCAACGTTTTCGTGACTCCGAGATGACCTCCACTCGGACCATTATGTAGCTCATTCAAAACATCAGAGATTTTCTTCCTTGGGACAACTACCAGCTTCCGAGCGCATTGACCATCTTCGCTTTCCCATACTCTATGTAAGCAACCGGATACCAATTTCAGACTGTTCCACTGTGCCCAATATGACTTGGCAACAGGACTCTCTGCTGACATCTCCTCTCTTGTTGGTCGTTCGTTTTGCTCGATCCCCTGCATCACACGTACCAGATCTGGATCCTCTAGCTGATACTTCCTTAGTTTATCCATGTTCCATTCGTCCGTAGATGTTATAGTCATTAGCCGCACATCTATAACATCTTCCTTGGCCTCAGCTTTCGAACAATGCTTGCATTCTAGGTTACATGGTCGCCGGGACATTGCATCAGCATTGCCGTGGTTGCTGCCTTTGCGATGCTCTATGGAAAAGTCATAACTTTGTAGTCGCTCTATCCACCGTGCCAATTGACCTTCTGGATTACGGAACTGCAAGAGCCATTTCAAGGCTGCATGGTCTGTCCTGACGTGAAATCGCTGTCCATAGAGATACTTGTGGAAATGCTTGATGCACTCCACCAATGCCAGTAGTTCTCTCCGTGTTACACAATAGTTCCTTTCGGGCTTCCCAATTGTGCGGCTATAGTACGCCACTACCTTCTCCTGCCCATCGACAATCTGTGACAAAACCCCTCCAATCGCGTAACCGCTCGCGTCTGTATCCAAAATAAATGTTGAGCCTGGGATTGGATACGCCAACATTGGGGCAGTGCACAGCCGTTCCTTCAAGGTTTGGAAAGCCACTTCATGTTCCTTCTTCCAATCAAATGACATATTCTTCCTGGTCAACTCATGAAGGCTACTGGCTACGCTGGCGAAATTCGGTACAAATCGACGATAATACGTGCACAGTCCGAGGAAACTTCGTAGCTCATGTAAATTTTTCGGTCTTGGCCAATCCTTTACTGCTTCGATCTTCTCTTTAGCAGTGCAAATTCCCTCCGTAGTAACCTTGTGACCTAAGTAACTTACTTCCTTCTTGAACAATGCACACTTTTTGGGACTTAATTTCAGACCGGCGCCAGCTATCCTTTGGAAAACTTCCTCCAAGTTCTTAAGGTGTTCCTCAAAGCTTTTTCCCAGCACGATGATGTCATCCAGGTACACCAAACATGTTTTCCAATGCAGTCCTTTCAATACTTGATCCATTAGTCTCTCAAAAGTAGCTGGAGCGTTACATAGTCCAAAGGGCATTACCGTAAATTGCCACAGCCCCTCTCCAACGCTGAAGGCTGTCTTTTCCTTATCCTCATCTTTAACCTCCACTTGCCAATAGCCGCTTTTCAAGTCCAGTGTAGAGAACCACTTCGTACCAGATAGTGAGTCCAGAGTATCGTCAATTCTTGGTAGTGGATAGCTGTCCTTTTTCGTTACGTCGTTCAACTTCCGGTAGTCCACACAGAACCGCATTTTTCCATCCTTTTTCTTCACTAGCACTACCGGTGAGCTCCATGGACTAGCTGATGGTTCGATCACGCCGCTGTCACTCATTTCTTGTATAATTTCTCTTACCACTTGGCGTTTGGCCAATGGAACACTTCGAGGAGCTTGGCGGATTGGTCTCGCGTCACCGGTATCAATGTGATGCTTCACTATATTGGTCCGACCTGGTTTGGAGCCATCCTTGTCAAATATGGTAGAGTACTTTAGTAGAAGTTGTTTTGCCTTACTCTGGTGGTCTTCTTCGAGATCTTGCGTCCACGCCGTGATATCATCTGATAGATTAATGTTGCTGTTAGAGCCATTTTCCTGGAGCTGTTCACAATTTATAACCACCTCCACCTCCTGACATTGTCCCAATATAGCTCCTTTGGAAAGCTTGATTGGCGATCGAAACTCATTTAGTACTCTTACCGGTATACGTCCATCTTGTTTTGTCATAGCCACTGTTTTTCCTACTAGTATATCCGTCTTTGAATTGTTTGCTGCCTCGACAACCCACAATTTGTTTGTCCCATAATCTCCATCAATCCTTGCCCAAACGACTGCCTCCGACTTCGGTGGAATTTGTTGACTATCTTCCACGAGTACCCGCTTACTGATGTACTTGTTCTCGTAACCAAATTTGAGTGGTACATCCATGTTCTTATAGCTCATGGTCCTGTTTTGCATGTCGATCTTGATGCCTTGGTTGCTTAAGAAATCCGCACCAACTATGATCTCATCAACAATATCTGCCACTATAAAATTGTGCAGTACGGTGACATTTCCAATTCCGATTTCACATGTTATTTCTCCTTGGACTTGAGTGTCCTCACCAGTCGCCGTACGCAATTTTGCTCCATGTAATGGCCTCACTTCTTTGTTGACTAAATCAGATCGAATGATGGAATGAGATGCGCCCGTATCAATAGTCAGTAAACGCTCTTTTCCGTCCACGAGTCCTCCAACAGTAACATTACTTGACTTCCTTCCGATCTGTGAGACAGAGATTATGGGGCATCCAATTGCGGGAGCCAGCCTACGCCCCTTGCGGCTGACTCTCTTTAGTTTAACGGTTGGTTGGATTGGGAGACTTGCTCATCTCCTTCAGCCTTGCGCTTACGTCCGCTTGCATTACTGGAATTATTGGAGCTAGATCCAGATCCACAATAACGTGCAATATGACCAGGTTTTCCGCACTTGAAGCACTTAATAACCCCTTCATTTTTCTGTTGCTTCCCGTTTAGTGCTTCTAGGATTTTGTCAATTTTTCCGACCCAGTCTGGCGTCTCCACTTCCACACGGTGAGCTTTGTACGTGGGTTTACTCAAAAGCGAGGCTGTTTCTTGTGTTAGAGCATGTGATACCGTCTCCGCAAATGATCTCTTTGGATTGGCATATGTGGCTCGCTTTGTCTCCACATCACGTATTCCATTTATGAAGCTTTGGATTTTTACCCTTTCGATGTATTCCACGGGTGCGTCTGCGTTTGCCAGATGGGCTAACCTTTCGATATCTGATGCAAACTCCTGCAATGTCTCATTAGTCTTCTGGAAGCGATTCTGTAGCTCTATTTGATGTATCTGTCTCCTATGCTCGCTGCCGTAACGTCTCTCCACAGCACCCATCAATGATTCATAGTTGTTTCGTTCGCCATCAGGAATAGTCTGTAAGATTTCGGCTGCCGGTCCTTTCAATGCTACGAAGAGTGCAGCGACTTTATCTTCAGCACCCCAGTTGTTCACAGCTGCTGTCTTCTCAAATTGTAGCTTAAATACCTGGAAAGGAACAGATCCGTCAAATGATGGAGGTTTTACCTTGGGTACGCTTGTGGAAACACTGTGACGATTCAGCTGCAACTCCTGGATACGACTTCTTAACGCATCCACCTCGGCCTCGACTTTCTCCTCAAGCTGCATTATTTTCTCGTCCTGTATTTTTAGCTGTGAGGACATACGTTCTTCCTGCTCCTCCAGCTGTAATGCTATTTTTGAAGATAGCCGGGCCTCCTGCTCCTCAAGTTGTGCTGAGATGTGAGATGTCATGTATGTCCTCTGTTCTTCCAACGCAGATGCCATGTGTGTCTTCTGTTCCTCCAACTTTGATGCCATGCGTGTCTCTTGTTGTTCCAACTGAGATGCCATGCGTGTCTCTTGTTGTTCCAACTGAGATGCCATGCGTGTCTCTTGTTGTTCCAACTGAGATGACATGCTTGTTGTTATGTTGTTTGACATCTGAGCCAAGGCAGCCAATAAAGAGTTTGTGTCCACATTTGCCACTGAATCCTGAGAGTCCTTTTGCTCTTCTATTTTCGTCGCTCCCACTTCCGAAAGTTGAAAAACGTGATCGTCAACATTGATTCCTTCCGCTTCCATAGCCTCGCGTAGACGTGATTGTAGCTCTGGCTTATTGCCTGTTGTTACCAATCCACGTTTCTCCAACTCGTTTTTGAGTTGCTGAATCTTCAATTCATTAAACTTTACCATATCCTTGCAATGTCCTTGTTACCTTGCAATATCCTTGTTGCCTTTACAATGTCCTTTTTTCCTGTATTTATTTAACAATACCGCTTCTGACACCAATTGTGACGAATTCGATGATTCCTTGATTATTTTCCCTGAGTTCGATCACTGTACGTTAAATAAAACACTCCGATTCTGTTTAATAAGTAGTACACTTTATTCAGTACTAAAAACCGTAGTACAATATCGCGGGTTAATTTACTGTTCAGTACTTCACTGTACAACACTTCAAAATAAACTGATTGATTTGCGTTGTCTTTGCGCGGTTTATATACCCTAGCAGACAGCAGCTTCACAACCTAGAAATGTCTACACCTTTCTGGTTTATTCGTGCAACAGTGTTCTCGAAGCGTTTATCTATCGTCATCTCCTCTTTGTGCCACATTCGCAAACACGCGAGCTGCCTCTCGCAGCTGTAGTTGTGGTAGTGACGCTAGTGATAGAAATACGCTAGAGTTGGGAGATGAGCGATTCTTGAGAACATTCGCCACAATATGTAACTGATATGCGAGAGCGGCTAATGACAAAGCGAAGTTAATTTTAACAGGTGTCTGTAGGCAAAGTAGTCTAAATCAAAACAAGTTGAATCGGACAAAGCTATTGAAAAAATGAGTATTTGTGATTATGGAATATTAATGGAAAATTAATAGCGAAGTAAATACGAAAATAAGTTGCTTTGGCAGCTGAGTTTTTACGATGGTTTTAAGACCTTTAATCACTTGAAAATTCTAACAATACTCACTTTGGATTTATATTGAGTTAGACCACTTTGACCACAAAGAACAAGCAATTAATTTTGTGCCTATTGTGTGTGCACTAAGCAGACGTATGTATGTATGTCTGTATATGCAAATAGCTACCACTGTTGGAATGAACGTAGGCAAAGAGTAAAAAAAGCAAACCGTCGCGCAAAAGGCAAATAATAAAAACAAACGAGATCGAAATTTACTTGATTTACTTCTGAACACTAAATTACAACAATTCTTATTATGAATTTTTCAAGGGTATAGGCACTTTGTACACATAGGTTTTCAATTCACGATAATTATGCACCGATAAATACGATCGTATTAACAAATTGATTTCTTACGGTAGAAATTAAATTTATTTAAATTATTTATCACAATTTATTTGCACATAAAAAGGTGCCGCGGAATTAAATACAGATGCCGGTCAGTCTATTGTATGAAAACAATCGTAATTATCACTCGATATTTGTGCCTATGTATGTATGTATGTCACAAAGTAAACCTATGTATACACTTGTTGCTTTTATTACTTGTTTCACTCTTTAACCACGATAAATTTCACTCCAACACAATTAATTTAATTAAAAAACCAAAATTCTTTTTATTTATTTACGCACTATAAAATATTAATTAAATAGCTCAACAAATTATTTTATTTTACACGCACCTTTTTTTTCCAATTTTTTCGGCGAGTTAGATGGGTATTTGGTAGATGTTCTTCTTCTTTTCTCTTTGTCTTCGTATGTCTTTGGTTTTTTCTCCTTCTCTATAAGGTTTTAAAACAGCGGCTGAAAAGTAGAGATAGTTGTAGCGAGTTGTTCGTTGCTTGTTGAGTTCGTAGGCTCCGGAGGACCAAATGTTTGGGGGGTAGCGACGTAAGAAAGCGCCGGTACGAACTCACGAATATGACGAGTTGGTCAAGCAAAGAAACACAAGATAAAGCAAAGACAATGAATTAGAATACAATTAGAAATTTGTTTAATTGCATAAAAAGGAATAAATTACATATATAAGAGGATATATATGAATTTATGCAAACATATACAATAATTTAAAAGAGTAAAAATTAGGAAATTTGAAGGAAGAAAAATACCTTTATGAAACGATGACGACTGGAAGCGCAGCGGTTGGTAGATAGCCAAAGACTGACTTCTCAAGTCGTACATCGGTATTTTCTTGCTGCCGTTCGCAAATTCTCACCGGTGAATTTCCCGGCAAGTGTAGTTTTGCAGCATACGGCTGCATCGAGAAATGTCCAGTGATTCCCAACTATTGCAAGCCTTTTGGCTTCAACAAGGACAAACATTTTTTAATTACCAAAGATGACCGTTTTTCGCACTATTTGACATATTTTCAATTTTTTTTGAGCATGCAGAACGAAAAAGAAATGTTATTTGTTTAAAAAAAAATTTTTAAATATCATTATTTTAACAATTTGATCGCAAGGGGTGACAAAAAAATGCAATATCTTTGGAATGGTATGAATGGACAAAATTTTTTTTTTTTTGATTATTAAAGGTGACTGGTTTACGCGTTATTTTTCATATTTTGAAATTTTTTTGATCGTACAGAAAGAAAAAAAAAATTATTTGTTTAAAAAAGAATGATTTAAAGTATAATTGTTTAAACAATAAGATCGCATAAAAATACTTATAATATAGCAAAAACAATTATCTGTAAGTAAAAAAAAATTTCATTGATTTATCTGCAGTAGTTTATGAGAAAATAATTTTTCAATTTTTCTGAAAATTATCAAAAATTCAACCTCCAATAACAATAACAAAGACACGAATTTTGACGAAATATTTTTAGCACGAGGTTTGAGTCTGGCCCACTATCCAATGAAATGACAAGTTTCAAAATCGGCGGGGTTTTGAAAAAAAACCAAAATTTTGTGCACACTTCACATGGCTTTACCCATATGCTAATGTTGATTCAGCAACTTTCGTATCAATTTAACGTGAACCCTGTTTATTTGATAATTTTCAACATTAATACGACATTTTTTGCTGAAATGTAAAATTGATAAAGCAGAAATGTTAGTTTTACAAGCGACTTCTTTCGGTGTACATATTAGATACATAGCTTTCGGTTAGATAGAATCAGATCAGGAAATCGTTAATTGATATAAAAAAATTCTATTAGACATACTTCTATAATTGAAAAAAATAAAATATTATTAAAAAAATATAAAAAAATAAATAAAAGTTATTTTTCCGAGCCCAGAATCGAACCTGTTTGTATAAATTTTTTCTGGTGCAAATTGCGGGAAAACGGCAAATTTTAAAAACAATATATCAACCTGCTTCAGTTAGAAGAATTTATTTAAAACAAGTAAGGAAGTCTAAGTTCGGGTGAAACCGAACATTACATACCCAGCTGTGCACATAAAGTGGGCGTGATCGTTCACCGATTTTTCTTATTTTCTGTGGTAGTACTCTACATAAACATAACATGCCTGGTACCTAGTTTCGTAAATCTATCTCACACCGTTCTGAAGTTGTTAGCAGTCGAATTTAAAAATTGCTTGACTCATAAGTGGGCGGTGCCACGCCCACTTTCCAAAATTTTGAAAAAATTATGTAAAGAATATGAAAGTTGATGTATGTACCAAATTATATTATTATAGCGAAATCAGTTAATTAGATATGGACTTTTCAATATTTCCACCTCCTTTCAATATAACTTTTATGAAAAAGTAGGCGTGGTCGCGAAGCGATTTCGTTTATTTTCTATAGCTGAATTTACCACAACAATAGTATGTCCTCTACGAAATTTCGTTATACTAGCATAAACTGTTCTGAAGTTATTAAGAGTCAAAATTTTAAAATTTCTTCAAATATACGTGGGCGGTACCACGCCCCCTTTTCAAAATTTTTTATAAAATCGGCCTTAGAACATCTAAATCAATACATATTGCAAATTTTATCATTGTAGCTGCTTCTAATATTGAATTAACCCATTTTATACGTTTTTCGAAATTTTCGATATCGAAAAAGGGGCGTGGTTATGGTCCGATTTTACCCATTTTCAATAGCAATCTATTCTGAACCCAAATAAGTACGCATGCCAAATTTGGTGAAGATATCTCATTATTTGCTCAAGTTATCGTGTTAACGGACAGACGGACGGACGGACGGACGGACAGACGGACGGACATGGCTCAATAAAATTTTTTTTCGATCCTGATCATATTGATATATGGAAGTCTATATCTATCTCGATTCCTTTATACCTGTACAACCAACCGTTATACTAACAAAGTTATAATACCTTGTGTACAAGTACAGCTGGGTATAAAAACTATTTCACTATGAAGGTTAGAGTAACACAAGACTAAAAAAATTATAATTTGAAAATTTTGAAAAAGTTTAAAAAAAATTTTATAACAAATTCTTGACTATTAGTAAACAAAAATTATTTTAAATTTTATTTTTTTATAATTTGAGTATGCAGTTTTATAGTGCAATAAAGTTCAAATTTTAAGAAGCTAACTGTTACGGTTTCATTTTTAATAATTTTTTTGGTTGGCATCCTTCAAAATAACCTTCATTGTGAAATAGTTTTTAATTCAAACTTTTCTTACTGGAGCAGGATAATATGGTGTTTTCGTTTCCCCGCACTTTGCACGAAAAAAACGTAAACAAAGTGAAATTCAAAAATCGGGCCAAGCTACGCTCTTGCAAATCTCAAAACATTTTATTAAAAAAAAAAAGTTAATTATTTCCCACTGTGCGGCGGCATGTACAACGTCTGTGTCAAATAGAGTACTTTAGATTGATGCAAAGTGACGTCATTGTCAGCTTTTTTAATGTTATCGATTCGTTTTGTTGACGTTAAACAACGAAATGAATTTATTTTGATAATTTCTTTTCGTTGATCAGAGAAATAGTATTATTTTGATAACTTCATATTCGTTGATTATTCATATGAAATTATTTTGGTAGTTGTTCAAACGATAAAAAATTAATCGTTTCAACGAAATAGATTGGCCTGAAACATTTTTTCATAAACTGGATGCAATATAAATCGACACATATTTTATGCGAAATGTTAAGGTACTTCAAATCATTGAGGTTTCTTAACGAATTCTTCGAAAATTTCAAATCAGGTGTACCCTATAAGTAGACAACCATTTTTTAAACTATTGCATAGATTTTATCGCGGGCTTCGAATGTGGAGACTGATTCAAAAAAAACCGTAACGGATATTTATCACTCTTAATAACAGCAAAAGGTTCGGTGTTAAAACAGGCCGATTACATAAAATTGGATCTGTAAGCGTTGCCTATTTTTAGGCTTTACTACTAACAGCATAATAGTACATTTACATTATACCAAATTTGGCGAATTCAAATGAGCCATTTCGACCCCGTTTACATTGGCAAATTTGCATTTGGCTTCACCTTCCCTGCAAGAATCTTCTACCAGGACATAGAATGTCACTTTCAATGTAACCCTGTTTAGTTTGTTTTGTCCCATTCCGAAACTATCATCCTCCCCCCTGGCAGCAGGGCTGCAAGATATTCTATTGTTACGGGCGGGCGTTGAGCCGAACCCCGGACCATGAGAATGGATATGCAGTAGGGAATCCAGTTTCCGGGATTTCTAGCCTCTCGGGATTTTCGGGATTTGAAAGTTCAATCCCGGGATCCCGGGATTGTCCCGAATTTTTTTTGTTGCTAAAAATGGCACCCCATATCTATGTAATAATAGACTAAGTTATAGTAATTCATTTATATAAGTTATAGCAGTCATTTTTATAACGAACGAAAAGTAACATTAAATTTGTAACTCAAAGTTACTATTCAGGAACTTGAAACATAAGTTGTTTGTTCTACTGGTAAACATAGCCAAATATACTTACATACATATTTGATTAATATCGACTTACAAAAAAAAATTTACATTCAATTTGTAAATAAAATATATGTATTCAGGAATTTGGTACAACTTTTTTGTACCACAGGTACAAATAGCTTATTTTATACATTAATAACGGCTTATGTATATAAATGACAAAAAATTCTTAATCGATAAAGGCGAAAACTACGTACATAGTTATGTTTTTTTTATACCCAGTGTACTAGTACTAGTACAAGGGTATATTAACTTTGTTCACATAACGGCTGTTTGTAACGGCACAAAACAATCGAGAGAGATATAGAGTTCCATATATGAAAGCTCTTAGGATTAAAAGAGGAGTTGATTAAGGCATGTCCGTCCGTCTGTCCGTCTGTCCGCCCGTGTACACGATAACTTGAGTAAAAATTGAGATATTTGCATGAAATTTTGTACACAGGTTACTTTCTGGCCAAGGTAGGTTGCTATTGAAAATGGGCGAAATCGGATGATAACCACGCCCCCTTTTTCGATATCGAAAATTTCGAAAATCACGCAAATTGACTTTTCTCGGCAGCTGAAATTGCTAAAATGATACAATTTTATAGGTGAATCCCCCTGGTCATTCTCTTATGATTTTTCCATAAATTTTTTATAGTGGGCGTGGCACCGCCCACTTTTAAGGGAGGCGTTTTTGAAAATTTGACTGGTCGTAACTTTTAATCTGATTACGATAGAGCGATGGAATTCGGCACAAAGCATACTAGTATCGTTGGGAGTATACCTTATGAAACTGGATAAAATCGCCTTCAACCACGCCCACTTTCGATATCGAAAATTTCGAAAATCACACAAATTGACTTTTCTCGGCAGCTGAAATTGCTAAAATGATACAATTTTATAGGTGAATCCCCCTGGTCATTCTCTTGGCCCCGCCCACTTTTAAGGGAAGCATTTTTATACCAAGCGTACTAGTACAGGGGTATTATAATTTTGTCCACATAACTGTACTATGGCGCAAAATAATCAAGATCCATGTATGAAAGTTCTTAGGTTGAAATGAGGAGTCTATTCAGGCATGTCCGTCCGTCTCTCCGTCCGTCCGTCCGTCTTTGTACACGATAACTTGAGTAAAAATTAAGATATTTGCATGAAATTTTATATACAGGTTACTTTTTGGCCCAGGTAGGTTGCTATTGAAAATGGGCGAAATCGGATGATAACCACGCCCCCTTTTTCGAGATCGAAAATTTCGAAAATCATACAAATTAACATAACTTGAGTAAAAATTGAGGAATTTGCATGAAATTTGGTATACAGATTACTCGGATTATAACCACGTCCCTTTTGTCGGTATCGAAAATTTCGAAAATCACATAAACTGACATATGTATATCGGTAGCTGAAATTGATAAAATGATATAATTTTATAGGTGAATCTCTCTTATCATTCTATTATGATTTTCTGTTAAATTTTAAAAAGTGGGCGTGGTACCGCCCACTTTCAAGGGAGGCATTTTTGAAAATTCGACTGGTCGTAACTTTTAAACAAATTATGGTAGAACGATGAAATTTTGCACAAATCATACTAGTACTGTTGGGAGTATACGTGAAAAATTTGATAAAATCCCCGTCCAACCACGGCTACTCTCGATATCGAAAATTTAGAAAATCACCTAAAAGACTGGTCGTAAGTTTTAAACTGATTACGGTAGAATCGTGAAATTCGGCACAAGGTATACTAGAGTTATAGGAAGTATACGTGTTAAAATTAAACGAAATCGCTTCCCAATCACGTCCACTTTCAATATGGAAAATTTCGAAAATCACATAAATTGACATAATTCGGTAAGGTAAATAACTAAAATAGTATAATTATAGTATAATTTGGTAGTTAAATTTGTAAGGAATTGTCTACTATTAACGAGTCTTAAAAGATGAGTTAATTTTGTTAAGTGAGCCACCTATAATTTTTTCGACGGCCATGTATTTTATTGAAAGTGGGTAGTATGGCTCAGAACGATTAAACAAAAATACGTATAGAATTTTTCAAAATTCGAATTATTTTGAAAGTTATATCTTTAAACAGTTTTCGAAATTCCTCACTTTTTGATGATTTTCTAACGATTGGTCAAACCGATTTTGCTAATTTTTTAAATATATATAAAATATGGTATCTTCTACAAAAGGACATTTCCAATTTTTGCAAAAAAATTTTTTTTGCAAACATTATTCGCAATTTTTAACTTCTCCATCGTGGCGAGATGGCGCTTTTGTATGATGTTGTTGGGCATTGCATTAGTAACTATTAGCAAAAAAAAATTTTTTTTGGCACTTTTAAGGGAGCGGAAGTTATTTACATCAAAAAGTAAGGAATTTCGAAAAGTGGTGATAGCTATAACTTTGAAAATAATTTGAATTTTGAAAAACTGGCCCAAAGGTATTTTTTTTCAATTTAAAACTTTGTCACAAAATGGGCGTAAGTATATTAGAAGTAAGAAATGCATTCAACTATAAGTAATATTTTGAGGGCACACGAACAATGTACATATATGTTATACCGTAGCATAAATAAATATTAATTTTATAAACTAACTAATAAATTTATTGAGTTCGTTTTTCCCAAATTATAATATATATAGAAAATATATAACTTATAGGTACTACTATTGTTTCCATACACTGGGTTTTTAATGTTCGGCTTACCCGAACTTAGACTTCCTTACTTGTTTTAATTAAATTTTTTCCATTTGGTCTCCGACAAATCAGGTATGCATAGTAATAATAAAAATTTCATTGCAGATAAAAATAATAATGAATGCCATTTGAATTACTTTTTCTGAAGTCTGAAGTGTGATCTTAAAGAAATTATTGCATCAATAGTGCCATCTCTTAACCTGTCCTCTGCCTAAACATTGTTGACAAAAAGTCAAATGCTTTCTGAAGGTAATAGCCTTTGTGGCCCCCGTTACAAAAAATATCAATTTCTTTCCCCAAACCTTTTTTTTAATTCATTTTCTTTTCTATTGTGGGACATTTGGGAGCTGCTGGTCAAAACTTGATGCAACTTTTCTTTAAGACTAACGGGCTTGTCAACTTCGACCACTTCGTCGGTGATATTAGTATCGTTTTCGCTATGAAGCATGTTTTCTGTATTACGAAGGATGCTCTCGAGCTCCTTCCCAATGACTGATAAGTTAATTTCTTTAGAAAATACATACTTTAAATCATATATATTACTCGGATTATTTAAAAAGGCGTAAAAAGGCGGTGTTGCAAATGTTGTACTAGTAGTTATTTTTCTCTGAAAGGGGGATGTTTTCGGTAGAAGTTTAGAATCATTGAGAATCATGTTCTACTTAAAGTACATATCGACGTGCCATACGAAAACTAACACTTTTCAAATTTCTTACGAAAACTAACACTTTTTAAATTCTGTAAGAAGACTAACACTTTTGGCTAGTACATTTTCTTCAGAGAAAACATGAAAGTGTTACTTTTCGTCAGTCACAAAATAAAAGTGTTAGTTTTCGTCAGACACAACTTGAAAGTGTTAGTTTTCGTCAGTCACAAAACAAAAGTGTTAGTTTTCGTATGGCACGTCGATATATAGAAGATAACTTGAATGTATTTAAAAATTTATTTTCGGTGAACCCGGGATTTAGGTCTAGTAATCCCGGGATTTTCGGGACTTAAAAAACAACCGGATCCCGGGATTGGAATCCCTAATATGCAGTTTCTGCTGCAAAAAGATATATATTAAACGGTCGCATTCTGTGCAAAGCTTCTGGTGTAAGAGATGGCTCCATAAATCCGGATGTTCAGGGCTTAACCCTAACATCCACAGACCCCGTACTTTCGTGGCCTCTTGTTGTTTGCACCCTCGGGCGTCCCGCGGTCAGCGCCGATCAAGCACACCTTTACCGCCTTCTAGTAGCAATACTAATAATAATGTGAGTTGATTTGATTTTGTGTTTTTCCGACAGGGTGGATACTAGATGTATATTGGAACGATTTTCCGTCATCCCTTGTCAAATTTGGTTTTGTAACAAACCGGTTTCGGCGATCTGCCATCTTCAGTGTTTGATTTCGTGAAGATGGCAGATCGCCGAAACCGGTTTGTTACAAAACCAAATTTGACAAGGGATGACGGAAAATCGTTCCAATATACATCTAATAATAATGTCTTAACGACTAGCGGCACTTCTGCTATACCCGCCACACAAATTCCAGACAGGCTAAGCCCTCAAAATGCATCGGCCCCGACGGCATTGCCATGAAGATGCTGAAACATCTAGGTCAGGAGGGACACAAATACTTAGCGGCTCTATTCAGTCTTTCACTGAACACTTTCGTCATTCTTGAAATATGGAAAAGGCGAGAGTGGTTCCACTATTAAAACCTAGAAAGCCGGAAAACATAGGCGATTCATATCGCCCTATATCACTTTTGTCGCCGGTACTGAAGACGCTAGAGTCCATTTTGCTCCCGTATTATACCGCAAATCTGCACCTGGCTAGTTATCAACATGGCTTCCGCAAACTACATACCACCACCACCGTACTCAATGCCATTACAACGCAGATAAATAGCGGCCTAAATCAAAACCAACCAAATCACAGGACTGTGTTAGTGGCACTAGACTTGTCAAAAGCTTTTGATACAGTCCATCACGCCACGCTCATACAAGATCGTCTTGAAACACAGCTCCCTATCCCCGACACTGTTTAACTTCAATCTATCGAAGATACCCCCACCACCAGAGGGCGTCACCGTCGTTTCATATGCCGACGACTTTACAATAATGGCGACGGGGAAGGGCCCCTATACTGATGAACTCTGTGCGAAATCAACAGTTACCTCTGCGACCTTTCCAGGTTTTTCACTGAGCGAGATCTGACGATATTAAATCCACGGCGACACCTTTCACGACATGGACGCACTAGGTGAGAAACGAATTAGACATTTACATTGTTGGCACTAAGCTACCAACTGTTAGCCACCCAAAGTTACTGGGGGTGACACTGGATAATACTTTCTCATTTGCTGGTCATATATCTGCAATGGTATCAAAGGTACGAGGTCGCATCAAGATCCTCAAGTCACTTGCCGGCAGTACTTGGGGAAAGACAAAGAAACGTTTCTGACTACATATAAGGCCATTGGCCGACCAGTCTTTGACTATGCCGTACCCATATGGTCGCCTAACGTGCATAACACCAACTGGACGAAGTTACAAGTCTGCCAAAATACCGCTATCAGAACTGCTACTGGATGTCTCCTCATGTCTCCCGAGTCTCACCTCCATCAAGAGGCAAAACTGCTCAATGTAAAGAGCACGCGGAAATGCTTAGCAGGCAATTCCTTCTGAACTGCCACAAGCCAGCGCAGTCAAACCGTCATCTTTTGGACACAGATCCGCCCCCGAGAGACATGAGGAGTCATCTCCGTAAGCATTATGACGAGATCCGGCATCATATTACCTTGCCGTTAGATCTGCGGAATCATAAGCGGGCTCTAACCGACATCCACACCGAGTGGGTTGACACTTTTGTCAGACCTCTACCTGTGAATCCCGTTCTAAACAGTCTTCCACCCGATATTGCTGTAGAAGAACGCACCTTACCAAGGGAGACAAGAGTCACCATGGCACAGCTTAGCTCTGGATACAGCGTGAGGTTAAACTCTTACTTATCCAGACTGAATGATACAATTTCAGACACATGCCCTGCATGTTGTAGGACCCCCCATGATACCCTACATCTCTTCAATTGTCCAATTGAACCTACTCTTCTAACCCCTCTGTCCCTCTGGTCCAACCCTGTTGAAACTGCGCGTTTTCTTGGACTCCCGTTAGAAGAGCTTGATGAAGATCTTCGGAATGATCATACACTCTAGGCAGGGCAATGCATTGTCAACAACAACAACAACAACCAGGACATAAAGCCACCGAAAGAAAATGCATTACCGTGATAATTTAAAATCCCGTAGAATAGTAATGAAAGAAGAGTCAAGAAGGCTTCTGTCTTTTCCAGGTAGAATTGGCCCACTCTCTTAAAAAAAAACTAGTTGAAATTGTGCAAAAGTTATCACACGTCAATTACCCATTAAAGTTCTTGCTGGGCAATTCTTAATGTGGAACACCAGCAGGTTTGCTATTTTGAGGAACTGTGGACAGGAGTGGATTTACATAGGGGCAACATGGGCAGCTGCCCAGGGCGCTGTTTCAATAGGGGCGCCAAAACTAAGACAAGGAAATTTTTTTTTAATATTACAACAAGAATGAAAGATTTTTTTAATTTTTACAGAGAAAAAATGAATCACAGTACATTTTAGAACATTGGTACAGTTCTTAACCTTCGCCCCAGTGGGACTTACATTCGCTAATTTGCTGCATTTGCACTTTTCAAAATACACAACTTTCCAGGAAGGGCAATTTTGAGATTCAACCGCCATATGGTGCGCAAGTAAATGCAACATTTGGTTTGTATCTGAAGCGCTTAGTTTTCAACAAACCATAAAGAAATTTTAACTCCACATGAAGTATGATGTAACTAACTATTCTGCAGCATTAATTCCAAAATCACGTCTTTTGATTTATGCCGGTCTTGCAACAAATGAAGCGATATGTAAACCAGTATTGGTGCGCGACCAAAAACATGCTTGCCACATTGTTTTATTCGTATTGAAATCTGACCATAAATACGGACTTTGCAGATATAACGGCCCCCGCGCCATCTAGCGGGAAAAATATAAAAAATTTTGGTACGACGTATCCAAGGAATAAACTGTCAAAACTTGGTAGAAATCCGTTGACTAGTTTTTGAGCCAATTGGCTACAAAAAAACCCCCTACATTTTTATGTAGATTACGGTTGCATAAAAACGTTCCGCAAAGTAAGCATCGTGCATTATTATCGCCTTATACATTAATTAACAAGGAATAATCAAATATGATTCCATTTGATGATCCAAAACTTATAATCATTTTTCAGTCACCATTATGAATAATTTTTTCAATAATTCTTATGATCAAATTCTGAGCCAACTTGGAAACCAAATAGGGAAAAGAATCAAATATTTTTCCTTTAGGTGAACAAAAACTGATTATAGTTTTTCAAGAACCTGCACAAATCTAAAGCAACCTCAGCTGCCCTAAGCAGTCGTCTTTATAAAGGCGACGTAGACGTGGTCCTTATCCAAGAACCCTGGGTTAATAGCTCAAGGATCTGTGGATTAGGGGCTAAGGGGTACAAGCTCATCCGAGCTAATGAGGAGGGCAAGGTCAGAACCTGCATCTTGGTCAAGTCTGAGCTGAACACCTGTCTCTTACCCAACTATTCAAATGGTGACGTTACAGCTGCCAGCTTAACGGTCGGCAGCACCAGCCTGACGATGGCGTCGGTCTACATGCCCTATGACGCCGAAGAACCTCCTCCACAAAAGGAGGTGAAAGATCTGGTGGAAAATTTCTGCACGGGTCATCTTATTATTGGAGCTGACGCTAATGCTCATCACGTCCAGTGGGGAAGCTCCGATATTAACGCTAGTGGCGAGTCTCTGTTTGACTACCTACTAACAACTAACCTGGTGGTTTGTAACGTGGGTAACGAGCCTACTTTTATCACTAAAGCCCGTAGGGTGGTCATAGACCTCACTATTTGTAGCGAAGGCGCTTATGAGTGGGTTAGGAAATGGCGTGTTCTTGAGGAGCATTCATTTTCCGACCACCGGTACATAGAAATTGCCTTAGATTTTTCTGTTGAGCAGCCAGTTATGAAACGCAATCCACGCAACACTAATTGGCAGCTACATAATCAAATATTAGTTAGGGACCTACCAGTGTTACCCCCACAAGCTCCATCATCAGTAGGAGAACTGGATGATCTGGTTGCGACCTTTACAACGGCGCTCTCAAATGCCCTAGAGCAGGCTTGTCCAGTGCCGAAACCACGCGGTAAACATAGACCACACTGGTGGTCCTACGACCTGGATTCGCTCCGCAAGTCCTGCAGGAAGCAATTTAATAGGGCCAAGAGCCTCGGTACGGAGCCTGAATGGCTCGAATATAAAGTTAAACTGAGGGCCTATAAAAGGGCCCTAAGGCAGGCGAAGAGAACTTCGTGGAGGGATTTCTGCACCGGGGTCGAAAAGGTCGATGATACGGCGAGACTTAGACGAGTGCTCTCAAAAACTCAAACAGCCATTAGCTATTTGCGGAAGCCTGACGGATCGTGGACTAGCACGGAAGGGGAAACCCTGGAGCTGCTATTGAATACAAACTTTCCGGGGAACTTGCATGAACCACCTTTAGCATCTGCAACAAATATGGCAGTGCATATACCCATCACGGAGGAAAGGGTAAGGTGGGCGATCAAAAGCTTTGAGCCGTTCAAGGCTGCTGGGCCAGACGGGATTTTCCCCGCACAACTCATAAACACGTTGGAAACATCGGCTAAATGGCTGGTATTTCTCTTTTCAGCCTGCCTGGCTCTCAACTACATTCCGCACTCCTGGAGAAGCGCCAAGGTAGTCTTTATTCCTAAGGCTGGGAAGGCCTCACACTATGAGCCTAAGGACTACAGACCGATCAGTCTCTCGTCCTTTGCACTCAAAACCTTCGAGAGGATAATTAGCGATTATCTCTCCTCTACTATTGATAGCAACCTTATCTCTAGCTATCAACATGCATACACCAAAGGTAAATCAACGGGAACTGCGCTTCACAGCCTTGTCTCTGTTATTGAAAAATCGTTGTATGAAAAAGATTACTGTCTCGTGGCCTTCCTAGACATTGAAGGGGCCTTCAACAATATAAGCCCGGAGGCTATTAACACCGCTCTAACTAATCTGGGCATAAGCAGGTCTCTTATTGGACTAATTGATAAGCTACTAAAGGGAAGGAAAATAGTTTCTACACTGGGCACAGTTGATTTCTCACGCTATGTCACAAGAGGAACGCCTCAGGGTGGTGTTCTCTCTCCGCTTTTATGGAACCTCACTGTAAACTCGTTGCTACGAGACACAAGCTGGGGGGGCGGGAGGATAGTTGCATATGCAGACGATTTAGCTATTGCATACAGGGGCAAATTCCCACAAACCCTGTGTGACTTGATGCAAGTAGCACTGCGAGCAGTTTCCTCGTGGTCATCTCGCTGCGGACTTAATATCAACCCGGGAAAAGTGGAGCTTGTCCTTTATACTAACCGGTACAAAATACCAACACTAAGCCTACCAGAACTAAATGGCGTGCGCCTGAACTTGGCTGACAAAGCCTAATTCCTAGGCATAGTTCTGGATAGAAAGCTTAACTGGAAGGAGAATGTCATCCAGCGCCAGAGGAAAGCGTGCATTGCACTTTACACCTGTAAAAGAGCCATTGGCAAAAAATGGGGGCTCAGTCCCAAAATCTGCAGATGGATTTACACTGCGATAATCCGGCCAATTAGGCTGTATGGAGTCGTGGTATGGTGGCCTGCGCTGAGCAAGGCAGCCAACCTAAACCTGTTAGGTAAAGTCCACATATCTAGCATGATCTGTATAAGCGGCGCGTTGAGAACAACGCCCAACGAAGCTCTCCAGGCCATTCTTGGCATTTTGCCACTCGATCTGGAAGGGTACCGGGCAGCGGCAGCATCGGCCCTGCGTCTAAGGGAAACTTCCGGCTGGGGCGCAGGCACTACTGGACACTCCGGTATTCTGGATTCTTACAGCTTTCTCCCTCCGAGCACGGACCGTTGTGCAACCACAACAGTCGGAGATAGCTGGTTCAGAATAAACATTCCCAGCAGGGAAGACTGGGAGAGGACGGATCGGTGTCCTGCTACTAATGGCGGCATTTCCATATACACCGACGGTTCGAAGTTGGACGGCAGAGTTGGAGGAGGGATTTATTCCAAGGATCTGGACCTTGAGCTTTCCTTCAGACTGCCTGATCATTGCAGCGTCTTCCAGGCTGAGGTCTCAGCAATCATGGACGCCGCGGCTTGGATAGGGCAACACGCTATCGGACAGAATATCGTTATTTTCAGCGATAGCCAAGCGGCAGTCAAATCCCTTGGCTCTTACTTGTTCAACTCTGAACTGACGCTCAGCTGTCGTCGATCTCTTCAGGAGATGGCCCAACAGAACCGCGTGAGCCTCACATGGGTCCCGGGACACAGGGACATTGAGGGAAACTGTAGGGCAGACGAACTTGCTAGGCAGGGCACGACCAAGCAGGTTCTTCAGGATAAAGAACGCTTAGGTATGCCCTTTGCCACATGCAAGCTAATGCTGAAGGAGCATACACTCCGACAAGCCAATGAAAGATGGCTTTTATCGCCAGGCTGGGTGTACCCTACCGACGATGCTGTAGGAGTTGCAAAGATGATGAGGAGGAGGAAACGGTGGAGCATCTCATCTGCAACTGCCCGGCTTTAAGCGGCGCGAGAAGGCGCTTTTTCGGAGTTCCCTTCCTGGATAGCCTACGCCAGGTAGCGGAGCTGGACATAAAGGACTTGATGGCTTTCATCAAGTCATCTAAATGGTTCGAGGAGGTGTAACGGTGTCGGTTTTAGGAGTGTCAGCCCCGGGATTCGGCTATGTGGAGAGTCCCAATAGCACTGGGATTTTCCATATGGCTGGATCCCGGGACTGACTTTCCTAGTGTTGATGGTATCACAACGGGCCTTTTAATACTGGCCTAGGTGTGCCTTTGCGGCAGCCACTTCAACCTAACCTAACCTTTTCAAGAAAATGTTGAATCCTTTTGGATTATATTTTGGTGACTCAAAATCAATTTTCTACATTTTAAATTTTTACTTTGCTATAAAAATTTGATTTTCCGTAATATACTCACATTTTTTCATAAAGGATAACTGCATGCTGTTTCCCTTTCCTTGCCTGGTTTCAAAATTCGCGGAAGTCATGAGCCGATTTAAACGCTGGTAAGTGGTAGTCAGAGGGCTCTATCAACAATTCCGACGGGATTGCCGAATTTCTTTAGGTCTATCGACTTTATTGAAGGTCCGATGGAATAGCTGAAAGACCACAGAGACTTGCGTGGTCTTCTGCACATGACTTCAAAACAACCCAAAAAAAAAATATCAAATTATGATCATAAAACAATATGAAATATGATCAATATATGATAACAAAAAGTATTCAAAAACGAAATTAAAATTATATTCAAATTAGGTAACGTGAGCGAACCTAATTCGATCGTAAAATGATTACAAAGCTATCATAAAATGTTTCCAAAAATGAATCGAAACTGATTATATTTCTTCATCATAAATGAATATTTCTGAATAATCACATTTTGCGTACACTTTTCTCCAGACAACTCGATCATATTCGAATAGAAAATGCACTTGAATTTGATCGTTTTTAATCATCTGTAGAATGATATTTGAATATTTTTTGTTCAAAATTTTTAAAAAATGCTGGCTGGGATATCAGTAATGAAATGTCACCATACGGAGGCAAGCACTGGTTTTTTTTTGGAAATATTGGGGCGCGGCTTGATTTGTTTGCCCAGTGTTATACCCAATAACTGCGGTTATAGTTAAAAAACAACATACAACTATATAATCCAGTTATATATTTAATATAATTCAAAGTAAAGTTTATAATAATGAAAATCGAAATTAATTGGCAAAAATATGGGAGATAGAAAAAACGCGTGCGTTGCTGTCAACCAGATGATGAAGAAGAGGCAGAGCATAAAAACTTGCTGGAGTCGTTTGACAGCGAATATGTGATAGGCAACATATAACTGCAGGGTTGCATCATAAGGTATCTCAACATTCCCCATGTCCTGATTTAGTTGATAGGTATCTGGAACCGCACTGGCTGTTTACGTGGTCTATCCGAGCGACGTACTGCTGGTGCACTAGCAGTGGCTTCAGCAGACGCGCTGCTATGCAAAGATGGTGTCGGTGACGTATGAGTGGTACTTACTGGTGGATTCGTACTAGGGACATTCATGCTACCAGGTTCCACATCCACATCAATGTCATCGGTGATTAATTTGCCGGCAGTATCACCGGCTGTTCGTTTAATTTGGTTTTGGTGTCTTCGTAGCAACCCCTTAGCGGTTTCCACGCTATACATCATTCGACCAAATGTTTGCTTAATAACGCCGCTAATCCATTTGTTTTCCCCGGAAAAATCCCGAGCTTGCACTTTTTCTCCAATGCTGAATTTTGTCTTAGGAGATTTATGGTTATGCGTCTCTGGAAATAATGCGGAAAGTAAAGTTCGGGGCTGCCGGCCATGTAGAATTTCTGCAGGTGATTTTCCTGTAAGCGTATTTGGGGTTGCGCGATACGAGGCTAAATATTTACAAAGTGCCTTTTCTTTGGATGATGAACCTTTCATTTCTTTTGCAAATACGTCGTTGAAGGTTCTGACAAACCTTTCCGCTAATCCATTGGAGGCGGGGTGAAAAGGTGCGCTGGTTAGGTGCTCAATAGCATTGAGTTCGCAAAACTTACGGAATTTCCACGACGTGAATTGGGGTCCGTTATCACTAACGATTGTTTGTGGCAAGCCCTCAATCGCAAATATTTTTTGCAATGCTGAAATCGTTACAGTGGATGTCGATGTAGCCATTTCGATAGTGTAAGGAAACCTAGAGTGGGCGTCGATCACAATTAACCACATACTGCCGAAAAATGGTCCTGCAAAATCCACATGAATTCTTTCCCATGGTTGTGTTGTTTATTTATTTCTTTAATACAGTCTACAGGGGTACTTACAGACTAATTACTAGTTTAAAGCAATGAATAAGTTTAATTTAAAGATATAAATACTAGCATTGAAATCTATTAAATGTGCATACTTATTACAAAGACGTATACATCGCGAAATCGGTTCATTATAACCATAATTAGTCCTAGTCAATGTACAAGGATCCTTAAATTCTTTCGAATTCCTTCTAATGAAACCCAGCATGGATCGTGCTTTTGAAAGAACAACATCAACATGTCTACTGAACGTCAGTTTCATATCGAAAATCACTCCGAGATCTTTAATCTCCTCCAAACGGCTTAAGCTAAAGTTATTTGTTGAATAAACAGACGTAAGAGGACTAAGTGTTTTAGAGTAAGAAACCACATTGCATTTGCTCGTATTAAGAAACAGATTATTGGCAGAACACCACCGCTGAAATATCTCAAGGTCAGATTGTAGATTTAGACAATCACTTGGACTACAAATCTTCATATAAAGTTTAACATCATCAGCAAACATAAGGCACTTTGCAAACTTGAAGTGTTGTGGTAAGTCGTTAATTAATTTAATTCTGAATATGAACTGTAATTTTCTGAATATGAATTGTAATTTTCTGAATATGAAATGAAAATTCTGAATATGAATTGTAATTCTCTGAATATGAAATGAAAATTCTGAATATGAAATGTAATTTTCTGAATATGAAATGAAAATTCTGAATATGAATTGTAAAATTCTGAATATAAATTGTAATTCTCTGAATATAAACTGAAAAAGGTGTAGTACTAGATGTCAAGTTTGATATTGCTTGTGAGACGTCGTCTGAAGAAATATCAAAGACTGAAATAGAATTTAAGCTGTCAATCGGATCGAAAAATTCAGAGCCAATATCACTGTTCTCATATACCTCTTGAAAAAACTCTGCAAAGAGATTGCACGCTTCCAAGGGATTTTCCGATACCGCACCATTATACTCGAGACTAGTAGGAAAACCATTAGTTTTCCGTTTATTATTTATAAAAACCCAAAACTTCCTTGGGTTGCTTTGAAGGTCCAACTCCACATTAGATATGTAACGATTGTATAAAAATTTGCGAAGACAATCGTACTCTTTTTTTAAATTAGTTAGGCGAAGGTAATCTGCCGCAGAATTCGACAGCTTAAATTTTGTATGAGCTTTATTCTTTAAATTTTTTAGATGACATAACCTAGTATTGAACCACGGCGGCTTATTGCGTGAAACATACTTTTTTGCAGGGACAAAGTTCGAAATGCAATAAAGTAACTTATTTCGAAATAGTTCATATGAATCACATGGATTATAAAAAGAGTTAAGAATGGACCAATCGACAGAATTAAGAACATTATAGATAGCGTAAATGTTCGCTTTAGCAAAGTCATAAACTATTTGCGAGGCAGCGCTGTTCGATGCAAAATTGTAGAACTTAAAACTAATAACAATAGCTTTATGGTGAATACTATTACCAGAAAAGGGCGACAGGCATTCCCAACCGGATATGCTTAGTTCATTGAATGCCATTATCATTTAAATTACTATTGTATTGATAAAATCCCATTGAAAATAAAGAATTGCATAATAAAATCTCAGTATCCGATTTAACATTGGTTGGCACTAAATTATTGTCATAATGTGACCATGAGATATTACCTAAATTAAAATCGCCAAGAATTATAATTTGGTCGTCCGCGTTTTTTAAGTTTTCATATATAAACGTAATATTGTCTAGATGCATTTGATAGATTTCAATGCCACTAGATGGTGGAATATAAGATAAAAGAAAAAATATTGACTTATGATGAGAAAACTTAATTTTAACACAGATTTGCTCTACAAAACTATTATAAGAATTCAAAGTGATTTGAGTACTACTAATATCAGCTCTGATTGCAAGTAGAACTCCACCTCCCCTTACTTGACCAGTAGACGCTACACAACGATCTTGCCGATACACAACATAATGATCATCAAAAAACTCAGACGATAAAAGCTTATCATTAAGCCATGTTTCTGTAAATGCAATTATATCATACTCGTGAATTGCTGTTTCACGGCTAATTTGTAATGCTTTCGTACGCAGCCCGCTAGCATTATGATAATAAACCAAGAAATTATCGCGAGCATTGGTGGAAAAATTTCGGATCGGTCTAATGGGATTGCCTATCGACGTTCGATTTAAGAAAAAATTGAAAAGGCCGAACTCTCACATCAGTTGGCCAAATTTCAGAGATTAGTAGCCTCTCAAAATGATGGTGAGGCGCTCCAAGTTTAAAGTTAATGCTCGTCAAAGAGTCCACAGGAGTACCTTTCTTAACCAATTTCACACATGAAAGAGTTTCGGCATTAATATTAGCATGTTTTGCAGCATAGTTTATTATACTCTGCTCTGAAACCGATGGCTTGAACGATGATAAATGTAGCCACTTCAATCGTACAGCTACGTCGAGTTCATTGTTGATATTTGACCCAACCACTGTATTTAAATAATTGTTATGGCTTTCTTCATTATCTTGACTCTTATTATTATTCTCCTCTGAGCTTCGAGTTTGCATTCGGTTGTTTCTCTGCTTCCTCTTTTTACGCCTATCAACAGTTTTCCACCCAGAATTACGTTGTGACATAGGAGCATCAGCGGAGTAGTCAACAGCATCAGTATCATTAGCAGGCTCAACAAAATTTCTATCACCTTGAACATTTTGACGCTCGGTGTAGCTTCCACTCGCAAGAGAGAGATCATCCGTTATATCCGTAGCAGCACTAATAGTATTATTATTAGCTGCAGCAGCAATGTTGTTGGTAGTTGCAGTAGCACTAGTAGCGGCGGATAGAGGATTAAGAGAATGCGCAATGTTAGCATCTTTCTCACTTTTTCCACTTACGCTCAACTTCAGCAAACGAACTTCGTCAACAAGCGTTGCTGCCCAAGAGGAAAATTTACGTTTTGGATTGCTAGCAGCATTCGCACAGATCGAACATCCTTTACAAATTGACCCAATGGCTTCGTCGATCTTGGGAAACCATACATAACGACGACTCATCTGTTTCATGAGACTTTGGCCCCAGTGACCATCATGCAGCATAGTCAGGACCTTGTGCTGTAATTTTGTTGGAACAACTACTCGGTTGTACTCTGTGTGCAGTACCACAACGCCCTTCTGTAACGAAAGTGAGAATCTACGATCAAAAAATGGTTTCAGATCATTTTTGTAACAGTACTAAGGATGCTATCCTTTGATGTTTCCTCAGCAACCACTGATGAACTAATCGGGAACAAGTCCATTTCGACTTCGTTAATTTGGCCATCAAGCACGTTATTTTCCCAGCGATCGAATTCCAGGTTTTCCCCTATAGGAAGCCGGGAAAGGGCATCTGCGTTTGCATGTTGAGCGGTGCTTTTATATCGTATGGTATAATCATATGCTTGGAGAAATATGGCCCACCTTTGGAGTCCATGCAACGTTGCGACAGGCAATTTTTTGTTAGGATTGGAGATCGTGATAAGCGGTTGGTGGTCGCTAGTCAATTCGAAATGCCGCCCATACAGATACTGGTGAAAGCGCGTAACACCAAACACTATTGAAAGCGCTTCCTTCTCTATTTGTGAGTAGTTTTCTTGGCTTTTGTTCAAGGTTTTGGATGCGAAGGCAATCGGCTTTTCCGATCCGTCAGGAAATTTGTGAGATATGACAGCGCCAATGCCATACTTTGACGCATCAGTTGCTAGAATGATTGGAAGCTTTTCATTGTGATGTACTAACTGCGCAGCTTCGATAATGCCGTTTTTCAGTATTAAAAACGCTTTTTCTTGTTTTTCACCCCATGCGAAATCTTGCCCTTGCCGCCTCAAAATATTTAATGCCGATGCCTTTGATGAGAAGTTAGGAATGAACTTGTTATAGTAGTTGATTTTTCCGATAAACGCTTCCAGTTCACGTAGGTTTTTGGGTCTAGGCATTAATTGAATTGCCTCTAAGCGTTTCGGAGAAGGGCATATACCCTTTGAGTCGATTATATGCCCTACGTATTCAATTTGCGGTACAGCAAATGTACATTTTTCTTGACGGCATCGAAGCCCATTACTTTCTAGGCGTTGGAAAATTAATCGAACATTTGCGAGGTGATCCTCATCACTCGCACCAGCGATAATTACATCATCGAGGTATACTGCGCAACCAGGAATACCAGCTATGAGCTGCTCCATGAACCTCTGAAATATTCCCGGTGCACTAGCAACACCGAACGGCATTCTCTGGTATTGATATAAACCGAATGGTGTGTTAATCACCATATACTTTTTTGCGGTCTCGGATAGTTCAATTTGGTGCTAAGCTTCACTTAAACCAATTTTTGTAAATTGTTGACCCCCTTGAAGTTTGTTCAACAGTTCCTCAATCCGAGGTATAGGGTAACGATCAATTTGTATTTGTGAATTCAGACCTACTTTGAAATCAACGCACATACGTATTTTGTTGTTTTCTTTTCGTACTATGACAATGGGCGCTGCCCACTCGCTTGTGTTTGGGCCATATTTCTCCAAGCATATGATTATACCATAAGATATAAAAGCACCGCTCAACATGCAAACGCAGATGCCCTTTCCCACTTCCTATAGAGGAAAACCTGGAATTCGATCGCTGGGAAAATAACGTGCTTGATGGCCAAATTAACGAAATCGAAATGGACTTGTTCCCGATTAGTTCATCAGTAAAGAGGAGAGGAAACTCCTTTGCCATGTCAGTAAGAGATAAGGAGAGTTTTCCTCTTTGATGTGGGAGCGCCGGGGATGAGTAGCACTGATTCGAATCGAGATGTGTTGGAATGTCAACGCGAAACTGTAATTTACTGAACCAATCTAGCCCGATTATGTTTGATGCGGTGTTCTTCTCCACCACAACTAGAGGTAAGACCTCATCGATATTGCCACAGCGAACGTTAACCATGGTGACACCTTTCAAAGACAATATATTACCCCCATAAGCCTTAAGTACTTTATCGGTAGGTTCACATTTCGGCTCTCCCAGCATATTATAGCCCTCAGTACCAACCAATGAGCATGACGCCCCCCTTTCCACTTGAAAATTTAGCAATGTACCATTTACACGGATATTCACATCGATTTTGTTTGCAGTAGTGCCAAACGCGCACACGGAATCGATGACACTAATACTTTCGAAATTTGTTGGTACTGAATTTTGGACGAGATTTACGTGATTTTTATCTGCTGTTTTTCGCTTTTCTGTCGATTTGCAAACTGACGATATATGACCAGGTATTGAACAAATATTGCATTTGGTCTTTTTCTTAAAATGAATGCAGTCGCTTCTATCGTGTGATATGCCGCAACTGGGGCATGACTTGAGCGCCGATTTCGACGTGCTACGTGGTTGGTTTCTTTTTTTTGCTTTGTCGTCTTTTCTTGCAAAAGGCTTGCTTTTTGTTATTGTGGCTTTGTATACATTATTCACGGTAGTCGACTCAGATTCTTTCATTTCGGAACATGTACGAACAGTTTCTGCAACGCCGCTGTTCGTACCTTTTCATGGGGTGTGTGCATAACGATCATGTCGCGAATTTTACTGTCGGCATAAGATTCGCCACATTGAGCTTTACAACACATGAACATACAGTCTTTTGAAGCGCCTTGGAGTTCGGCCACCCAGTCGCTATATGACTGACCACTTTTCATGGTTGTGCGATAGAACTTAAATCGAGCAGCCAAAACGTGCTGCTTTTCAATGAAATGCTCATTTAAGGTTGACACTATTTCTTTAAAGGTTTTTTCCTTAACCCTACCATCAAATAGCTTCTGAAGGATCTCTAAGTTGTCCGCTCCGATCCAACTGAGTTTGCACGCTCTTCTAGTTGGTTCTTCAGTAACAGCATTAGCCAGAAAATGCTGTTCTAATTGGAGCAGATATGTACTCCACTTGTCCGTCGATTTGTTGAAACATCTAAAATTTGGTACCGCCGTTTGCCTGTCGCCACCAACTTTCCCATCGCGGATCGCCTTTTCTATGAACTCCCTATTTTCTTTTGCCATACTTGCAAGGAATGACTGGTTTGATGCCTGCAGCTGGTTGAGCACCAACTTTAACGCCTCAGCATCCATGATAAAGTTGGGTTATAAACGAAAATTACAATATTACCTCGTCGCCAGAAAAAGTTATACCCAATAACTGCGGTTATAGTTAAAAAACAACATACAACTATTTAATCCAGTTATATATTTAATATAATTCAAAGTAAAGTTTATAATAATGAAAATCGAAATTAATTGGAAAAAATATGGGAGATAGAAAAAACGCGTGCGTTGCTGTCAACCAGATGATGAAGAAGAGGCAGAGCATAAAAACTTGTTGGAGTCGTTTGACAGCGAATATGTGATAGGCAACATATAACTGCAGGGTTGCATCATAAGGTATCTCAACACCCAGGGTGCTTCTAGAGGTAAATCCGCCCCTGACTGTGGATTGTATTGTTCGGCAAATGAGGTCGGTGCGGTGTAAATGTACTATAAGGCTGTACTGCTTTAGACCTATGTAAACTGAATATCTATGTATATATAAATACGCCACATGAAAAACTTTAGGTACCTCCTGTGAGCGAACCGTTTGACCGATTTTAATGAAATATGCATCGATGGAAAGGAAATTGGAAAAACTGAGGTATAGGTGGTATGTTTTCAGGGGCGTCCCCGAAATTTAAGAATGGGGGTACAGAGTTAGCGACCCCACGACCCCCTGAAGATTTTATTGGTCGAATTTTCGATCACAAGCGATACTAGTTGAAATAAATATTGCACACGTTAGCGACGTTAATATTAGGCGCTCATTTGTTTTTTTATTATTATTTATTTGCCGCCGCGTGCTTATGCCAACTTAAACCCCCATACAGTTCTGTGTGAACGTGAGCGTGAATGCGTGGATACTTTCTATTGCGTACGCAAAGAAAAAAATAAATTCTTTTGTGCGTTCACGAACATCTGTCAATTGAGTTCAAAAAAAAATCTAAATTTGGCGTAGTAATTGCCAAATTTTAACACTCACTTGCGAGGGCTTTGTGTCACTTTGCGTTCGCATAAATTTTACTGTGAGATGGTAAAATAAGCATTTCAAAGCAGGGTGAAAAAATAAACTATACAAAATACATTTCTTTTGCTCATCGAGTAGCATGTCATTTAAGTTTTGTACAGTTTTTTACTTTTTGGAAACGTTTGGTTTTTGTTTGGGACAATTCCCATGGTTCAATTATACCAGGTTAGCTTTTTGATGACAGTAATACTATCCCTTTGGCACACTTTTTCCGATAGTATTTATGACCCGAAAACCTTTCAAGGAACTTTTAGTAAAAATTTAGGTTAAGACTGCTTTACATGAGTCGATGTCCTATTCGATTTGACGATCGATTGTATTCAACCATCAAATACAAGTTGTCAATCGGTCGAATTACTATTAACACGGTGGAACAAAAAAAAAAATCGACCAGGAAATCGACACTTATTTTGAGGCTAGAATACTAGAAAACGGCTAATCGGAGAAAATTTTAGGGTATGCAGCTTTTGAAGGGAATCCGAGTTCTTACTCTTAACATGAGGTAAAGTCTGTGAAATCTAAACTAGCGATGATAGGCCTCTAGAATTTAATGTTAAGATCTGTAATTTTTACAGTAATATTGTTTCACCTTTCTGAAAAATAAAATCAATATAATTTTTGAAAAAACTAACTTATTTTTGGCCCCGTCGAATGTGTTAGTTTATTTTGCAATTTTTTATTTGCATTACAATTGATATCCTCCTTTTTCGATTTTTCTACGACCATTTCCTTTACGAAAGAAAAAAAACATTCCTACTTTTTTATTCGCAAACGAAACCTGTACACTTTTTCATATTGGGATTGTCAATAATAAACGTCAAGGGAAAAGCAAACCTTCTTATAATTGAACCATGGACAATTCCAACAAAGACAAATTTATAAACACAAACGTTTCAAATAATTGAAGAAAAATATTAGTGTTTGAATGTATGTTCATAGAGAACAAAATGTTTTTTAGTTTTGGGGATGTAAATTTAAAAAAATTTATTTTACACTTTTCAAAGTGAACTCAGCTTTTGGATTTTGTTTTGTATTGAACTATTAAAGTAATAAACAAAACGAAGTAGTACTGTATAATAAAGTTTATTTTCGTACACTGTTTCAAAGGATATTTAACTTTTTTACTTAAATTCAAATGCACAAATATCAAAGATATTTTAGGTATTTATCCGCTTACATGTAATTTTTTTTGGAAAAGTAGAGTAATTTCAACATATTACACAAAAGAAAATTGTTCACGCTCACCCGTGTTCACTCTCAAAAAGATGTGTATATAGCCCTTTAGAAATAGCCTAAACATTTCTACGAATCCAAAATTGGACGAGGTAAAGTATTTTATTCATCGCACTTTACTGGCATTTTAATTTTTATACAGTTATTCCAAAATCTCTACATATAACAAAATTGTAACAGGTCGATGTCTGAACATGGCAGATATCAACAAAAAATTGATTGGGGGAAGCATTATTAAGCGAGTAGAGTCCAAATCAACCATTTTACAAATTTTTGTGTCTCTGTCTGTCCCTATGTTTGTGGCCGTATCACTCTGAAAGTAATAAATGGAATTTAATAAAATTTGTTTCGTTGGATTGCTCGACACTCAACTTAAAATTTAAGATATTACTTTTTTCGATATCTCAACCCGTTTTGGAGTTGTCGCCCAATATGTAGATCATGTCTGTCTGTATGTTTGTGATCGTAACACTCTAAAAGTACTGAAGGGAATTGAATCGTTGGATTGCTAGACGCTCAACTTAAAGTTTAAGATATATTTTTGCGATATCTCAACAGGTTTTGGGGTTATCGCCCAATATGTGGACCAAAAATGTCTTAGTACAATATGGGTGTAAAACGAAAGGTGTCAATGAGTGCTATAATATGCGATGTGATTCATTGAAATATCTTAAATGGTTTGGGAGATATCTAGAAATTTCGATAGCTCGGCCGGTTTCGGAGGTATCGACGAATATTTCCACAAAAATGTGTTATTATGGTACCCTTAAGTGCTGAACTCCAGTCTTTTTGTTGGATTTTATTCTTTGCTAACCAAGCTGCAAAAAAACAGAAAATATACGCATACGAAGACGCGGGCACCAGCTAGTAAAAAATAAAGCTTTGAGATCACCTAAATATATACCCATTTGCGTAATCAGTGTGGGTGTATTCGCGGGGTATTGTGGGCCCATTTGGGGGTAACTTCTGGGGCAACCTGAGGATCCTGCCGGGGTTATTTCGGGATGTTTTTGGGCACTCCCTCTGTTTCATTTGGGGATAGTTTTGGGGACTCCCTCGCGGTCCTCCCGGAGTCATTCCGGGATGGTTTTGAGGACTTCCTCGGGGTCATTTGGGGGACATTACGGAATGGTTTTGAGCACACCCTTGGGTACATTTGGGGGTAGTTCTGGGATATTTTTGGGGACTCCCTTGGGGTGGTCATTCCGAGATCTTTTTGAGGACTCTCTCGGGGTCATTGCGGTATGGTTTTAGGGACTCTTTCGGGGTCTTCCCGGGTTCATTTGGGGGTTGTTCTGGGATCTTTTTGAGGACTTCGTTAGGGTCATTTGGGGGTCGTTCCGGTATCTTTTTGGGGACTAGGGACTAGGGGTCGTATGGAGGGCATTTCGGTATGGTTTTCGAAACTCCTTCGGGGTCCTCCCAGGGTCATATGGCGGTCGTTCCGGGATCTTCTTGAGGATTCCCTCAGGTTCGTTTGGGGGCCATTTCGGTATGGTTTTCGGGGTCGTCCCGCCGTCTTTTAAGAACTCACTCGGAGCCATTAGGAGGTCATTCCGAGATCTTTTGAGGACTCTTGGGGTCATTCCGGGATGGGTTTAGGTCCTCCCGGGTTCTTTTGGGGTTCGTTTCGGGATCTTTTATGGGACTCCCTAGGGGTCCTTTCGGGGTTATTTGGGGGTCGTTCCGGTATCTTTTTGGGGACTCCCTCGGGGCCTCCCGGGGTAGTTTGGGGGTCATTTCGTGATGGTTTTGGAGACTCACTCGGGGTCATTTGGGGGTCGTCTGGGATCTTTTTGGGAAATCCCTCGGGGTCATTTGGGGATCATTCCGTGATGGTTTTGGGGACTTTTTCGGGGCAGTCCCCGAGTGTCACATGTCCTTTCTTTTAATTTTTATAAACGAACATAAATAACTAGAAATAGAGCAGCTTAAAATAGTTAATAAATAAATAATAAAAATACAGAATAATTTAAGAAAAATTATTCACAAACGGTCAAAAGTCCACCAAATTTTCGAAGATTTACAAATTAAGGACCGCAAAACTTATAACATACGTACATATTGATCGCAGGACACAGCGAAAAAAGCCACCCTGTAAAAATAAGTTGACAGGTGTCAGTAAATGATTGCAGGATGGACCAAAACCCTTGACACTGCTAGTATAAATAGCGACCAGTTGGCAATGATATCAACGCAGGTTGGTGTAAGAGGTACACACTGCGGGTTTAGAAATTCCTCATCTCCATGGTTCTTGGTTCGATGACCAACAATAGGTGATGAAAAATTTCTAAACACAAAGCCATTTGATAAGTGCCCTTGAGCAGGGCCGAAATTACGTATGGTAGCTTGTGATTGTTGTTGCTTTTCCATCTTGTTTACTAATAATAAAAACACAGAATAATTTAAGCAAAATTATTCACAAACGGTCAGAACTCCACCAAATTTTCGAAGATTTACAAGTTAATAACCGCAAACTTATAACATATATAGATAATTTTTTTTAAATGTTTTCGATCTGATTCTGATACGGTGTACATCATAAATTTTTTTTTAACCCTAATTAAGGAAAATTTTACCTATTACACAATAACGGCTAGACCAATTTAAAATTTATTTCTTTAATTTATTCCATAGGATTGTAATGGGGTGTAGTTGCTGTGTGACCTTGTCCAATCCCGACTCTTGTGTCCTCCTTCGGAAATCAGGTTCAAAAATTTTTTGCTCTCACCTTACTTTCAGAATTTATTTATGATAAAGGCTTATTTAGACGGGTCGATTTCCTGGTCGATTTTTTGCCATTCCACCGTGTAAATAGCAATTCGATCGATTCATACCTTGTACTTGAAGGTAGAATGAAAAGTCGACCAGAAAAACGACTAGAAAATCGACCCGTATAAATAAGCCTTAACATTTATTAAATGAACTACAACATCAACTATTTCAAGAAATATTTATTGGAGTTCAAATATAGAATATCAACGCTGTAGAAAAAATTTTATAAAACAATTCGATGTGTTCTAAGTTTTGCAAATCTTTCAATAATATCTTCGGGTCTGACTTCAATGTCTTGGTGAATGTGCAGTAGTGCTAATCCTACCAATCTTTTTTGGAGCATGGTTGTCCTAAGCCATGTTTTCAGACGGCGTAAGGTAGAGAAAGACCGTTCGGCGCTTTCATTTGTTACACACATTGTACAAAAAATACGAAGCAAAGAATTGATCATTGGACAAATGTCTATGTCACAACATTTCAATGTTTCTAACGCGCTTGTTGGTATAGCCGTCTTATCCGAAGAGTGATTGGCAGTTTTGAGCTTCCAATTGGTTTGCCAGTGATTAATTTCTCCCTTGAGTCGAAGATATTGAAGTTCTTTAGAGCCTTTTAAAAGGTTGCCGAATCATTTGATTTCAAGTTTTGCATATTCTTCGGAAGCAGAGAGCTCAATTGGAAGCCAGTGAAACGTGACTTTAAATCTTCTATTATGTAATCCAATAGAGGTATGAACATTGAAATTCTGAAATAATCTTCACAATTATCTGTATCGTAATTTTCTCGTCTAGTTTGTGTACCAAAAATTCTTGGTTTTTTTATCTCTATATTCAACTTTTCCGCCATACCTTTTGCATCTGCATAAATTTGTTTGAATTTTTCATTCACATTTTGCCTTTGATTAGTCAACACTTCGAATAGTAATTCTATTTTGTGCGAAGCCTTTGCCAAATCCATATCTTCTTTTTGAAGCGTTTCACTGAGTGGGCGTGTGAAAGACAAAACGTCACACAAACAGAAAAGACCAATGATAAATTCAAAAGAGCAAATAGCAGAAAGAAGAACTGTTGCTTTTCCCGCTGTTTCTCTACTGTTCCAATTGCTTACTTTAATCAAAGCGTCAACAATCTTTGGCAACTCTACTGTAAAGTGCAGGGCCGTCGACAGGATTTCCGGGCCCCCTATATGAAGTATTTGTTTTTTTAGTGAACTCATTTTTTATTTAAAAGTAATACATGTATACAAGAAGGTTTTATACATATGTGACTAAACTTATAAATTAACTTTTCTTGATTTTTTGGCGGCGAAATTCCGAATTAAAGCATTGTAGTCTAGTTGCCTTGCTAAACGAGATTCTATACAAAGAGTAGCTAGCCCAGAAACACGATCTTGTGCAGAGCACGAGCGCTGAAAGTTCTTTATCCTCGCAAGAACACTAAATGAGCGCTCAGCACCAGCAACTGTGACAAAATAAACGCAGCGCGATACAAATATTTGGAAAAAGCGTTTGTAAATCCTGAGAAAAAATTGCATTCAACAAATTGAATGGTGTAAGGGCTATTTCAAAATTAGTTTCGTATATGTGTTTCAAATGGATTAATTCATCTTCTAAACCCTTTTTAACGTCAAATTCATGTACTTTCACAAAAATTGTAGCATAATTTCGAAGTTCGTCTTCTTCCATCGTTGGGAATTGCCATAAAAAAGCAAATGTTGTATTCAGCTTTTTCATGCCTTCAAATCGACGAGAAATTCCTGAAATCACTGAATCCACTATGACTAAAAATGTGTTCCTTTTGAAATCAGTTATGGCATCTCGTTGATGTTCATCTGAAGATATTCGGAGTCTGTTCTTTCTGGTTAAAGGGAAGGATGTTGAAACATCTAATCCGCTGGCTACGTTCTCACATTCACGCAAAATGCTGTCCCATTGGTTACGAATGACTTGTAAATCTGAGAGTAAGCTGTCAAGATTTTTTACTTCAATATCGACAGTGACGTCTGTGCCTTGTAGAATAACGCTTCTTTCATTGATGGAGCTCAAAATCTTGCACCAAATCGACGACATGAGGATACACTCAAACTTGGTTATGTACATTAGGCCTCCGTTTATATTACTCCTAGTTTCTGTAGTCAAATCGAATTTAGTTAATTCTTCTAGAGCGTTTTGCAATCCTTTGAGATGTTTTGCAAAGGGTTTGACTGCGTCGATTCTTGCAGACCATCTTGTGTCTGAGAGTTTGTGAAGTGAACCTGGTACATGTTTTTTGAGAATTTCCCAACGTTTTGCACTACTGCTGAATATGTTAAAACACTTTTGAACCATTCCGAAAAAGGTGATTGAGGCTGTACAACATTCTGCAGCTACGACACCGCCCAAGTTCAGACTGTGATCGGCGCAGGGCGAATAAACGGCTTTCGGATTTTTCTTGATAATATGACTTTGTGCACCATTAATTTCACCTTTCATGTTACTACCGTTGTCATATCCCTGCGCACAACATTCTTTCAAACGAATGTTATATTTTTCCAGAGTATCACAAATCAAATTGGCGATTTCTGGTCCAGTTTTTTTAGTGTAATCGACGAAACACAGAAATCGTTCTTGGATAGTAAAAGTCTTTTTCAAGGAGTTAAAATTAAGGTATCGCAAAACAAAAGTGTTTTGCTCGTCATTACTCGTATCGGTCGTAGCATCGACGATAATAGAAAAGTATTTGGCCTTCTTTCTTTCTTCTAATATTACTGAAATTACGTGTTGAGCACAAATATCTATGAACTCATTCTGAATAGATGCAGAAAGATAATGCACTTGGAGACGTTTGTGTTCTTGTTGAGCGAATCTAACTTTTTCCAAATGCTCGCGAAGTATTGGATCGTAATAGCTGATGTGCTCCAGGATACCCAAAAAATTACCGTTGTTTGGTTCTCCTACAAGATTGCTTCCACCTCTCAAAGCTAATCCTCTTTCACCAAGGAAAATAATGGTGTGCAGAATCCGCTGTAAGATTTCTTGCCATTTTTTAGTTTTGCTGATAATATGCTCATCAAGAAGTGTATCAAGTGAGCTGTCATTCTGGATACGACGTTGCGTTGAGCGCCATTGAAGGAAGTACTGAACGTGATCGGGGTTTCTTTCGTGTCCTGGCAGTTTGTCATACAATTTTTTCCATGATTGATGTTTCGAATATCCTTCTGGACTACAAAGCTTAGAACTATTTAACTTATTAGTATTTAGTAATCGACAAGGTAAACAGTAAAATGCATCCATGCTGCTACTCCATACCAACCAATCGCGATTGACGATTTCACCATTAGGGAAGGTTATGTATAGGAGCGAGAGCGGAAATGGCTCATTTAATCGATCACGTGGAAAAAAAGCAGGCATTTTCGCGTGACCACGACGAACGACTTCGTTTACTATATCGGGCGGCACAAACTCGGTTTTTAAGGTTCCAATATCGTAATCGTAGAGATAGTGTTGATCGTTTTGTGATGCGTCTGGTGAATTTGTTTTTATAGCCTTATCTTCTCCGTCAGAAATTGGCTCTTTTTCAATTATTTCTGTAGAACAGTCTTTAGAGTTAATGGTTTTTTCGGGATTCTCAGTTTTTCTCATAGCTTCAGTTATATTTCCCGAAGAATCGGAAGCGCTTATATTAACACTGGAACTGGCTGTAGAAGTCATAAGCTGCAAATCTCTCTCAGGTGTTTGATCGTGGCTAATATCAGTAGTATTATTCTGTGTTTCGTCGATTTTCCCGGCATTTGAGTTGCCGAAACTAAATCCAAAAAGGGTTTTTTGTTTTTTTGCCATTTCTTTTTCATTTTTTTTCTTCTGTTCTCGTTCTTTTCGCTTTTGAGCTCCAGATTTGTGGCGATACATTATGAGTTCAGACTGAAAATGTTAGTTAATTTAACAAACAATCAATAAATACAGTATAATGTGGGTTTGAGCCTAAATTTTAAATTTTTTTGTACTACATGCATGACCAAACCAAATATGGTTTCAAATTTAAACTAGACCAGTTTTCAAGAAAATTCGTTAAGTGAATAGGGTTTAAATTTTAAACCAGTAATTTTTTAACAATTTTTTAAAGAAAAAATAATATTTTGTCCGTTGGCTGGGACTCGAACCAAGACTCCCCGCAGCATGCCGGTCTGCTCTACCACTGAGCTACATCGCACACATAAATTTTGTGGGCAAAATTCATTCTTGAATAAGCTTTCAAAAATAAATGAAAACAAAACAAAAATTTTAAACAAAAAAGTTTTAATTTTAAACCGAAAAGTTTTAATTTTAAACCGAAAAAATAAATAAAAAAATTAAAATATTCCAAAAAAAGTTTAAAAAAATCGCTTAAACTTTAGACGGGCTTAAAATGTAGGCTCATTTTTTTAACCGTGTAGTTGGCCACTCATATTTACTTCATACTTCAAAAAATTATTTCTGTCATAATAAGTATAAAGAATAACGATACTAAAAAATGATTTCTATAATTATGGAGATATTGCAAAATCAATTAATAAATTTGTAGAAAAGTGGGCGGTGTCACGGTATATAAAATTTTAATTTGACAATTTCTGAATGTATTTAGATATACATATGTAAGCTTTAATAAAGATTTGCACAATTAAAGAAAATTAAGCTGGGTGGGGCACTTACCTGGTTTATAAATAAATCAAATAAAAATAATTTCACTTTCACTTTCTGCTTAAGTTCTGTCTTCACTCACTAAAAACACACTAATTACTCCACTTGCAGCATACTGAGCTGATAAACACACTCAATTAATTTTCCTTAATAAATCAAATTTCCAAGGAAATCTATGTTTGAATTCTAAACTATCAAAAATATGATGCTGAAATATCACGGAATTTATGTACACGGTTGCCAAAGGCCTAAAAGAGAAGATAACCAAGCTGTTGAAAAAAAACCCAAAAAATTACCAAGATGTTCAAAACGCAGGTTCATTGTGTTAACAAAGAAAATAACAATTTAAAAAATATATTTTACTTCATATGCTTCACATATCAGCTTTTAACTTTAATTCAACGATATCGGCATTACAACATAAAATAAATTTTTTCAAATTATAAACACATCTGCACAATGAAAACTGTTAAATAATTGGAGACACTTCTTTCTAGCGTCACATATTTTTCTGTCAAAATACAAAATTATATGCCCTTTTTATTCAAAGCCGTCTCATACTTGCTACGAAAAAGTTTCAATGCAAGAGCAAAAACAAACTTGACAAGCGAGTAAAATTCTTAGCAATCATATGCAAAGATTCTTAACTCGAAGCGACTTATTCTTAATGAATTTCAAAAAACTCCATATTTTCAAATAAGGGTTTTTGGTTCGTTAAGGATACATTTGTAGTTCAGCTTTATGGTATTGATAGTATGAAATTCAAAATTATTTCGTAACCTAGTTTTAAATAAGCTTAGTTCGAAAAATTTCCGTTCCGCAGTAGCTGAGCTGTGTGAAAAGATTATTAAATAAACGACAAAAAAAACCACCTACTTTGGTACTTAATTACAGAATTTGGCAACAGTGTGCGATTTGATTCGAAATAACGACGAAGCTAGTTTGTGCACTTTTTATCTTGTTTATCTTATTTTATCTGTTTAGTTTATATATTCACCGGAAACAAAGTAAAAAAAAGCGTAGACACAAACTACGGTCGGAAACTCGGATAGATTGTATTGTTGCTATTGGAATAAGAAGTCATTGTATGGTGAGAATATTCAAATATTGCGTGGTGAAATTGCGATTTATAGGGCAAGCATGAACGAATATGGGACAAGTGTTGTACAAAAATAATCGAATTATGCGGCGCTGTTAATTTTTTCCGAGTTATTCAAATTCCCGGGCCCCTAAAAAATGCCGGGCCTTTTGTTACCTCCTGTATGATGCTGCAAACTTTTTAATTGATAGAACATTAGATGACTTCATGAGACTATTGTTCAGTTTGTGGGAGAAACATAGTGCCGCGATAGCGTTTTTTCCTTCTTTTCTTATTTCGTTAACTGCTCCACATTTTTCTGAAATATTGACAGCGCAAGCATCAACCCCTATCGAAACACAGTTTTCTAATGTTAGGTTCAACTTCTTCATAGTTTGTAAAACGATGTTTCCGAGTGCAACCCCAGTCAATGATAGTTCTACGTCACCTGCAGCATCTTCATCTTCTTCAACAATTTCTTTTGACAGTCCTCCAAACGCGTCAATAAAATCAACAAAGTCTTCCCTCAGTAAAGGTTCCCCAGAGGAAGAGTCTAAGTAGCGAACTATGAGGCTTATCTTAGTTTTTGCAATAAAAAAAGCCTATGGTTATCAATCTATAATATACGGTAAGCAGAAACCAAAAAAATACCTGTGATTTTCCTGATAAATCTGGCGTCTCGTCAAATTCAATCGAGTAAAAAAGAGCATCATTAACCCGTTCAACAATTTTCTTTTGTACCTCTACCCTGCAGCAGTCAATGAGTTGATCTTGAAGAGTTTTACTGATATATGTTGCTGCTGACGATGTAGTTTTCAGATGATTTTCAAGTGTTAAATCGCCGGCATCCATTCTAAATCTTAGTAAGGCCCTGAAGTTTCCTTCATTTTGTAAAGGATCTGATACTGCTAAAAGCGGTCCATCATCCCTGTGCCTACGCAGTGGAATGTTTTGCCTCCCACAAAAAATAGTTGTTTTAACAATAGGCATGAGTCGTTTTCTGTTTTCTTGACATTGAGACAGCAAATTATCACTAATACGATTACGAACGTCACATTGTAGATTTTGAAAATTCTTCAAAAAGTCTTTTCCTGCGGCGACTGCATTTTTGTGGTACATATTTTGGGAATGTACTTCCAAATCTCCTTTTTTCCCAGCGATATTCTTGAAATTTATTAAAGGTTGAGTGACTAGATATCCACCTTCGTTGTTAAGTGTGAACAATGGACAGTATTTACAAAAAAACTCCTTTTCTCACGTTGGAAAAAACCAGCCATTCTTTGTGATCAGCTAAATGTTTCCGTGATACATAATTCTTGATCTCTTTCCCAGAAACTATTCTACTGGAAAATGGAAATATATAATCTTCTGCTGGTACCCAAGGGTTTTCCAGAAGTTCTTGTTTTATGTGGTCGCTAATGTTCTGTCCGATATAATGACCTACGTAATTTGAGAGTTGTGGCACCACCACAGATATTTGGCTGATCGTCCTTTTTCCGCGAAAGATGGGCCAGCGGGAAATGAGTCGATTTTTGATGCACTTGGACTTTTTTGTTGGACTGTCGAAAAATCATTTGGCGTTAGATCTTGAGATTCATTTTCTTCGTATGCAATTGATTGTTGGGGAGAATCTTCTTCAACTTTCTTCTTTACAGGAATGAAGAAATTCGAAATTGTAGGCTGTCCAGAAGACTGAAACAAAACAAAAAAACATCAAAACGATAGAGCGCGATCCACAAACAGTTTGGAGTTTACGTCAAATTGCTGATCATCGATTGTTTATTCACAGTTCGCTGCACGTATCGTTTACAAGACACACTCAACTGACGTTCCACATATAGGTAACGGTGTTGCTCAACAATTTGCATTTGAAATGCGCCCACTGATTGAACGTTTCCACAACGCCAAACTCGCTACGAAAACTTAGATGTAAAAAGAATTCTAAACTTAGGCTTTTTACCTTAGCCAAAAATTGAGCGAGATTTGTTCAGCTTGTACGACTTTGTGTATTTCCCATGCCCCATGGGCATGTACCTGGAATGTGCCCTTGAGCAGGGTGGGACAAAAATCTTAGCGAACTAAGATCAAAGATGAGGAAAGTCTTTAATGATTGCTATGCCAAGAAAGACTTCCAGAAGTACAGGAACGCCCGGAGGGAATTTAAAAAAGCCGTGCCAGTCGCAATGGCGAAGTCCTGGCAGGAGCATTGCAAGTCTATCGAGTCCACGAAGGACTCACCAAGGCTCGGGAAAATACTCGCCAGGGAACACTCTAACAAAAGATTTGTAAAGCGCGTTGATGGCACATGGGCGGGATCATCAGCGGAAACCCTAGATATCCTGATTGAAGCTCACTTCCGGGACGACCCTGGAGGGACGGAGCAAAGAGGAGAAATGGTGCAACGGTAAGCACCTAGTGAGTTAATAAGACAAAATGAGTTAGCAGAAGACAAAATTGCCAGGGCAATAAATAGCTTCTCACCATTTAAGTCACCGGGAGTAGATGGTATACTCCCTATCATACTGCAGAAGACTCAGATACCTCTGATTAAGAAGTTAACGGAGATCTTTGCGGCTTGCATTGGCTGTAATCACATTCCGGATATATGGAGGAAAACAGGAGTGGTTTTCATCCCGAAGTCAGGAAGAAGAGGGTACGAGGTGGCCAAAGATTTCCGGCCAATAAGTCTCACTTCCTTCGTGCTAAAAACGTTTGAGAGGTTGCTGGACATACATATACGGGAACTCCTGGAGGGGTCCCCTCTGTCTGGTGCACAGCATGCTTACCTAAGGGGGAAATCCACAGAGACTGCGCTGGGGTCCTCTCGCCTTTGTTATAGCTCCTTACTAAATATAAACAATATCCTATTAAAAGTCAATACTAATGGAGTAAAGATTGTGGCGTACGCCGACGACAAGGCGATCCTTGTTTCGGGTCCCTTCCTTCCGTGATGAGCGAGATCATGGAAAGAACGTTAGCAAAACTAAATAGGTGGGCACAAGAGTGTGGCCTAGGGTGGATCCGGACAAAACGGAACTTCTTCTTTTCACGAGGAAGTATAAGCCACCTACCTTCGAACTACCGATGCTGAATGGCCAGCAGTTAACTCTATATACCAGCA
This sequence comes from Campiglossa producta, assembly GCA_964058755.1. Lineage (NCBI taxonomy): Eukaryota > Metazoa > Arthropoda > Insecta > Diptera > Tephritidae > Campiglossa > Campiglossa producta. Next base: position 77,656,339 of record CAXKVI010000003.1, on the reverse strand, counting down.
ACAAATACCTGGGGCTAATCATTGTGTCACCAACTTAATTAATTGATTAGGGATCTCTGCTCCCGAGACACTAACCCCGCAGCTAAAACACAGTGACAACACTAACGGGATCAGACTAATACACCAAAGGAACCGGCTAACCCAGTGAAGACAACAACAAACATTCGTTTTGTGGTGCACCCGAGGTGAGGTCCAACCAAAAGGTTACGAACCCGCTCGCACAGTCCCCGAGATGCCAGGGACAACTTTAACCCGCCAAGTGACTGGGCTCTGGGTGCGGGACGCTAAAAGGATGGGATAACACGGGGGAAGAAACAAAAGGGCAGCTACACGAGGTACAGTCACCACTAATACACTTAGCTAGCCGGAGTGTGTTCCGGCTCGGAGCTTCTGCGGTGTCCACCACGACACCACCACCAACAACAAAACCTATTTTCCCGCTGGAAAATCCACTAATTAAATCTTGGCACTCCCGCACTACAAAAAAACGACACGACGCAAATTTTCTATTTTTATAAATCTCACTACCGGACTCGCTTCGAAATCTACTGCTTTATTTATTTTTTCTAACACGCACGATATCACCGAGAACGACGTTATCGCTTTCACAGATAGAATAATTCTGACGCGCACCTGTAAGCCAGGCTGCAGGCTACGCGCCAACACATATTCCTGCCAACATAATCATAGGCGTGTGTGTGGGTGACCACCCGGTTCCGCCGAACCGCCATCCGCGGTGCTCTCGGTCGCCCCGTCCAATGATACACAACCACACACACATATTGCCATCACTTAGCGGCCACTTCGATGCGCCACCACAAGCAGAAGGCGATGACATCGCTATCGGTGTATTTTCGCGATCAACTTCTCTTTGCTTTCTCTTTTACGGGTGGTGGGGTGGGGAACAGCGTTAGTGCAGTACCGCACACAAACACACTCACTCATATGTTGCCCAATTACCGGCACAATAGAAAATGGGTAGCTGCCTTTAAGGTTCACTCTCCGCGGGGAGCATAGGAAAATAGGTAAAGGAGGGTGAAACAATACAAAGAAAATTTGCTCTACCAGTGCGCGAAGCGCATAGAAAAATGTAATGCCAGATTAGTAAACTTTTGTCGCGATCAGACCGCGACAACTCCACCCTTTCCTCGTAAAAAGAAGGAAACTCCTTCTTTGACTCTAACGTTACCTGTCCCGATACGGCCTCAAATCTCGAACATTCCAGACCCCTTTGTCCCGACCTGTTTCATCAACTAAACTATAAGTCCAGGGGGATACTCTTTTCTTTACCACGAACGGACCTACATACTTCGGTGCTAACTTTGCCGCAAAATAGTTCGCCGCATCCGACAGCGCGAAGTTCTTTCTCCAGACGAGCTCTCCTGGCATGTACTGGACATCTCTTCTCCTGAGATTATATTGCTGCGCTAACTTCGCCCCTGCCTGCTCTAACTTCGACCGTATGTCCGCCCTCATTTCCGACAATCGCTTTGCCCTCTCCTCGCAGTTTAGTTGATCTTGCTCTCCTAGGGACTCAATATAACTATGACTACCCTCAAGTACCATGTCCCGACCGAAATTCGCGAAATAAGGCGTAACTCCCAACACCTCGTGCTGTGACGACCTAATACAGCACGCAACTTTTGCCAATTGTTGATCCCACGATCTTTGATTCTCCGAGACATAAGCCCTAAGTGTAGTCTTAATAATCTGGTTTATCCGCTCCGCCGGATTTGCTTGTGGGTGATAATTCGCGGTATACCGTATTTGGACGCCGTAGACACCGCAGAGACCCTGAAGCTCACGACTCCTGAACTGGGGTCCATTATCGCAAACAACAGACCGGGGTACACCGAATAAAAGAAACACATTATCCTCAAGGGTTTTGCAAACATTCTTTGCCGTCGCTGTACGCAAGGAAAACAACAAAGGAAATTTCGAAAAATAATCAACGACTGTGAGAATATATTGATAACCCTGGGACGACTTAACCAAGGGACCAACCAAATCAACGCAAATCATTTCCCACGGCTCGACTTCTTTAGACCTCTCTATCATTCCCCCAGCTGGCTGTTTATTTTCGGGTTTTACCTGCTGACAAACCTTACATGTGCGCACGTATTTCGCAATATCCGATTTCATACGAGGCCAATAGAATTTTTGAGCAACCCTAGCAAAAGTCTTTCTTACTCCCATATGCCCCGCCAATGGGCTATCGTGACACTGTTCCAACACAACCGTTCTTTCAGAGCTACTAACTACTTTTTTCCACTCGGGCCCCTCCCCGTAGATGGATGGGTACGCCGACTTGACTAACTTGAAAAGTACTCCATCTTCTACCCTCCAGTTAGGATACGATAGGGGTTTCTTCGCGACCGAATCAATCATCTTCTGCAACCAAGGGTCAGACGTAGATATTTCAAAAACAGCGGGCACGCTACGAGACAACAAATCGGGGACAACGTGCTCCTTCCCTTTGCGATGAATAATATCAAAATCATATTGTTGAAGCTTCAATGCCCAACGAGCCAATCTACCACAAGCATCTTTCAGATTATTTAACCAAACTAGGGAGTGGTGATCGGTAATCACCTTAAATTTCGCGCCCTCGACGTATGGTCGTAATTTCTCGACCGCCCACAGGACCGCCAAGCACTCCTTCTCCGTGGTTGAATAATTCCTTTCGCCCTTATTGATAGACCTACTAAGGTAAGCAATGACCTTCTCACCATCTTCAAACTCTTGGGTAAGTACTGCCCCTATGCCAAAGTCCGACGCATCTGTTTGGATAATAAAGGGCCTATTGAAATCGGGACAGCTTAAGACAGGTGCCGTAACTAGTCGCTTCTTAGCCTCTTCGAAACTCCTATCGCAATCATCGCTCCAGACAAATTTCTTGTTCTTTCTCGTCAATTCGGTGAGAGGGCTTATTAACTCTGAAAAATCTTTGATAAATCTACGGTACCAGGACACTGTGCCTATAAACGATCGCACTTGCTTCACATTTCTCGGTTTCTCAATCCTAACCATTGCCTCAACCTTCTCCGGATCCACATGTAGGCCATTTCGATCTACAATATAGCCTAGATACCTTAACTCTGGCCTACAGAAATTGCATTTATCTCTATTAAGCCTAAGGCCTGCTCTAGCTAACCTATCCAAAACCTCTTCCAGAATTTCTAAATGCTTTTCGAAATTGTTTGTGACGATGAGTATGTCATCTAAGTACACGAAGACATGGGGCTCTAACTCCGGACCTATAACCGAATCTATAAACCTTTGCCAAGTGGCCGGCGCATTATGCAACCCAAAAGGCATCCTCTTAAATTGGAACAGACCCCTGCCTGGCACCGTGAACGCTGTAAAGGGCCTAGACTTTTCCTCAACTGGTATTTGCCAATAGGCGGATTTTATATCCAAACTTGATAAAAACTTTGCATCTCTCAACTTGTCCAAGGTCGCCGAAACAAAAGGTAGGGGGTAACTATCCTTTTCAGTACACTTGTTTAACACCCGGTAGTCTACACAAAACCTATAACTACCATCTTTTTTCCTTATCATGACCACAGGGGAGGCCCACGGACTATGCGACTTCTCAATGACATCCTTGTTGAGCATGTCCTTTAACTCTTCGTCCATACGCGACTGTATGTTAGGCGATACCGGATAGTACCGCTGTTTTACAGGTTCAACTCCTGCCTTTACTCTTATTTTATGCTCAACAAGGTGGGTTCGACCTAACCCGTCGGGCATAGCCTCGAAGGTGCTCCTAACTAATCTTCCTAAAGCTTCAGACTGCCTAGCATCTAACTCACTGTGGTCCATGAGTGCTACCGACGGCTCCTGGTCCAGCCGAGAAAACGACCATTCCCTTCTCCTCAGATCCGGGATTATACCCGCCTTGGTCCAGAAATCTACACCAAGAATAAGAGCATGGGGAACACCAGGAACAACAAGACAATCAATAAGGACCGACTTGCCCTCCACCACAATTGATAGCAACACAGAACCTACCGTAGATACTTGGCCACCATCCGCCAAAGTGATCTGTAACGAACTATCAGCGAGGGAAACTTTGATACCATAAGCCTGTAGCATACTCCAACCGAGCCGACCAACCACAGTACGAGAAGCCCCAGAATCCAACAGTGCCTTAAAAGAAAATCCAAATACCGAAACATTTAAATGGGGTCGGTGATCGTGGCCGCTTGCCACTAGCGAATAACCCATATAATTGACAATTCGACGATCCCCGATTATAGCCAGCTGGGAGCTAGCAGGATTACTAACTCGCCCTGTTAGACTGCCTGACCTGCCGTCCCAGGAGTCTAGTTCCCGTTTCCCGACCTATTAGAAGCATCGTTCGACCTCGATTGTGTCTCAGGACTCGACCTGAAAGGGTTTTGAGACCTCCTTCCCTCTGGAACCGCTGTTCGATTATTTTCCAGACCACCACTAGGCTTGGCTGCACACACCGGGCAGTCCCGCTTCATGACTCCAGACCTACCACAGCCAAAACACTTCAATGCCTTGTGACAATCTTTAGACACATGGCCAAAACGCTTACAATTGAAACAGCGAGTGTAGGGACTCACCTTACTTCCCTGAATGGTCCTCGACTGGCCCACCGAAGCAGCTACCTCGCCACCTACTGAAACATAGGCCAAGTCCGGCTCCAGCAGACCCTTGGACCTAGGATTTGGAGGTGGAACAAAAGCATCTACCGAGGACCTAACTGCCTCCAATTTTCTACCTAAAGCGACTAACTCCGAAATCGACCCTGGAGTAACTAGTCCCAACTGGGTCTGGTAGAAGGGTAAAAGATTCGCCCTTATAATCCCTAGCATCCTATTCTCCGAGATGGGCTCCTGTAACCTACTAAACATTATTCTTAACGCCGCTACGTATACCCCTATAGACTCGTTAGCCCCTTGCGTCCTTCTTCGAATTTCTGTCATCAACAAATCATCATAGTTCGGGGGTAGGAACTCCAACTTTAGCTCACGGACCAATTCTTCCCAACTAGTTATCGACCGCCTAACCGAACGGAACCATAGAAGCGCCTTTCCTGAAAATAAATCCACCGAGCCCCGCAACAGCTGAGCCTTGGCAACACCACGTGCTTCGCTCAACTCATCAACCCTTTCCAAAAATGCATACAGGGACAAGCCAGACTTTTCCCCATCGAACTTCAGTTCCCATTTAGCCAAATTCGGAGGCTTCTGTGCCACTCCCGGTACTACTCCGCCTATCACCTCCGTTTGGGCCCCAAGTGGAACTGCTCCCACATCTACTCTGTTTTGGGCCAGTTCTGGTCCCACTTGTCCCACAGTTCCACTGCTGGGTTGCACCTGTTTTTCACCCTCATTTTCGCCGGTTATCTCCTGCAAATCTTCCAGTAGTAAAACTAACTTGCTCCGAATTTCCGTTTGCTTAGCCATGTCCTCATCATTTTCCGGTGTCGCACGCCCTATTCTATTTAAACACCACTCCAGTTTCGTGGTCGCCTTGGCCCCCTCCGGCGATTTTCCCTTTCCAACGTTGGGCAACAGTTTGGCAATTTCGTCCATTTTTGCCTCTACTGCAGCCTTATCCGCATCGAAAGTAAACGGGTAATCCTTGAATAAATCGACTGATCCTCGCCTTTCTACTCCTCGCGATGCCCGCAACGATTTTCTCATGGCTTCTACCGATGTTACAGGCAACCCTCTTGCCTCCATCTCATACGCCAACTCCTCTTGAGACAACCTATTGATTTCCATTGTTTTACGATAGATTCAAGAATTTTCCCAGAAATAAATAAAACCAAGATTACACCTCAAAAATTTCCAACAAAAGGGGACTCAAAAATTTGGACCAATCAGCACCACTCAAACCGGCAAACCGAAACTGAACAAAAAATTTCCAACCCCAAAGTAAAAGTCTAGTAACCCGAATATAAAAGGTTTTTGCTCCACCCTAGCACTGGCGCAGCAAATTTGGTTGCTAAACAAAAAACAATAGAGCCTAGCACAGTAATTGCAAAACTAAGAATTACAACAACACTTACTGGGACAACACAATAGGTACGTACCTTTTGCAACAATATGTAAATATGTATGTATTTATGTATGTTACCTTTCACGCCCGCTCTTCGCTTTGAGCAAAATCGAAGTTATTGAAATTTGTTGACGACCAGTGTAACGGTTCCCCCAATAGGAATATATGTATTTATGTGTATAAAAATAAAAATGTACCCAAAATTGTAAATTGATAAAAAAAAATAGGGTGGCCGTAAACGAAAGTTTTAGTAGAATAATACAACAAAAAAAAAATTCCTCTTGACTACTTCTAAAAATTTACTTTCAACTTTATATTTATGTTTTAATTTGAAAATTTTTGATTATTTTTTTTTTTTTTTTTCTCAAAACTCGAAAGAAAATAATTTGTTTATTTGTATTTTGGATTAAAAACGAAACAAAATTATTTAATAATTCTCACTAGAAAGTTTGTAGAAAATGCAACCAAAAAAAATTCAGGGAGATATTTTTAAAATTATGGCACACCCCAATATGAATTTACTTTGAAACGATAATGAATGTATGTGTATAGATTACCGCGGCCTAATATTCAATAATTTGTTTGTATACTTGCGGTTTTACTTATTTGCCAAACCTTCCTTTCTTCTCTACCAAACCTTAGTGATGTGGAAAAATAACGAAATCCCGAATTTGACCAAGAAAATCCCGAAATGCCAATTTGACTTGATAACTCCCGAAATACCACTGGACTCTGGATAAAATAAAAGAAAATAATCGGCAGGTTTATTCTTATGAAATATCAGCCCACAAACACAAAAGGACGCTCGAGACGCACTACTTTACCGAACACTATACGGCACAACCTAAGTCACAAATCAATAAGAATTTTAGTTTTTAAACAAGAACCACGTTGGGCGCCAAATTGTCACCAACTTAATTAATTGATTAGGGATCTCTGCTCCCGAGACCCTAACCCCGCAGCTAAAACACAGTGACAACACTAACGGGATCAGACTAATACACCAAAGGAACCGGCTAACCCAGTGAAGACGGGGGGGTTACAACCTGTTCACAACACAATTCCACAAACCTACAACAACAACAAACATTCGTTTTGTGGTGCACCCGAGGTGAGGTCCAACCAAAAGGTTACGAACCCGCTCGCACAGTCCCCGAGATGCCAGGGACAACTTTAACCCGCCAAGTGACTGGGCTCTGGGTGCGGGACGCTAAAAGGATGGGATAACACGGCGGAAGAAACAAAAGGGCAGCTACACGAGGTACAGTCACCACTAATACACTTAGCTAGCCGGAGTGTGTTCCGGCTCGGAGCTTCTGCGGTGGTCACCACGACACCACCACCAACAACAAAACCTATTTTCCCGCTGGAAAATCCACTAATTAAATCTTGGCACTCCCGCACTACAAAAAAACGACACGACGCAAATTTTCTATTTTTATAAATCTCACTACCGGACTCACTTCGAAATCTACTGCTTTATTTATTTTTTCTAACACGCACGATATCACCGAGAATGACGTTATCGCTTTCACAGATAGAATAATTCTGACGTGCACCTGTAAGCCAGGCTGCAGGCTACGCGCCAACACATATTCCTGCCAACATAATCATAGGCGTGTGTGTGGGTGACCACCCGGTCGCGCCGAACCGCCATCCGCGGTGCTCTCGGTCGCCCCGTCCAATGATACACAACCACACACACATATTGCCATCACTTAGCGGCCACTTCGATGCGCCACCACAAGCAGAAGGCGATGACATCGCTATCGGTGTATTTTCGCGATCAACTTCTCTTTGCTTTCTCTTTTACGGGTGGTGGGGTGGGGAACAGCGTTAGTGCAGTACCGCACACAAACACACTCACTCATATGTTGCCCAATTACCGGCACAATAGAAAATGGGTAGCTGCCTTTAAGGTTCACTCTCCGCGGGGAGCATAGGAAAATAGGTAAAGGAGGGTGAAACAATACAAAGAAAATTTTCTCTGCCAGTGCGCGAAGCGCATAGAAAAATGTAATGCCAGATTAGTAAACTTTTGTCGCGATCAGACCGCGACAATTGTTTGCAAATTAAATTGGAAAGAGTGCATCGAGGAGCGGGTGCGGAAGGCATGTATCGCCTTCTACGCCTGCAAATCGATGTTTGGTAAGAAATGGGGTCTCAAGCCGAATGTTGTTGTTGTTGTTGTAACGAGGTATAGCTCTACCCAAATGTCAGACAGGGTCACCCCGTGTGTATTGCTCTTGGCCGGGTCGACATAAATCCTTTCGGTACGATGGGTCCAGCACAAATACTGGTACCGTTCTCGCAAAACCGGCAGTACATAGAAACTAGCCGTGTAGACCATGTAGGTCATTTAGCGTTACCCAGGGTGCACCAACGGGGAGGCGACCTACTCTTACACCCGAATATGGTGCTGGAAGGATACTCAGCATGGGCACAGTAGTATCCTTAACACTCTCCCAGAGGGAACAATTAATAGCGTAATAGATTATTATCCACACAAACTGAAGTTTGAGAGCAATGCCACCACAGTCCTTCCAAGCAGGAGTGGGTGGTAAAGGGGCAGGATTACAACAAAAAGCGTCATTGAAGTTTACACGGACGGCTCCAAGACATACTCAGGGGTGGGAGCCGGCGTATTCTCGGAATGTCTGCATGTTTCAGCAGCATTTAGACTCCTGTCGTTTTGCAGTGTGTTTCAAGCAGAGGTTCTTGCGATTGTTCAGGCGTGCAAATCGCTTGAACAAAGGAACATTACTTGGAAAGTGACTATATTCACCGAAAGCACGGCAGCGATAAAGGCAATCGCTTCGCCATACACCAGTTCTAAGGCAGTGCACGCATGTAAGCAAATTTTGGCTACTTTAGCTGAAGTTTTAGAAATATCCATTATCTGGGTCCCGGGTCATAAAGGGATCGAGGGCAATGAGAGGGAAGAGGTACCCAGACTGGAAATTGGTGTACCTTGGCAGTGGCCAAGGGGAACATTCAAAAATATTATTTTAACGAAGCGCAACGGAAGTGGAAATGTACTACTACCTGTGCAATATCGGAAGCCACCTGGCCGAACTACAGCGAGAGGAGGACAAGGAGTCTCCTAAGCAGGTCCAGAGTAGACACCTACAAGCGTGTAGCAGTCTGCACGGGTCACTGGACGATAGGTACACAAGCGGAAAAGCTGGGTATTCCGCATAATGACTACTGCAGAAGTTGTAAAGACATAATACAAAAGAGACCGTTGAGCACTTCCTGTGTAAGTGCCCGGCTCTAGCCAGAATACGACTGAAATTGTTTGGGACCCCTTTTCTGGAAAATCTAGAGAGGATATCTGAATTAGGGATTCCGAGCATCCTGGAATTTATAAACAACTCTAGTTGGTTGTAACATACACTCGCATAATTAGTAGTAGGTTTCTGCGAACTTTTGTCGCAGACATTCTACCTACTTACCTACCTGGAATGTCCGGACCCTTTCAAGGGAAGATACCGCCCGACTGGTTGATGTCCTCGTTAACGCAAAGGCTGACATCACCGCCCTGCAGGAAATGCGATGGACGGGACAAGGGAAGACGACCATCGAACCTTGTGACGTATACTACCGTGCGCCACCAAGTACTAGCGTTCACCCGCGTGGACGCGCCCCTGCGGGTTAGGGGTTTAGAATATGCCCGAGGTAGGCATACCGGTCGTAAGAGGCGACTATTATGCGCATAGGTAATTGACGTGCAACTTGATCTACGGATATGATGCCTCTCACCTCTCATTACCCATCTTCTCCTTCCTCACGGATGGAGGGATGACATGACCTAGAAGGTTCCACTGGTCATACCAAATCGCTACCACGACAGTCGGGCAGTACCGCAAGGGAGTACCGCAGCGTACCGGGGTCATATCCGGCCAAGGACTGTCAACTTCGGCATCACTCCCCAAAACCTTCGGGGAGTGTTTTGCTGTTAACAACAACAACAACAACAACCCGCGTGGACGAGCGTCTCGCTGCGATCCGCATCAAGGTGAAGTTTTTCAACATAACATTTATCTGTGCCTATGGGCCGACTTAGGAGACGGACGACGCAGAGAAGGACCCCTTATACGATAAATTTGAACACACTTATGATATCAAAATCGTGCTCGGCGACTTTAATGCCAAGGTGGGCAAGGAAGAAGTCCTTGGTCCTACAGTTGGAAAATTTAGTCTCCACGATACATAGCATTTTCAGGTCGTATAAAACCTTTTTCAAATGAAATTAAACTTTTTTCAAGTCAAATGAAACTTTTTTCAAACGAAATGAAACCTTTTCAAGTCAAATGAAACTTTTTTCAAAGAAATTCCTTTTCAAAAGAAATGAAACTTTTTTCAAGTCAAATGAAACTTTTTTCAAATGAAATGAAACTTTTTTCAAGTCAAATTAAATTAACCTTTTTCAAGTCAAATGAAACTTTTTTCAAAGAAATTCCTTTTCAAATGAAATGAAACTTTTTTCAGTGTCAAATGAAACCCTTTTCAAGTCAAATGAAACCCTTTTCAAGTCAAATGAAACCTTTTTCAAAGGAATTTCTTGAAAAAGATTTCATTTCATTTGAAAAAAGTTTAATTTCTGTTGAAATAGGGTTCATTCGACCTGAAAATGTAGTAACATCCTCCACCGGCACTAGGTTGATTGACTTCGCCGCTGCTCGCAATATGGTGTTCAGTAGTAGCAGGTTCCAGCATAAACGAATACACCAAGCCGCCTGGCTTTCCCCTGATCAAAGCACAAGAAACCAAATTGATCATGTCATGATCGACGGCAGACATAGCTTCACCGTTCTGGACGTGCGTATCGTAAGTGGTGCCAATATCGACTCAGACCATTATCTTGTTGCAGCCAAGATACGCAGAGAAAAAAGAGCAGAGAAAAAAGGACGCACAGTAGCGGAAGGAAAGTTTGACGTCGAGAAGCTGCGCACGACACAGACAGCTGATAATTTCTCCACTCGACTCTCACAACTGCTATCTCACTCATTTCGTACCGCCGCTGTGGACACTATAGGGTTCCAGCGAACCCGAAAGAGCGATTGGTACAATGAGGAATGTAGCACTACCTCGGATAAAAAGGCCGCTACCTACAAGGGAAACGTTGCGAACGGGCGCAACCCGCAGTGTATGGCAACGCTGTCGTTGGGCGAAGAAGGAAGAGAGACGCCTTTTCAGAAAAAAGAAACGTGAGGCCGAAAGTCGTGAGTGTAAGGAGCTTGTGATGCTGGCTGACAGGAGTGATGCCCGAAAATTCTATTAAAAGATCCGTCGGATGACGGACCGGGGCAAGTTCCTGTAAGGACAATAATGACGACCTGATAACCGACGTACAGAGTGTACTTAAATTAATCACACCACGGCGACCGCCACTACTCGCGATTACTTTTAAGAAAAACCATTTTTTTATGACACGCTCCACATAAGTAGATTTTACCTATTTACCTGGCTAACCCAAAGCAGAAGAAATCAAAATGATCATGTCATGATCGACGGTAGACATAGCTTCACCGTTCTGGACGTGCATAATAGAGGTGTTCTTATTTGTTCGAAAAAAATTATATCTGTTTTTCTGATGAGTGCCGGCCGTATTATTGTTCCTTTTGGCTTGAATAACTTACATGCCAAATTTGGTTGCGATTCGAAAACATTCAATGGACCCGAAATAAATTTGAAATTTTTATATTCAATTGAGTGCAGTATGTGACATTTTATTTGCTTTTAATCGTTTTTATACCCAGCGTACTAGTACTAGTACAAGGGTATATTAATTTTCTTCACATAACGGTAGTATGTAACGGCACGAAATAATCGAGATATATATAGAGGTCCACATATGAAAGTTCTTAGGCTGAAAAGAGGAGTTCAATAAGCCATGTCCGTCCGTCTGTCCGTCCGTACGTCCGCCTGTGTACACGATAACTTGTGTAAAAATTGAGATATTTGCATGAAATTTTGTATACAGGTTAATTTCTGGACAAGGTAGGTTGCTATTGAAAATGGGCGAAATCGGATGATAACCACGCCCCCATTTTCGATATCGAAAATTTCGAAAATCACACAAAGTGACATATCTCGGCAGCTGAAATGTCTAAAATGATAAAATTTTATAGGTGAATCCCCCTGGTGATTCTCTTATGATTTCTTCATACATTTTTTATAGTGGGCGTGGCACCGCCCACTTTTAAGGGAGGCATATTTGAAAATTGGACTGGACATTCTATTATGTTTTTTTTGATAAATTTTTAAAAGTAGGCGTGGCATCGCCGCCTGATTACGGTAGAACGATGAAATTGGTAAGGGGTATACTAGCATAACAGGGAGCATACTTGATGTAATTTGACGATATCGCTTCCTGACCACGCCTACTTTAGATATGGAAAATTTCGAAAATCACTTAAATTGACATAATTCGGTAACGGAAATGGCTAAATGATATAGCTTGGTAGGATGAACACCCCAATCATTATATTATGATTCTTTTATAAATGGTTAGATGTGGGCGTGGCAAGGCCCACCTTTAAGGGAGGCATTTTGAAATATTCGACTTACTTTAGACTAATGAAATTTGGCACAAATATACTAGCAATATAGGTGATGAGATTGGACTAGATCGCTTCCCGATCACGCCCACCTTCGATATGGAAAATTTCGAAAATCACATAAATTGACATAATTCGGTAAGAGAAAAAGCTAAGATAGTTGTTGTTGTTGTAACGAGGTGTAGCCCTGCCTAAATTTCAGACAGGGTCACCCCGAGTGTATTGCTCTTGGCCGGGTCGATATAAGAAAACGGCCCGGGTCGTTTCGGTACGATGGCTACAGCACAAGTACGTTCTCGTAGAACCGGCAATACGAGAAACTAGACGTAGTTTCTATCATTCTTCGACCGGAATGTGTCAATTGAAGCAAAACGCCATATGTTTGAAAAACTTGGTTCAGAGAACCCAGTAGTAAAGTTAAAAAATGGGCGTAGCTATTCAAACTTATCCGTTTTTACAAATTATACTTTGAGTGATTTTGTCTCAGAACGAACGGAAGAGTTTTTTGCAAATTTCAGTTTATCTACGAATTTCATTCATCTTGACCCCTCAGTTTGGGAATCGGCTTTCGATTTTGAAGAAGGCTGGAGCTTCTGCCGCGATCTTTTCATCGTTAACGATGCCGCTGAAAGAGAGATTAAATTATTTCAAGATTATAATCGGTTACTTACAAACGATGAGGAAGAGCTGCAATTAGTGCTACAGTTGGTCGACGAGTATAGAAAACAATATTCTTCTTTTAAAAATCAGTATTGTGCCAATAGGTTAATATGTATGAAACTAGGTGTAGTTTTTGTAAATGTAAAAGTAAGATAAGACCTGTTTAGTGCAGTTGGCTGAATTCTACGTTAAAACAACATACAATTTTTAAATTAATGTGTTATATAAGTATAACAAGTAAGGAAGTCTAAGTTCGGGTGAACCGAACATTAAATACCCAGCGGTAATTTTCAGAACGGGATAACAATAATATAGGCCTTAGAAGGATTTACCTAAAGTTAATACAACAACAATGATAGTGCCACCAACAAACTTAACACTTTTCAGGTTAATATTTTTCAACACTATCGCACAAGTTGTTTCAACATGAAGCTAATTTTTTACTGTTCCTACATGTTAGATCAACATGAAGGAACAGTGTGAATTTAACATGATCACAAAGGTTTGAATCAACATGATTTCCTGTTGACACAACATTATTTTTCTCGTTAAATTAACACTATTACATGTTAGTTTAACACGATCTTTCATGTTAAATTAACACGATCTGCAATGTTAAATTAACACTATACTATGTTGAAATAACACTTTACGTCCTGTTAAATTAACAGAATCTATCATGTTATTTAACATGTTTTTACTGTTAAATAACCACGATCTATCATGTTATTTAACATGTTTTTACTGTTAAATTAACACGATCTATCATCTTAATTCAACAAGATTTTACTGTTAAATTAACGCGATATATTGCTAACAATAAAACACCTCGTTTTTTGTTTTTCAATAAATTTTATTTCGAAATCCTTAACATATTTAGTAATAAGTAATAATTAACTTAGATAAAATAATATAATACATATTTGTATAATTCATTAACACGATCTATCATGTTAATTCAACAGTTTTTTATTGTCAAATTAACACGATCTATCATGTTGATTTAACAGGTTTTATTGTTAAATTAACACGATCTATCATGTTAATTTAACGGAATTTTAATGTTAAATTAACACGATCCATCATGTGAATTTAACAGGATTTTTATTGTTAAATTAACGCGATATATCATGTCAATTTAACACCTCATATATATAAACAAAATATAATATTTTTATAGTTTATTAACAAATTTTTTTATATATACATATGTATATGTAAGTCCAATCATTGTGTTTGGGAAAAAGACACAAGCTTTCAGCATCTAGGACACAATCTGAAAATTAAACAAAAATGTGTGTCATTAAAAACTCTCTAAATTACCCAAGCAATTGCAAAATTGCTAATACACGTCCAAAAAATTTCGGGATAGGTATAAAAATACGCGTTTTCCCCTCGATATCAATAATCCGAAAGCGCTTCCATGGTAATTATGTGCAGAACAGATAAGGGCTCTTCGGTCCAACGCCTGACATTTTTGGACGTGTTTCAGCAGGAAAATTCACCAAATTTGGAAACAACACTATAAGTTGCACAAATTAGGTTAGGTTAGGTTCAAGTGGCTGCCGCAGAGGCACACCTAGGCCAGTATTAAAAGGCCCGTTGTGATACCACCAACACTAGGAAAGTCAGTTCCGGGACCCTGCCATATGGAAAATCCCGGTATTAACGGAATTCTCCACATAGCAGAATCCCGGGACTGACTTTCCTATACCGACACCGTTACTCCTCCTCGAACCATTTAGATGACTTGATGAAGGCCATCAGGTCCTTTATGTCCAGCTCCGTGACCTGGCACAAATTACTTACCCAAAAATCTTTGCGAAACTTTTTCAATGATCTCCATTCTAACGCTAATAATTTCGCGCAGAACTTCCAGTCGCTTACATTAAATATTTAAGATAAATAAAATATTTTAAATTGACACAATTTTTCACCACGTATACGTATATAAATGCGCGAATTAAATACGGAGAAATTACTTCTGTTCTTTTGAGAACAATATTCTGTTCACAAGCTTAGATGGGGAACAGATGGTGGTCGAAAACAACACTTCTTCATGTTAAATAAAACCGAATTTATGGTAAGGGATACACACGAATGTAATTCTAATGCAGAAATATTTCATGTTATTTTAACAATACGCTTCATGTTAAAATGCTCGTGTTGATTTTCTGAAATTGTTTTTGCTTTACGTACAAGAGTCGTTCATGTTAATTCAACATGATTCATGTTAACTAAAAATGTATGACATTTTTCTGTGTGTTAATGTACCATAAATGATTACTTATTTTTTTGAGAATAACGGCAGATATATTTGTATCTATTTCAGAATATCTTAACGCATCTTTTATGAAATTCAAATGGTGAAGCGGTGCTGATATAGCATTTGTACTTAGAAACCATGCTTTTATATAAATATTTACAAGAAAAATACAAATATCTCGTACGCCGTCGAGTTCCTTTTTTGTAAGGTTAAATTGTGACCGAAATATAAATATCTTTAAGCAATATATTGCTTTGGACATCCACCGAGCGTGACTGGTGGCGCTGGGTGTTTTGAAAGTGATATTTCTAGCACCAATAAATATCAATGCTAATTGAAGCATTTCTTTATAATATTCTCGACTATGCAATTAAGTAAGTTGGTTACTACAAAAGTCCTTTAAGTCTTTACGGTTATTGGAACTGATTTGTGAAAATACAATTGCATCATCAAGTCCACTTGAAAATGTTTCTTTGTTAAAATTTGGCCAAAATTTGGCAAATCTTTCAAATATGAGTACACTAGATGCAGAGGTAGCGCCAAGTTTGTTTTCAAAGACGGCACGAAGAATAATTTTGTATATATGGTGTCTGCAAGGTAAATGAACTAAATTGTGGCCTATCATTCTTTCTAAATAAACTGCAGCTCCATTGTCAACACCAGTATTCGAAGCTGTAGTGTCATATGATAAACCTTTTACTTTATCTAAAAGATTACATTGTTGTAGTCGACCATATACCACTTCTGCAATATTTTTAGCCGTTGAAGAATTTATTTTGGGTGCTCCGAGAAATTTACTTGTACCATTGTAGCTGACCAATACTGCAATTCGATCAACTTTGCTGCGGCCTGTTAAGTCCTGCATCAGCTTTCCGTCGAAATGCGCGATCAATGCCCATCTTTACTTAACTATGAATTAAAAAAAAAAAAATAACCAATATTTTTAACGCTAGTTAGTAAAGTCCAACTTACATTATCAGAGAAATCAGCTGAGATTTTACTGAACTCTGTCAAACGATTTTCCTAACGAAGGCCATGAATTGTGGAACGGTTGATGGCATATTCTTTTACTCGATGACCCAATGCCTCAACAGTTGCAATTAGTATACGAGCTGCCATGCCATCCGATATTTTCGCATTGTCCAATGCAGCTACCAAACGCGGAGTTATAAAGTGCTTCCGACCTCTTTTTGTGACAGGAGTAGAGTTGTGTTTTATTTCAAAAACTACTATTTGGTTGAAATGCCATTGATTCCATTTCTGTTCTACCTTCTTTATTGCTGTTTGGTTCGCCATGTTGTGTATCATTTTCATCAAATGAATCATTGCAATCGATCGAATTGGCAACAGCTAAGAAATTATGAAAATTGGGAAATTGAGAAAACGGCTAAGAAATTTATAAACAACTAGCTAATACCCGGCGCGCTTCGCTTCGCCTTATGGACATCGGTGGATCTGCGTGCACGCGCCGACCCAGGACAAGGACGACGTGGAAAAAGGTGCATTCTACGCGAATTTAGAAGAAACTTATGAGCGCTGCCCCCGTCATGATATCAAAGTCATGCTTGGCGACTTTAACGCCACTGTCGGAAAGTTCAGCCTCCATGATGAGACTTCGTCAAATGGATTCAGACTCCTTGACTTCGCTGGTGCACGAAACATGGTCGTATCCCGCACCAGGTGCAAGCATAAAAAGATCCATCAAGCAACATGGCTATCACCAGATCGGAAAACACGCAACCAGATCGATCACTTTGTGATAGACGGACGGCACGCTTCCAGCGTTATGGGCGTACGTACGATAAGGGGTACGAACAACGCCACAAAAAACGCAAGGAAAGCTGGACGCAAAAAACTGCAGTCACAACAGGCAGCCAATGATTTCGAAGAACGACTCGCATACGTGCTCTCTGAGAGCACAATTCAACCCAGCGGAGTGCATGAGCAGTGGGAACATATCTCCGAAGCACTTCGTACCGTAGGCGAGGAAGTAATTGGATTCCGGCAAGTGCAAAAACAGCTGGTACGATGATAGAGAGTGCAAAGACGCAGTGAAAAGAAAGGACGACGCCTATAAGGCAACGTTAAAAGCGAATGTAACGATGAGCGTGTGTGAACACTACCGTGAGAAAAAGAGGGAAGCGAGACGGCTTTTCCGGGTAAAGAAAAGGGAAGCGAAAAAGCGTGAAATCGAATAGCTTGAAATGCTAGCCAGCAGAATCAACACCCGAAAATTGTATCAAAAAATTCGACGAATGACAGAAGGTTTTAAACCCGGGGCAAACTCCTGTAAAAATTACAACGGCGACCTGGTGGCAGATGTTCAGAGAGTACTAAGGTTATGGAGGGATCACTTATCTGCCCTTCTAAACGGAGGAACAGAGCAACAATCCAAAGAATTGGACGAACCCGACCCCACAATCGAAGACGATGGAATCGTAGTACCACAACCCGACTAATTTTGGTTTCCCAGCAAAACTTATACGGCTGTGCAAAATGATGCTGAGCTATATCACCAGCTCGGTCAGAATCGGGATGGACCTCTCCGAGCCGCTCGAAACTAAGCGAGGTTTCAGGCAGAGCGACCCCCTATCGTGCGATTTCTTTAATTTGATGTTGGAGAAAATAATACAAGCTGCAGAACTTAATCGCGTTGGAACAATACATTACAAGAGCGTACAACTGTTGGCGTATGCCGACGACATCGACATCATTGGCCTCAACAACAGCGCCGTAACTTCTGCGTACTCCAAATTAGAAAAAGAAGCGGAAAAATGGGTTTGGTGGTGAAGGAGGGTAAAACGAAGTACCTTCTGGCATTAAGCAAAGAGTAAGTACATTCGCGTCTTGGCAACCACGCCACTGTTGGCAGCAATAATCTCGAAATAGTAAGGGACTTTGTATACCTGGGAAGCAGCATTAATGCCAACAATAATGTAAGCCTGGAAATCCATCGAAGGATAACTCTTGCAAACAAATGCTACTTTGGGCTGAATAGGCAATTGAGAAGTAAAGTCCTCTCTCGACGAACAAAAACAACACTCTATAAGTCAATGTACACCGAAATTGAAGGAAACACCTTAAAGTCGTTTAAACAATTTTTGTTTTATTGTTTTTGTCAAAAATTCGCAAAACAATTGTTTCGACACGCGCGTTGTGTCATCATCAGTTGCATAGCTTCAACTGGCCAAAGCAAAATAAATATAAACAAAGTAAGCCTAACTAAGTTAAGCATTCAAAATTTTTTTACAACAACTAAAAAGCTTATACGTTTAACAGGTACATATTAAGAGAGTAATAACAATAATAAAATTCAAAGCAATTGTATATATATGTATGTATATCAATAAACGAAACCATCCAAAGTTAGTTGATACCTGTTAAGAGACTCGAATACAGTGGGCCTGTATCACGATTTACTGAGTCATTTTTGTTTACATATATATGTAACGATTCCAATATATTTAATCTGCCAATATTCGATTCCGACTTTATTAATTGGCATTCGTCTTCACTTATTGAATCCTTATTCAATAAAGCATGTTCCGCTATTCCACTTCTCGGGTCAATGTTCTTAATATATTTCAAATGCTCATTTAATCTGATTCGTACGGAGCGAACAGACTGGCCAATATATTTTGCGCCGCATATATTTCCATCGTCATTTGTCTGCGAGCACGTTATCGAATATACGCCAGGTTTGTCCTATCTATAAGTCACTTATCGTACCCGTCCTGCCATATGGTGCAGAAGCATGGACACTGACAGCATCTGACGAGGCGGCTTTGGGAGTATTCGAGAGAAAAATTCTTCGAAAGATTTATGGATCCCTAAAAGTTGGCGACGGCGAGTACCGAAGAAGATATAATGATGAGCTGTATAAGCTTTACGTAGACGTCGACATAGTTCAGCGAATTAAAACCCAGCGGCTCGCTGGCTAGGACACGTGGTGCGAATGAACGAAGACGCTCCGGCCCGGAAGGTATTCTTATCGGCACCCGGCGGTGGAAAGAAGAGAGGCCACCACTTCGATGGCAGGACTAAGTGGAGGCAGATCTGAGAACAAGCGGTATCTCCAATTGGCTCAACAAAGAGCCGCTCCGCGAAACATCGACCTATTCGTCAACCTGTACGCAAGCTGGTAGTTACCCGTATAAATTAGTTAGTTCTAACTGTATTCTGAACCCAGTCATTGACAGTGCCATTGTACTTCAGAGTCTTCTAGCTCTGAAACCGATTTTTCTCCAGGGCCTGATGGTATTCCTGGTTGTGTGCTTAAGTTCTGTGCTGTGAATTTAACAGAACCGATCTTAAAATTGTTCAAGTTATCTTTGCAATCGGCATCTTTCCCGTCTATCTGGAAACAGTAATTTATCATACCTCTGCATAAAAAAGGTAGTAGATCTAACATTGAGAACTATAGAGGAATTGCTAAGCTTTCAGCTATCCCCATAACCTTTCAACCAAGGACTGAAACCGAAACCGAAACCGTAACCGTAACCGATTAAAACCGATTCATTTTTCAAAACCGAAACCGAAACCGTAACCGTTATTTTGATCTGGAAAAGAACGAAACCGAAACCGTTTCAAAAGCCGGAACCGGTTCCAAACGGTTTTGAATTTTTTTAATGTATCACTTCTTTAAGTGGGCACAAACAGGTACTCTGAAAACTTTCAGGGAGGATTGTCGAGCAAGGTTACAAAATACGCGTTTTAACCTTAGTATAAAAATTCTGAAAGAGGAAATTTGATTATAGTTTAATGAAGCGACCGAAAAAAATTTACGAGATACGAAAACGAAATGTTCAGGCTTGACTCAGAAAGCACCACTCATATTAATGTTTTTGGCGATTTATACATTTCATTTAATATTTTTCTAATAAAAAAGTAGAGTTAATTCTAGGAATTTGTTTTGCAGAAATTTCATCCATGCATAGCGTTAATAAAATTTATTATTATATTAGAGAAATCCCATCATGGCAGCAGGAAAAAGTTATGAAAATTCAGATCTATTTCGAAGCTACATAGGTACTTGACTATTTTAGTAGTAAAATTTATTTTGTTTGTGTTTTTATTTGGTAACCGAAACCGGAACGAAACCGTAACCGAAACCGAAATAAATGTTGAAGAACGAAACCGGAACCGAAACCGAAACACGTTGCAAAACCGAAACCGTAACCCGAACGTTATTTTAATCGGTTTCAGACCTTGCTTTCAACAAATAACTACCAGTCAACTTCAACATACGTGTATTTCGTTATTGTCACCCTGTTAGCATGGTTTTGTGAGAAGTAGATCAACCACCACAAACTTAATTGAGTTTACTTCTTTAGTTCAGGATGGTTTTATCGATAATAAGCAAACAGATGTGATTTATACTGATTTCAGTAAAGCTTTTGATTCAGCAAATCACGATGAAATATGTTTTATGGCTCACAAGCTATCTTTCTAATAGAACTCAAAAGGTGTTGTATAACAAAATTATTTCCAAATCAATCGGTGTACCTCAAGGCAGTCATTTAGGACCATAGCTATTCAGTCTATTCATAAACGACTTGCCACAGATTTTGAGTCATTCTCGAGCTCTAATGTATGCCGATGATGTAAAAATTTGTTACACATATTTGTCTTCGGACCTTTCTCGCTCAAATCCTCTTCAGGCTGATTTGGATTCATTTCAACGCTGGTGCACAATAAATGCATTAGTTTTAAATTGTTCTAAATGTAAGTTTATGACGTTTCACCGTGTAAAGCCTGTTCTGTCATCCTATGTACTTTACGGTACTCCTATGGAGCGTATATCTTTCGTTAACAATTTAGGTGTTCTGTTCGACTCGAAGCTAAGCTTTAATTCGCATATATGGATTTTGTTAAACGCTGGGCTAAGGAGTTTAATGATCCTTAACTTACTAAGTATTTTACACTTCGTTGGTCCGTCCAACCCTAGAGTATTGCTCATGTGTTTGGTGTCCATTATATATAACTCATATAAAGCGTATTGTGTCAGTGCAGAAAAAATTTCTGTTATTTGCTCTTCGTGCCTTTAACTGGGACTCAAGTCTACATCTTCCATCTTATAGAAGCAGGCTCCTTCTTATTGATTTGCTTACTTTGGAAAATCGTAGAATATTCCTTGGGGTAATGTTCCTGCATAAGCTTATTCTCGGCGATGTTGACTCCTCTGAGTTGCTAAGCAGGTTGAACTTTGCAGTTCCGCCTAGAGCATCCAGACACTTTGTGCCTTTCCATTTACCCCTCTGTCGTCAAAACTTTGTCAAAAGTGATCCTTTGCGT
Organism: Campiglossa producta; assembly: GCA_964058755.1. Classification (NCBI taxonomy): domain Eukaryota; kingdom Metazoa; phylum Arthropoda; class Insecta; order Diptera; family Tephritidae; genus Campiglossa; species Campiglossa producta. The sequence continues at coordinate 77,634,517 of CAXKVI010000003.1, read as the reverse complement.
GTTTGGTGCTCGTACTATAATGACTTGTAAAAATGTATTAGTATTAAAAAATGTAATACTTTTAAGTCCAACCTGATTTTTTAAAATTTACTTTTTTATTATTTATTGTTAGATTTAATTGTTAATTTTTATTTTATTTTTGTAATTATTATTTTTTTTTTTACTTTGTATTCTGTTAGTCGACCGTAATTGATTGTCCACTCTAAATAGATAATAAATAAATATTTATTTTTTTTTACGGCCTTTGAATTATCAATAGAAAGATTAACGAGCTCGAGGCCAAATATATGTATATTATTTATTAAAACACAACAAGTGAATTTTTAATATACATTTATTTTAGTGTATAACGTCACGTCGATATTTCGACTTCACTCTGAAGTCATCATTAGGACTACAAAAGAACAGACATATTTAAATTTTAAAATCATAAATAAATATTTAAAAAATATCACAATTACACAACTTACATTTTTGACTGATTTATGTCGACTAGTGTAACAATACAAAAATATACATGTTTTTAATTTTAAGAAACAGGGAAAAGCAATGGAAGAAAATGTAAATAATAAAATACGGTTATCATAAACAAAATTGTTT